>QRFJ01000031.1:4085860-4257434 GCA_006176705.1 Cocos nucifera | reverse complement strand
TAATCAAATTGCCTTTTGCATTATAAATAATGAAATCTTGATTTAAGAAACAGATATGAAGTAGATTGTATCTTTCATATAAAAAGATTTATATTCCTCCATGCTAATCCACATCATCCATCACGGATTTCAAAATACTTTAAATTTTTATATTTATCAATGTGCATATATTTTAAAGCAACAATCATTCATTCACTTACATGGATTTTAAAGTGATTAATAGATAATTTAGATCATTCATGTGCATGAATCTCAAAGCAATTAGTAAATAATTAATATTATTTATTTACTTGCATAAATTTCAAAGCTGTTGTATGAATAATTAGAATTGTTCATCCATCTGCATGAATCTCAAAGTGAAGATGAATGATTCGATACACTATCACCAAAGATATTATCATAGATTAGAGGGCTCTAATTGTTGGAGATCCTAATATCATGATCCCTGAAGATGGAATTGCTGATGAATTTCCAGCTGAATACAAGTGGTAATCGAGTTAGAGGGGGTGGAGATACCGACCAAGGGCTTCAATTGCTATAGAGTTTTGATGATTAGCAAGGAGGCTACCTAGATGGGAGGATAGAGGGGCTATATATGGATGGTTTGAGCCAAAGAGACCAAAGAAGAGGACCATTGCATATGCTGTCCATTAATACCGCATATATTGTCCATCAACTGTTGGTAACATGGAGGAAGAGAAGAAGAGGGGCCAATTGAAACCCTAGATTCCTCATTTATGCCGGTAGGCCAACGGTGTCCTGGGAGGTCGAATTAGTTTGAAATAGTTTAGAAATTTGAAGAATTTGTTTAGAATTTTTTAAAATTAAGGATATTTCAAATCCTAAGTTAAGGAGGTATTCCTATATTTTTCTCCAAATATAAATGATCTAGCAAGAGTGCCACCTCTCGTTCTTTGGGGAAGTGGGCAATGTCGAGCCAGAGTCGGTTGGGTCTTCGACCTTGCCATTTTAAGCTTTGTATTTTGTTTATTATTTTTTTTTCAAATTAGGGAAGGTGGGGGATGGAGGAAAGGTGGAGCTCTTTTATGCGGGTTGTAGTGCATAGCGATTTCTTTTAGTGTGTGGAATCCAAGATCAAGTTCCATGCGATATGATATATGTTAGGTTATCAGCTCACTTTGATACCATTTGTTTAAGATTTCATTCTAATTATTATCGCAGAAAGAAAGAAAAAAATAAAATAAGAAAGCAATCAAGCACGTAGATCAATCCAAAGGCTCGTCTCCATGGGGTATGCAAAACTTTACTATAAAAAAAGAAGAGATAAAAGAGAAGATTATTCACTCTCAACTCACGTATAAATTCCTCTCAACAAAAAGTTATTCTTATTAAACTCTCTTTTAGAGATCCTCTGAAATGATCGCAATCTGCTGTCTAGCTGTCTGCCCAAAGCCCCTGCTCCTACTGTCCGCTAGTGTCCTCCTGCTCTCTATCGTCTCAATTTTTTTTCAAAATCACCACAGCCACCACAGTGATACTTCTTGGATTGCTCCAGGCCTTTTAAAGGCCTCAGTCCTTCTTCATATAGAAATCTGAGCGCTGCCAAGAGTCAAACACACCCTGAACCCCGTGAAAGAGCCCAGTCCATGTGCAAGGTGCACATGAATTGCATGAAAAAAAAAAATCCATGCATCACCCTATTCGTGAGGCCACCTGGGCCCAGGCTGCGCACGATAAGGCCCACATTGGGCCGCATTAGGCCACACTAGGCCAGGCCCGCGCGCGCCTGCGTGCCCATGCACTGGGCCGTGCTGGGCTAGGCTCGTGCACCCACGTGCTACATGCTGGGTCGCACCCTCACGACCGACCCACTGGCTTGTGCCAGCCCATGGGTCCCACTTCAGCAACTCGTCCAATGCTCTGCGTGCTCCTTCGTTTGTATTTTCACCATCTGGACTTCAATTAGGATGCTCTTGGGCTCGTTGGACTCCGTTCATCATTTTGGACCTCACTATAGGCTTAATGTAGAAGAATTTGGATGCTTTTTTCAACAATCTTCATCTCCACTGGATATTTCGGTCTCTATCTATCTGAGAGCTCATCTAGTGCCCCCATGCTTTGGAACAATCGTCTGCTGATCATGGATGAACAAACGTGTGGAATCAAGATAGACCACTTGATCCCATCTCCATCGATTGATGTGATCCTCCTGATCTGAAATTTGCTCGGGATAGCCTCTTGCAATAATAGAAATTTCACCTTGCGATGTCGCATGTTGTCCTCCCGAGTCTTCCATCCCATCCCCAATCCATCTCCATCTGGAGCTCCACCTCGCACTGGACTCCCTACTATGAAATAATATCCTTCATACTTTTTTTCTCTTAACACCATCCTACTACCGCGCATGACCTTCAGAATTTCTCCATCAGTTTTCCATCTGAAATCGATCGAATTCAGTGTGTTCAGTGAGATTAGATTCTTTTTAAAGCTAGGTATGTATCGAACCTCATCCAACTTTTTTACTATTCTATCATGAAGCTTCATGCTGACCATCCTGCTGTCCTTAATCTCACAGCTACATCCATCTGGTAGGAACACAATATCCTTACTGATCTCTAAGAAGTCAAACATCTTCCTTCTATAATATACATGATGAAAACAAGCAAAATCCATAATCCACTGAAAGAAAAAAGTAGATACCTCATCTATAACCAGAAGAACATCACCGCTTTCTTCTATATCGCTACTGGCCACCACCATAATAGCATACATCCGATTTTTGAGTTGTGGACAATCCTTAACTCGATGCTCCTATTATTGAAAAATATATTCTAAAGTCAATCATCTAGATTATAGATGGTTGAGCTAAATATAATTATACTTAAATTATTAATGAATAAAATTATTTTTCTAGCATATTCATCACTTTGTACATCTTTCTGTAATGAACTCTTCTATAATGAAGTCCTCAGGACTATTTAGACTCGACAAAAGAGAATTTATCATTTAGTCTTCAAACATATTCACGACCAAATAATTTATTATTATCCAGAACGATAACGTATCGAGTGCAGGCCATTGTATGTCATAAGTGTTGATTGTCCTCTTAACCAAGAAGTATGGAGATACTGTTATGGCATGCAGGTGAAGTATAGGGGATATATTTCACTGAACGTGATCCAACTGTGGAGCTCTCTACTATCAAGAGTTGCTCATGAAGGATATAGATATGAGTGTCTTTTAGACTTGAGATCACCATGGTGACCTACGAGTAACTCACTGCATTTAGGTACTGGACTATCTGAATTTCTAACTCAGTGACAGAAGGCTACTAGGTGCAGTCAAGTACTTGGCTTATCGGTGTATGAGTCAAGATGGGATTGACCTCTCGAAGTATTGGAGTAAGTGCATCGCTGTATTTCAATTTAGCAAATTCTCGATCGGGATAATTCATATAATGGATGCTAAATTTTAAAATATACTATGAATGAATTTTAGGGTTGACAGTAAATCTTAAATCATCTTTGAGCATCGAAGTTAAGATGATAAATTATACGGTAACCATATACCATAGGTTCATCGATGTTGCATTGCAATTACTCGACCTATCCGAACGTCGGATACTATTGCTAGATGATCACATCGATTAGTATAAAAAATTAGTTTCTATACTATCAGCTTAGGATTCGATCCTATGGGGTCACACATAATAGAAGTTTTTATCTAATTTAATGGCTGATATTGAGTCTCAATGATCTAAGACTCTATGATCAAGAGTCCCACTGGATTAGGACTCTATAATCAAGAGTCCCACTAGATTGAAACTCTGAGTTATTTATATCCAAAACTCTCTGATCGAGAGTTTTGATGATCTGAGATTCTGTGGTCAAGAATCCCACTGGACTGAGACTCTATGGTCAAGAGTCCCACTAGACTGAGACACTATGACCAAAAGTCCTAGTGGACTAGGACTCTAAGTCCTACTCATTTGAAACTCTTTGATCAAGAGTTTCATTGGTCTGGGACTCTATGATTGTGAGTTTAATTCATTTGGGATATCGGGTTTAAAAGTCCTACTGGTTTGGAACTCTTCAGGAGTTTCATGTTGATGAAATTCTGTTGTCTGGTAACCCTTTCGATTTGAACTTAGATATTTTTGAAAGATTAATTAGCAATTCAATTACTGATTAGCTTAATTTGATTGAATGATGAGAATTCAATCAAGTCTGATTGAATTTGATTCAATTGGATTTGACCCAATTAGGTCATGAGATGACCTAATCGCCAAGAGAGTTTTGACCCTGATTTGATCAGGATCTAAACCTAATTAATTTCTAATTTGATTAGAATTTTATTGGATTAGGCTAAGCCTAATTTGATTGGATTTAACCTGATCTAATTTGATCGAGATTAAGTGGTTTGGTTGAAACCAATTAGGACCAAGTCAAATAAAATTTAAATTCAAACTCTCCCGTGCGCCCACCATTTTTGACTTTTCAACTCTTATTCCACGTCCAAAATTTTGTATGTAACTTTTCTATCATCCAGAAGGTTTCGGCACCCCCTCTCTTATCTACTTTTGACCTAGCCCAAGAGTTGGACCGGTTTAAAGTAAGTTGAGTTTTGAATTTAACTCAGTTTGTTGGAGGTTGGAACCAATCCAACCTTATCTACTTCCAACCACTCGATCTTATCTCTTTTCATCATTTTATCTTTATGCTACCATACGACTGTTGGGTAACACTATTTTGTTTATTAACTAAGATGAATAGTAAAATTAATTTGAATGTTTCACTTTTCAAAATCGAAGGAGCGCCTAAAAGAAAAAAACGATTCTATTTATTTTTTTATTTTTATTTATAAAAAATACTTTAGTATATAATAAACTGTCCGATAACCCTCTTTAATATATATAATAAATTAGCAGCATTTTTTATCTATTCAGCTAATTTGAGGCACCAGCAAAAGAACCAAACCAAAACCCATCCAGCTCGTACCAATAATAAACAGAAACTATAATAAGGCCCCAGTCTTTCCTTTATTGCTCCCATTCTCGAGCTTGCGAGCACCGGCACTCTTCTCGGCTTCGCGGAGGCACGGATCTGAGTTTTACTTCACCTTCGAATGCTCCGATAGAGGGGGATTTCGGGCGATGTGAAGCGGGATCGAGAGGGTTCCGGGGGGTTGTAGCGATGGATCCGCCTTCATTGGTGTCGCAGGTGCCGGTGCCGGAGATGTGGCAGTTCCCGCCGGTCGGAGTGCCGCCGTCGGGGCCGAGGGTTGGGCGGATGGTTCCTGGACCGGAGGTCGCTGCCGTCGGGAACCGGGATGCGTCGCTGGATGAGTCCACGGTCACCGAGCAGAGCGGCGGGAGCCGGGGGAGGAGGAAGCGGAGGGATTCGGCTTCCGAGGATGAGTCGTCCAAGCTTGCCTCGACCAGCAGTGGCAATGACTTGGTAATTATATGATTCTGTTTGGCTTTTGGAGTAATCGAAGTGTTCTGGAGGTTAGGAATTCTATAGAGTCAGATAACTTGAATTGATTCTGTGATCTGTGTGTTGTTTCTAAGAAATCGAGGTCCGGAGTGGTTGTTCAGGGGATTTTTTTGGGTAGTTTGGGGGCAGAGTACCAAAAGATTGGATTTTTAGAGGGTCATGAGTCGTATTTTCTTTTCCTTTCTCAAAATTGAACATTTTTTTGGTATGCTGTTGTTATGGTTGATTGATCTGTGTTGGATAGTGATAGATTGCTTATTTATTTAATTATTTCTTAGCTGCTGATTGGAACATATTAGCCATCTGTGTTTTCTTGTTGGACAGTGACATCCAGTGATGCGGTACCTTCACTTTAATTTGAATCAGGCTGCACTAGTCTTCTCATTGTACAAAAACCAGCAATTATTTTTATCTTGTTGACAGCTATGACCCTTTTATTCTGTACGTAGACGATTCCAAGGCTTTGGAGGTGCCTTTATTTAAAGACATATTCGTTAATGTTCTTTATTTTATATTCATTGTTCTTTTGAAGAGTCTGATGTATAATGTTTAATTTTTAACCAGTTCAATTGGGTTTTCTGTAAATTGAAAAAAATTGAACATCTCTGATCAATTTGACATCTGTGTTTTTTGTTTGCCTTCACATTTTGTGCACCTCCTTTTTTATCTTTTTGTAAATAGGAAGCAGTAAATGCATTCTATAACGGTCTTATGAATTATACAGCATAAATGTCTTAGCACTAGCTAGATTATCCAATATGTGTTATCTGCGAATACCCAAAGATATGAAGGTTCCTGCTATGCTATTAAGATCCTATATGGCATTTATAAGCCTAACCATAGACTGATATTTACACCCCTAATTGCAGATGGTGGCTACTCATGGAAGTTCTAAATTTAATGCAAGTAAGTTGCAGTTAACAAAAGTAACTCATCTTGGTAGGCCAGCTTAGGTTGGGAGTGTAGACATGATGCTTGTTAGGGATGATCCTCTAATTATAGAAAACCTTCATTTATGTTATTTCCGATGGTTGTATTTCTCAGACAGCTGCTAAACCACAAAGAGTTGGTTTTTTTAAAGTTGGAACCGAGCATGCTTGTAAGGCATTCTTGTCAGACCTATAAATTACCATTTCATTAGTTCAATCATGTCAACTAAGGGGATGAAAAGTAATCAATAGCGTGCAAGGGGCCAAAACCACTCATGCTATTAACGAATGATGCCTCAGTAGGCTGATTGTGTTACAAGCTGTTTTTATGTGAAATTAAGCCAATAATTATTCCTGCCTTTAGCAGGAGAGGGAATTGTTTGGCGTCACCAGGTCTTAATCTTAATATTTGAAGCTGCAACATGCACTACAGAGAAGCCACATAAGTCCACTGAATCTTGTCTTTGTAGACAAGTTTTAATATAGCACCAGCATTTCTAGCAAAATCGGACATAAGCTGTGAACCATTTGATAGATCATGGTTTTCAAAGCTTTGTTCTGATAATGAGCTCCTTGACAACTCATATCACAACCTTGAATCTTTTTTCTTTTTCCTCCCACCTTTTTCCTATTAGCTTTGAAATATGATTGGATCCCAAATGCATCAGGAGAGTGGTTTTTGGGTTGCTAAAGTGAAGGAGAGGTTGTAAAAGAGGAGAGTACATGCTTAAATTGAGAAAAAGATTAATTGAAGATTTGAAACTTCTAAAGCAATCTAGAAATGTTTAAATGATTTATAATAAAAATGCTTATTATATTTGGAATAGAAAGAGAAATGGAAGAAAAGATACATGTTGGCTGGCTTGGGCTGTGCCAAGCTCTTACCTAGCTTGACCTACTTTTATAGTGATGATCTTCTCGGGCATTGCTTCTTCTTGAACCTGTACATTACTTAGCCAAGTAAGACTGTTAAATAAGGCTACCTTGATAGTAACTCGTTTTGATTAAATAAGGCTAACTTTAAGTGATACAAGTTTGAGAATATCATTGAAGTGTCTATTGATCAATAAGCATTTCAGCATGCATCGATGCTGTAGGAGGGCTAGGGTTCCTACAAACCTTTCTAATTAGTTGTCTCCAAACAATCCAAGCTTTACTCCTAAGTAATATAGATATCCGAAACAACAATCTTGCAGTGTACTTGCATGGAAAAGGTATTATAAAGATTCTATCAAAGATCTATATATGATGGTTTCCCACTCCCTCAAAGATAGGTGGTTACCTGAATTTCAATTCAAATGCCATAGCTCAATCTTTTAGAAGTATGCCAGGAATAATAATATTTTGTCTTTCTTAATTACTGTTTTTGTCATTCTATAGGAGCTATCAAGGTACATGGGGCTTGTGATGACAATCCCATGCCTGACCTGCAAGTCAAAGCCTTAAAGCAACTAAGATTAGGGATCTGTTCTACCTTTCTAGCTTGTGTACACCTATAACAAGAGGTATGGTTCTTTAATCTGATTAATAATAAGGGAAAACAAGACAGAATTGAGCTGCCTTAGCTTGTTTGTCCACTTATTGGCATTTCGCCAGCTCTATAATATTTGGAAATGCTGGTGTCACATTGCTAAAAGAGAAAATTTAGGCACTGACTTATGCCATTCTTCATTTTGTTCTCTTGTAGAAGTAGATGCCATCTCATTCTTTCTTTTCGTCCAATATTCCATCCCATTTAGAATCCAACTCAAAATACCTGAGTTGGATAAAAGCTCCAACGTGTGCATGAATCATTTAAAATCCAAGATTAAAAAAAAACAAAACAAATGTGACCCTATCTGGTTCAAACTGAAAAGAACCCTGGCTAAAACTCAGTGCACATAGGGTTAGGCTGGGTTTCATGATCAGATTTGTTGTCCTTTGCCACCCTTAGGTCAAACGTAGATATGATACAGTCTCTCGAAAGATCAGCTGTTTTATGCACCTGAAAACCATTCTAGACCTATTTAACTGTCTAGCGCTCTTGTTGATCCCTGGCTTTAGGAATTTAGTTGCTTTTATTTTTCCTTTCTTTTCAGTCTACAGTTTTGAACTTGAGATTTTTCTCGCTTTTCCCATTAGTCATATGCAAATGGAAAACATGCAACTTGCTACGGTTATCACCTTGCAGAAAATTCCGACACCATGAAATCCTCTACATTGATGTTGTGGTATATTAAACTAAAAGTTCTCTTTAACCTGCTTTAGAATTTTGAGGGGCTTATGGTGGATTGGATTCAGCTTCTTGTTTCTTCTTGATTGCATTTCGTCTTGATGAATCAAAACCTTTTTACAGTCTTGAATTTGCACTTCAGTTGTGCTGAACTTTATACTGTTACTGTGACATTGTTGTTGCATCTCAAGCTTCTGATGCACTTCCTGATTTTCTGTGGAAACTTTTGAGATTATACTAGCTATCCTCTTCACCAATAAGAGACTTGTACTAGTTGACCAAACATTACTTCAAAAGACACCTTTTGAGCTAACACATAAATGACCTTCCTATTTGCATTTTGTTGATAAGGCCAGATTTATCATTGCTTTTTATTAGCTAGAATAACTACCTCAAAGATAAAGCAGTTTCCTTTCTAGACCTATCTTTGCTCATATCACTGCTGGTGGAAGGTGCTGCTCTACTTTAACCTGGTATAACTCATCCCCCAAAAGACTTAATTTTTCCAAACATTTTAAGATTAATACCTTGGGTCTTAGTGATAGTCTTCTTACATGGCATTGAACGTGCTAGCTTATTGAATTAGTTGACCGCCATAAATATCTTATCTTGATCATTATTGAACATTGGAAATCTTCTTCAAATATCTTTGAAAGTAATAGTGTAGTATCTCACAATATCTTCTCCATATTGATATTTATTGGAAGGTCTTTGACATGCTACACATTGACAAACAAAAGTTGCTTTTAATGTTTCACCTTGGGCTATGCTTGCTTAGATTAAGGAGTGCCTCTTTGATTTCTTCCATAATTTCTCAACATCTCTGTATTTTCTCTGCTGTGAATATTATTTTGTTCATGAATGCCTTTGATAGGAATAATTGGTAGAGAAGGACTTATCATGTTTCCAGGCTTCTTGTAGGCACAGTTAATTACATATTATGCTAGTGACTAGTTCTGCATTGCCAATCAGTAATCCAGATGTTAGTTTCTTTTGATAAGCAAGCAATAGATATAAGCTAGTTAAGCCATGTTCCTCATCAATATCAAATTGACCAATATTATGATATAAATGTCCTCAATTATGAGATTTAAGTAACATGCAATAAATGATTGTAATTCATCACTTGCATCGTGACTGGTAGAGCTGGTCATGGTCAGGTTTGTGTCAGGTCCAAAAACCTTCAAGTGAATGCAACCTGATTATAACCAGGTAAGAACAAATGAACTTGAACGATACCTGATTATGAAAATCATCTACACTTGAGTCTGATTATTTGGGCAAGTTTGACCAGCTTGGCAGGTACATACGGGTTAAAACATTCAGGTTTTAGTCATCTGGAGAAACCCTCAACCTAAACCTGGCCCAAATATGGTCAAGTTCCACAAAGCAGACCTGAGGTCGAGTTGATGAATAAATACCTCTACCTGAGACCCATTATTTTGAGCAGTTTTATGACATGGGTCAGATTGGCAATCTGTGATTGGTCTAGTTTTCAATGGCAAGCCAAGTAACTTATCCTCGTATATACCTTTGGCAATCTTGTTTATTTAATGAAACAATTATTGTATGATGTTTTCATGATTGGTTGCATCAACAAACTTAATATATGCTTTATCTAAACAATAGTAGACTACTAACCTAGCCAGGTTTATCTATCTAATATGTAGATTTTCTCGTCCAATGCCTCCAAAATTTGTCATTTAAATTCTAACTTGTTGGTTTCAATTATTTGTTCTTAGGGATTTGAGGACTATGTTATACCTTTGGAATCAAGGTATGCTTGGTAGCATCTTATTCTAGTGTCAGCATGCCCGATATGGGGCCAGTTCAGTGTATTGAGTGTCAATACGCACCCGGTACCATGTACTGGTTTAGTATCGATACGGTATGGTATAGTTGGTACACACCAATATTGACTGGTGCGGTGAACCTTGTTTGGAATACTTGGAGACTACAACTATTAGGAAAATGAACATTAAAAGATATGTTAAGGCTGAATATATTCTTGGGATAATGGGTGATTTGGGTTGAGTTGTCAGTTTGGTCAGATCAGTCTTTTGTATGTTAATTTGATTGTTTTTCTGGTTCAGACTGATTCTGAAGTTAAACGTCTCAAGGTCATCAAATCTACCAATGAAACTAGCAATTTAAAAATGGAGGCTGAGGCAAGTTCAGGCATATGCAACAAGACCATGAATCAAAATCCTCCACCCACTGAGCCAGCCAAACAAGATTACATCCATGTGAGAGCAAGAAGGGGTCAAGCAACTGACAGCCACAGCCTTGCTGAGAGAGTAAGCTTGTGTCTGATTGTTATAAGCTTATAAACTTTTGTTTCTTTTCTTTTTGTGCAATTTCTACATTTTGACCAGCACGCATGTTCAAAAACAGTTTAATCTCCTCTTAAATGGGATTATGGAAATAGCATGGAGATGATACAACTAACACACTATTCATTTTTATGTGTTCATGCATACTTTGTCAAGCATTAGGCACATGATGAAAAACATAGGACCCTTGGATATTAGGTGCCATGAGATCACAACAGGCTGTTTTCCTGATTGAAATCTGTTGATTGTCTCAGGCAAGGAGAGAAAAAATAAGCGAAAGAATGAAGATTCTCCAAGATCTAGTCCCTGGATGTAATAAGGTGCATATTAATGCTATAGTTCCATATTATGCTGCTCAAGCATATGTTGCTGGGTATTATATGTGATTATTTTGCAGAAGTTCTTCCTGATTACAACAATGTATGACTTAGTTTTTCTCTCTCTGTTAGAATTAGCTTTCGCTAATATAAACTTGTACTTGTGGAATTGTTCCTGCAAGCAGGTAATTGGTAAAGCATCAGTCCTTGATGAGATAATTAATTACATCCAGGCATTACAACGTCAGGTTGAGGTATGCATTTCTCTAGCATTTGACATTCTTGGGTCTTGTACACTTTCCACTATTTTTAAAGTAGTTGCACTAGTACTGGATTCTGCAGTTCCTATCAATGAAGCTAGAAGCCGTTAATTCCCGCATCAATGCTGGCATTGAAGGGTTCCCCACTAAAGATGTAAGTTGATGCGAATGCATATTGAACAATTTAATTTACTATCTATATATGTGACAAGAATATATCTTTCTGGCTGTTTATCATATTAGGAAAATCTTTGGGTTGTAGAAATTGCATCAACAATTACTTATGCTTTCATTCATCAGGCAAATGTCTAACAGCACTGTTCACTTTTTCCTTGTTATGTTATTTAGGCCTTAATATTGGTACTTTGATCGATCACTAACAATTGCAAGACTCAAAGTAATTTCTTTAAGAAATGGATCTGAATACATATGGTTGTTTTGATTCCGTGGCTTGCTACTCATAAACAATGTAGCCTCTCTTTTTGAATAATTTGGGGTGCAGTCTTGTAGGACTGTCACTGTTTAGCTAAGGACGTACATGAGATTTGAGTCAGATGGATCTCTGTTACAGGCCTGCATCATGGCTAGTTGTCCAGTTCATAGGCTTGGATTCTGTAGTGCGCATGCTGCATTGACCTTAATCTGGGTTGTACACTTAGTCTAGATCCTGCAATATTTTTGCATGGGACATGGGCCGGGCATGGTGCTGTGTGTGCAAGTTTCTAGTGCACGAAGAGCATGTTTCAGAGCCCATGTGTACCATACCAGTGCCCAGAATTTTTATATTTCAAATTTTGGGGGTAAATTACCGATTTCTCACCGAACCATGACATATAACAAAATTCAGGTCATGGTGTCCTTTTAGCTTAAACACAAATTCATTTTGATTTACAATATTGTTTGGGGTTGAACCATGAGATTAGGCTGACACGTTGCTTTTGTTTACCAGTTTGGTGCTCAAACATATGATACAGCTTCTAGTTTGGCATTCAGCACGCAGCCAGCAAGGGAGTATGGACAGGGTTCAGCGACAGAATGGCTTCACATGCAGGTTGGTGGTGCGTTTGAAAGAGTGACATAATTGTAGCAAATCCTTTTTTATGGTAAATAAGAGCAGATGACCAGGATGAATCCCGTCTGTTATTGTAGGGTATTTATATTCAGATCAACTAAGCTACCAAGTATGTTCCAAATGTGATCTTATTTCTAGTTTGGAGCTGTTCTGTTGATAGGGTTATGAACAGAAAAAAGTTGGGTAGTGTTCATTTTCTAGCATTGGGGGAAGATAAGATTACTTCCTTTCATGTCTTCTGTGGACACAGAATTTGTGTTTCAGTGGTATCAGTGAACATACCTGACTAAAACTGTGCTGCTATACTTTGTGACATAGCTAAGGAATTAATGTTGTTGACAAATTTGTTTAGATGTATCAGCATTAGTATGATATGCTACAATATCAATACCTTAGGATCCATTTGGTTGGGTATATCAGATTAATCTGATAATTAATAAAAATTATTTATCTGAAAAAATGATTGCGAAGAAAAATAATTTTTACTATATTTGATTGGTGAAAAAATTATTTTGAAAAATAACATCGAAAAAAAATTATTACGTTTGGTTGGAGGTAATTCTATATGAGAATATGATAAAATTTATAAATATATTTTTTAATATAAAATAATTTTTTAATATTAAAATAGTATTATCATTTTTAATTAGTTTTTACATGATGACTATAATCACATAATTCTTTACATTATATCATCTTCATCTTAATTTTTTTATAAAAAAATTTTATTAAATAAAATTTAAAGAATATTAGAATAAAGTCAATGATTATATATATATATATATATATATATATATATATATATATATATATATATATATATATATATATATATATATATATATATATATATATATATGTAGTTTTATAGAAAATATTTTTATCAAATGTGAATTACCATCATTCAGAAATTTATCAAATATCAATCCTCTATGATATTTATTTATTTATTTTTTAGAAAATAAATATGGGCTCATCAATTTTTTTATCATTTTTTTTATTTTTTATATTAAATATGGTAATCATTTTTTTATACTAAATTATCCCCGACTACATGGCTCCTTAGGGTAAAGTATTGTCTTGAAGCTTTTGTTTCCATAAATTTGCATGACATTTCCATGGTCCGAGATGATAACTAATTGTTTGCACTTTAATCATTACTGAGAATAAGGCATAGTTTATGGCTACACATTTTTTTGGGTACGGCTACTCAGTCATTTATTTATTTGGGCAATATCTTCCATTAGTTTGATAATAGGATCTTTCAAAATCTCTATTTGTTGATCAGCGGCTTTTAGGTTATTAGAAGTTATTCATTTTGGCTTCCGCATATTCAGGAAATGTTATTAATTACTGTGCTTGAAAATACCTACCATAGCTATCAAGACTTCTTGGATTTAAATGTGTAGGGATTTCACATTTTTCCTGTCTATTCCTATCAAGAGCTATTTCCCTTGAGATCCTCTCCTCACTTCTATTCACAAATTGAAGCTCTGTCACCTTCCCCGGTCCTCAGTATATGATAAAACACCAACTGAAGCAACTCACCATTTCAATATCATAGGCTCATTCGGTCCTCAGTATATGATAAAACACCAACTGAAGCAACTCACCATTTCAATATCATAGGCTCATTTGTTGCCACTGCAGAATTGTTTAGTTTCTTATTGTACAACTACTTCTTGTCCCTTCTCCGAGAATCACTATTCCTGGTTAGTGCAAAGTGGTTAAATTTGTTGGGTAAACTGAATAAATCCTTTCTTGCCACTGTTCCAGTTGATGGTGAGGGTGAAGTGCAATTTAGAATTCCCCCTCTCCAATACACGCGCGCACATACATATATACATATACATATATATACATATGGATAGATGGTTGATCGAATTTGGACTCAAATTTGGTTATATCAAAATTGGACAATGAAGTTTCTATATCCATGATCCAAGTCGTTAGATGAAAATCCTACATCGATGATTCAAGTCATTAGATGTGATTTACTATTTTAAAATTATTTGTACATTAAAAATCATATGGTTTGAAGATTCCTAACTTAAATATCAAATGATCAAAAATTACATCTGATTTAATTTTATTTAGATTATTTAATTTTTAATTATTTAATATATATGCTAGGGTATTCAAATTATATGATTTTTTGTGTGCAAGCAGTTTTGAAATAATAGATTACATTTAATGATTTGAATCATTGATATAGAACCTCTATTATAGAGTTTTGAGTTAACCGAATCTGAGTCTAAATTCAATCAATTTGATTCTAGTATGATTTTATATACATATATGTATGCATACACCTACATATATATATATATATATATATATACACACTTTATGGTTGCCTTAGAAGTCATTTCCACAAAACTGAATTATATTTCCTTGCAAGGAATTTTTTTTTGTCTCAACGTTCTTTGGTGTTGATGGAAAGAATGAAATAAGCGAACTTTTTATTTTGAAGCAGTTTGCCCCAAGTTGGTAATTCAGCAAGCACTATTTCTACTCGAGGAATGGACTCGGTTGCTATATCCACCTAATTGAAATCCATTTCGACTCAAACGTCCTCTCTTGGTCCTAACTCTCATGTAATAGTACTGTTGGAAACCGGTGCTGTTATGTCCCCCTGCTCCCCTCTTTGAGTTTCTACCCTGTTATTTGGCTCTAAAGGCCTAAGGGTTATAAGCTCAAGAGTTACATGTACTCCTTCCTTTGTATTATAAAAATAAAATGGGTTAGGATTTAGGACTCCCTAATTCTTATTTCAAGAAGAAGATGCAAATGATATTTTTTCTTGACATGATACCCATGTATTCGTCCATAGGAGCCCCCCATGTCAGCTTTGCAAATCATAATGTTGAAACAGAACCACTGCTTCCACTACAGCTATTGGATTCCAATGTGGTTACCACAGCATGCTAATATCCAAGGACATGGTCCATGCTGTTACATTCGGATGACAGCCAACTATAGGAGTGGAGATCTATCAACGAGTCATGATTTGATCGATCCGCTGATGCTGACCTAATTAAATTAGATAAAGTGGGACTTCTTAAATTATTGGTAGTTCGAAAAGCCAATCCAGACGCACAGAATTTTGTGCACAATTGGTTCCAACAAATTCAACCCGCATAATGAATCGATCCTTGTTTCCCATTGAATATTATTGAAGCATGAATTTGTTTGTTTGCTAATCCTTGTCTCCCAGATTTGTTATCCTAATCGGTGCTATCCTAATCACAGTGTAACTACTACTCTGAGTAAAACTATTATCATGCATAACCATCTGATTTATAGAATTGTTTAACATCCATGGACTAATTAATTTGTAGCATACCCGGGTACCATATTTTCTTAGGCGAGTAGCTTCCCCTTGGATTTCCTATTAGCTAATAAAAATCTCCCAGACGCATGTGAGTTAAACGAAATGCCGCTACTTCATCTGCCGTATCTCTTAAGAATTGCGATGTATCATACCTCCTCCAGTCTCTATGCTCAAAGGCTGAGAAGCTACACTCCGTGAATATAAAGCAGTTGGTAGACCATGTAGGTTAAGCTAGTGACTTTTATCCCATCATGGATGGTTTCTTAATGGACCTGCTGTTGTAGATTAAAGGTTCAGCTAACATAAGCCCTGTAAAGAGGTGTGAGAGAAAGATCGCGAGTGCACAACAAACTTAATTTTTAAGGTGCTTGGAAAAAAAAATGTCACCTGAGAAGAAGATCATCAATTGATACCTACATGCTTGCTCTTTTTTTCTCTTTGAAAAACGTTGGTTTATATTTCTCCAATAAAGATTATTCTCTCTCACCATTTCTTTCATGAGGTGTACTTTGTTATACCTTGCATATGGATGCCTAGCCTAAATTATTAGTACTCTCAGTTCTTCATTTGTAGATCCTAGTAAAGAATCTCACCAAGTCCAAGATATTGTTGGATTTGGTTTGTTTCAAGTAGGGCAGGAGGTTCTTGTTTCTATCCTCAGGCTTAATTATATAAAATAATTATAGAAATCTCACAAGATCCTAAAGTAATTTCATGAACTAGCATATGGCAAAACATTAGCTCCCCCCGTCTACCAAAGAATGAGCACTTCTGAATAGAGACTATAATCATTTTATAACATGAAATCCTCTTTTCCGACAACAAACATAGGAATGCACGTGACATAATACTCGTAACTTTTTCAATCATGTCCACGATCTCAACGGATAGAAAATTTTTCCTTGGGTAGGATAAAATAAAAGACTATCAATATACATTTGAAAAAACAAGTATAAGATATATATATATATATATATATATATATATATATATATATATATATATATATATATATATATATATATATATATATATAAAATTACAGCAAAGAGATACCACTGCCAACAACCATCGATAGCATCACCAATTTGTCTTCTATAATATCTTCATGAATATTTGTGGTACATAGATCGTATATTGGATGTTCATATCCTTAACCACTGTATGTTCTTGATAATTTTATGCACCAAGATTAATTCGCTGAATCTCTGGTAAAGGAAAATATTATAAATATAATCCATTTGTAGAAGGTTGACAACATCCTTCCATTGCCCATCACTGCCACGTGTTCCAAAATTCCATCCCAAATTACCCAATGCACTTCAATAAAACCAGAGCAAGGGCCTCGGACTCCATGCCACTGCCGTAATCTGCCGCTAAAATTCCGCCTTACTGCAGACCACTCCATGTCCAACAGTCCTTGCTTAACGAATTATTGCGACCCCCCAACTCCCGAGCACTAAATAAATAGCGGCAAAGAAAACCCATCACGAAATTCCCAAATTACCCCTTTCCCCCGGCTCTCCCCCACCCCTCAACCCCTCGCACCCTTTCCCCTCTAATATTGGCTCCGCTTCTCCGCCATGCCGTCTCCCTTCCCTTGTCGCCCCCCTCCCCTCCCGCCTTCTCTCCTTTCGATTCCTTTTCCTCACTCCCCCAAAAGCCTCGCCGCCGCCCGATCTCCGCCCTAAACCGCCCTCCCTGCCCACCCCGCCCGCCGGATTCCCTGATGTCCGACGAAACCCCCGAGGCGCCGCCTCCCGGGAACGGATCCTCCTCCGAGGAGCAGTGGCAGCCCGAGCAGCCCTCCCGCAAACCCCGTTTGCCCAGGGCTTGCACCGCACGTCCCGCCTCCGCCCACAAACCGGCGGTCCCCGCCGCCGAGCGCCGGCCGGTCACCCGCCGGGAGAAGGAGGACCAGCAGCAATGCAATCGGATCATCACTTCCCTCGTCAACCCCCCGTCCCCCTCCCAGGGCCCGCGCTGGGAGCTCCGCTCCATGTGGGAGCTCGCCTCCGTCTTCAACTTCCTCCACGTGAGCGCCCCCTGGAGCCCCAAAGTTTCCATTTTGCGCCGTGATCTTTCTTTTTCTGGTATAGGTTTTCTTAGTGCCGCCCTGCGGTTCTTGTTCTTTGGGTGTTAGGTTTTCAGGCCACTTCTGAACATCGCCATCGAGTTCTCGGCAGAAGAGCTCGAGACGGCGTTGATCACGCCTAACAGCACCTTGGATGACATACACATGCCTCTGCTAAAGGTTGGTTGTTTTTAGTCTAGATGGAAAGTTTGTAGCTGTGTTTAGTTTCTTTACATCTTGTTGTTTTAAGAACTGTTTTTTCTCAACGGAAAAATGTGGAAAGTTCTGATTTTGTTTCTTTGCAAAGTCTGTATCTTTCGGGACTAGGGTTAGATTTTTCAAGCAACCTTCGGTTGTTTTTATTCGATATCTGAGTTACATTGTAGAAACAAAGCTTTTGTTGTGATTTATCTTGCTCGATTATATACTGGTTTTTTCTGTAACCAATGATCATGAGATTAAACCCTGACATATCTGAGGTGGTATGAGTTCTCCATGTAGAAGATAGTTAAACAATTATTTCATAGCTTGTTTCTGTATTTTAATAAGTTAATGCAAAGCTTCTTTATATTGTGTTCTTACTTAATGAGATATGAATATGCAGTTTAAAAGAAAAAGAGAGTTTTTTCTCAAAGAAGCTAAAGCTCAAGGTTGCTTTGCCATTTTCAAACTGCATTATAAAACTTATGTGTTACCGTTTACATGTGTCATAGTATCTTGAGTGTGTGTGTGTGTGTGTTTATTGCTGTTTTGCTCAATTGTTATTAAGATCTTTGGAAGCCTTGAAGTTCTGGTAATCATGAATTATTTCTTACCTCTAGTTGTTCTTTCATCAATTGACAAGTTTTCATCAGGTAGAGAGCTATTTGTTAACAATTTCTAGGTGTTCTTAGGCAATTCATCATACCCTTGTCTTTTAGTTTTAGTAAACTCTAGAGTTTGGCTTTTAAGTTGCATGATGCTAACATATAGAGTAAATGAATGGACAGAATGCTAAACATAGAATATGGTTAGTAGTATCAGATATCCTATTATATGGCAATGTTTGTGCACATGGGGTGGTTAGGAATGTCTTGTGCACTTGTTTGGACCGTGCATTTGGACTGTGCTGTTAACAAGTCACATGTATGAAATTTATCATTGTTGTTCTTGTTTTGTTCAGAAGCTCTAAGATATTTAAAACGCAACACCACTTTCAACCTAATTTATTTAGTCTATATAATCTATTTGACTAACATTATTGATTATGGCCTAAGGATATCAATCCTAAAATGAAAATCATGGCTATGTTTTGACATGGTCTTCGTCTTTTTCCTCTTCTATCTTGGATCAATTGCATAGAAGATAGACATAGATGAAGACACATTTTATATAGGTAAAGCATCATAGAGAATCAAATAGTGGCTTTGAGATGTTATCTTGCCAAAGCATACATTTGATGCTTTTAAGTGAATATATAGTAGGACAACATGCTTATAATGTTGTAGGCATCAAAATGTTGGACCCTGAGAAAGGGAAACTAACCCTGTGGGAAGCCAGGAGAACAAGAATTTTTTGGTGGATGGATGAATTATTAATCATTCTCCATAAGTGGAAAGATGGTCAAAGTTGACAGTGTGCTATTAAAAAAAGTTTTAGTTTTGCTTTTTTGTAACTATCATTATGCATTTCCTTGACTCCCAAAAATAAAACCTTTAATGGCTCTTACAAAGTTTCCATCATTCTGTTCTCCACTATTGCATAGTATCAACTACACAATTATGGATCTTCGGTTAATTGGAATTGTTATAGTCCAAATTATGATTATGTGATTCTTTTTCTTTTCTTCTTTTTTTGGGAAAAGTGCATGTTTGATTGAATTTATGGTTTACCTTGTACTTCTGTTTGCAAGAATTTGAAAATTCTATGAAAGCAAAACCTATGCTTATGATGTTGTTTGATCTCTTGTTTATAGTTTTTTTTTTTTTTTTTTTTTTTTAAAAAAAGAGGAATAACTTGTGGAAAATGTGGGATAATATATAGTGCAAATCATGTTGGCATATCCAATTGGGTGTATGCTATATATTGTGTATACTCTATCTATTTTGCTCAACAGTTGATGCAAGATTCATATTTTTCTGACTCCTACATTATGATTCTAATATGTACCAATGACACAGTCAGTGATCTGTGATTTGTTGCAGTTGCTAGACTCCATTCTGGTTAACTTTCTGATGCATCCAGAAGAATTTGCTTTGCTACTTCTATACCTTGCTGTGAAATATATGAGCAAACTGATAAATATGGGGTTAGACAAGCTTTAACATGGAATCTTGTGGTTATCTTTCCTACTTTTGTACATTTATAGGCTATCCCTCCTGTTACCCGTATGGCGTTGGGGCGTGCAACCTGGGTTACGGTATTGTGCAGGAAGTTAAGAGATTGGTGGCACTGGGTATGTAGCATAAGTGATTTGGTTAGATGAAATTATTTTAAGACGTGATTATTTCATAATATATAAAAACTAACAGGGACCTAGAATTGCAGGTTGCTGATGGTGAGATACCAATTATTGCATCACATGGGTGAGTAATTCAAACATCTGGAGCCAGGTATATTGAAATGTATATTATCAAACTCATATTTTTCTGAAATCTTCACTTTTCAGGGCGGAGGTTGAAACATACAAGAATCTTGATCCTAGGACCCGTGTAGTGATCCTGAAGGCACTTTGTGACATTCGTGTTGAGGTGTCTCTTACTTACTGATAGTTTTACAATAGCCTCTTAGCTCTTAGTCTTTCAACAAAATTATAAATCAGCCTATATACATAATTTTCTAGTTCTTTTATTTCTGTATTTGTTCTTGAAGTCTACACATCATGCCTATTCCTTAAATTTACTAGCTTGGTTTTGCATTTACATTATTGCAATATGCAATTGAAGTTTTTTATGTGAAGCAAATCACATAGATATAGTAACTTGTGATATGAATTTAAAACTCTTCATCTGTGTGGAAACAAGATTATTTAACGGGACCATCTTAGCTTTCCATGTAGCTGTTCATTGTAGTTGTGAAATTATCTAGACATGTCTAGGTTTTCTAGAAGTTCTATCTAAAAATAACTCCTTATGTTATTATGACCTGTTAGAGAAATATCACTGCTCCACCAACTTCTTTGGTTAATTCACGTTCTTATGTGCTATTTCATTAATATGTTTCTCAATTTTCTTTTGATTTTTTCAATGCCTCTTACATTCCTTTTATAATTTTCTTTCTAATGGCTTTTAATATAACCCTGATAATGTTTATTTTAAACTTTTTGCTTTTCAAATAAATTTGAACCCCAGTAATGAAAACTTTGTTTCTAACTTTTGGTTTTCTGAGTTTAATATATAAAGATGAAGATTCAAAAGCAGTTGATAAGCTGTTAATTTGGCCATACAAATAAAAGAGGATCAACTGCTTAGGGATTGCACAATCATGTATTTCCAGTTGTGGAAAGAATTTTGGCAGAGGCTTGGGATCTAAACCAGTTGATGTGGAATACCATTGATATGAGATATCAGCTGTAATGGAAGAATGGATGGAGATGGCAGTGCCTTGATCCTCGGGTTAAGGGGACCAAGGAAGAACTAATCAATAATATGAAATAAGTTAGTTAAGGCCATATTATATTTTCTGTCCTTAGGGCATACACCATACGCTTTTCCTAAAGAATTCTATTTAAAGTGGTCAAAAGTCAGAGATACTGGAAATTTGATGGCAAATGTTAATTTCTGCATACCAGACTTAGTGATCTTTTGTCAGCGAGGATTACTAGCATTTGGTATGTGCAATATGCATGACTTATTTATGGATGACTATGATGTCATCTCATTGCATCAAAAAAAAAAAGAAAGGTGATACCGTCTCATATGATGTGTCTAGCAGAAAGAAGTTTCTCATGGTTTGTTTCGTTCACAGCTTACCATCATCTTTTTCTGTTTATGTGACTAATATGGAAAATTATTACGGGCATGATCCCTTCAAATGTGGTGCATAGATATGATACTTCAATTAAAGGGTAAATGATCATGATTTGTTATGCTTAATGGTTGACCTATCTATAGTTGAACTGGATATTCCGGGAGATGGGCTGCAGATTAAGAGAATGAGTGCATTTGTTAGACTTCACTATTTGAAAAGAATGAAGTTGGAAAAGAAAGAAGAACTATGGGTAAAGTTGGAATATAAAAAGGAGTTGACTCTCTGATGAAAGTGGAGTCAGAGAGTCATGGATTAATGTGATATTTCTTTATGTTGTAGGATAGATATGAAAAAGAAGAGTGATGATGAATTTGATTGAAGAACCACTGTAACAGATGAATGTGTCCTTTTAATGATCAATTCTTAGTCAACCATCTGTTGGGAGATGGATGTAAACATGATTCTCTTCCCATACAATTGTGGAGAGATCTATGGCTTACCATCCATTCAAAAAAGACACTAGTTGTGGCCCAGGAAGTTAGCACAGGTTTTCTAGGGTTTTTCCACCTTTTAATTTTTCCATGGGGAAACCATCATAGGAATGAAGATCATTGGTTCAAAGAATAGTGTATCAGATAAATATATGGATGACTTCTCTTGGAGGCAAAAAGGGCTCTGAAAAACCGTTTTCTTTTAGGAAAGTTACCCCTGGCCAACAGATCACTTGAATGATGGGATCTGAAGGGTACTGCTGGCCTACTGATAATTTGAGTGATGGGATCTGCTATTTGTTATGAACTATTCTTTCTGTTTTTCTAGTAAATGAAGGTTCATATTATGGTGATATTCCTGCAGGCTAGCATTCTGCAAACTGTAGTTAAGTTTTTGGAAGGATTTCCAATATCAAGAGAGCCTAGCCTACTGTTTGGTCTGCCTTAAGTGGTCCAAAATCTGATTTTGTTTATATGCTTAATCATTTCATCTTGCATGAATGTATCATAAATACGTAACCATCCAACCCTTATTAAACTATCTTGTATTTTTCAATATATTTGTTTAATAGCTTAATTTTCACAAACTGACCAATGGTAATTTCCTATTACAGCCTGAGTCTGTGTGCATTCATATCCACATTACTCATACTCTAATCTATTTTATCCCAACAATTTGTATGTGGTAGCTATCATAAGATATATAAGGGTTTAAAACAAATCAAATCTGAATGCGTGGGATCTCATTTTAGTGCAATTAGAAATACATGTAATGCTAATTGTTAAGAAACATATGCAACTGATGGTGTTTAGAGCTCCAAAAAAAAAAAAAAGAAGAAGAAAAAGCTATCTTTCATTGGCATCAACCAGAATAATTGAAGTTTCAAGCGATATGGAAATTTCTATGTATCCTTTTGCTTTTTAATACCGACCATGTTATCTCAGTAGTTATCATGGAACTGAAACTATTAGGCACAATGGAACTGAGTAGGCACATTATAAAATTCTTGTAAAGGGTGATGGAACAGTTTTTAAGACAAAACAGCAACTCTTCTTTAACTCCAATCTGGAAAGTTCAAACATGGAGGTTATATCATTCTCAGATTATTGATCAAGATATAGGGAGCAGAAAGAATCCACTCATAGTTTTTGCTGAAGATAAAATTTAATAGAGTAATCTGATGGATTATTTTGCTGATGGAGGGATGGATAAAAACTCTAAGTAGCAGGAACATACTGCATAAGATTTCACAATTGCTTCTGTATCTTTTTTCCAAGTCCTGCATTCACTTCCAAACGCTTCCAAGCATTTCTTCAATGAACCATCTATTCACCTTTCCCCTTGCCTATATTGTTATATTTTTCGTCATTCACGGGATCCTTATTGCTGTGTTTTCTAGATTCTTTTATTCAAGTTTTCAGGACAACTATCTTTCTTGCTTTTGTGCCCATCCACTCCTACTCTTAGTTATTGGCTGCCAAGGATGTATGAGATGGGCATTTTATAATCCTTAAGGAAGTGTATAGAGTAGTTTATGGTGGTTGGATTAAGTATGACAGGACAAGTAGTTTAGAGTTGTGATATGGCTATATAAATCCCTTTCACTATATGTTATTGATAAATTATTTGATAATTTGTATGAGGAGGTGCCATGGTTTTTGCTATTGGTTGATGATTTAAGAATTGGTTGAATGCTGACTTAGAAGTATGGAGGAGAATTTTGGTGAATAATAGTCAAAAAATTAAAACTTGCCAAGATATCCCAGTTTAATTGTTTTTGCTATATTAGTCTTTGTGGAATTTTATGAGATACCTCTAAGTAATTTAGAGCTGGATCAATGATGTGGACAAAGGTGGTATCAAGGTTGTCAAGGTAGTTAGGCAGTTTGCTGGTGCGTTAGTTTGTAGATGTGTAAATTTAGTTTAAATAGCCAAGGGACCTCTCATGTTGTTCTTCTCTATTATGAATTTTGTTTTTGCTATAATTTCTAGAGACTCCCTATATCTCATTGTTCAAATTACCAATATTTTCATTTTATTCTTTTCACCCTACCATTGCATTACTTGCATGTAGATATCTTTTATCCTTGTTTTATTGATAAGATAGTTTGCTTGATGGAAGATTTTGTTTAACTAGCCCAATACTCTTGTTTGTAGTGCCTATTTAAGTTGGACACTAACATAATTTGCTTTTTAATGTATTGGCAAAATTAAAATGCACTCTAAAACATCATCAACATGATCAATTGACTCGGCAAATATGAAAGAAAAACCTCATCTTAGGATGTGTCTATGTGATTGCTTGACAGTTAATATTTGGGGAATGATCGGGTGGAAGAACAAATATCTAAAAAGACGTTGCTGTTAATATGGAGCATAGTTTGGGCCAACCTCATGTTTCATCTCACTCTTGAAACAAAAGATCATGTTGTCATTATCTCTTAATATTGGAAAATCGTAAGTGATCCCAATTTTATGAATATGATGTCAATTTTGGACCTCATTACGAGTTCATGAAAGATATAAACTGCTGCCCCATGTCATTTTGCATGGATAAATTCATAATTTTTTAGGAATAATTGAAACATTTATATGCTGATCTCTAGCATGAAATCTTTAAGATCCAATGGACTTTGTTTCTAAATTTTTTGGGTGAAACCTCAACTTTTGTCAAAGCAAAAATATTCACCTTAATGCCTTAATGTACAAAAACAAATATTAGCAATTTGAAATCATATTATTGATTCTTTAGGCAAACTAACTTACAGTTAGAAAGTAAAACAACAAAAATCTTGTCTAAAGCAGCTTGTTTTGCCTATGTCATACCGTGCCAGGGAAGTGACTTGGGTTTATTAAAAGGGTTAAGTGCTAAATGATATCCAGTCCAATTTCTTTCTAACTCTAGACCTACCCAATCCAACGGGAACCTGGACCAATTTCACTATTTCTAACCTGAGCATAACTCAGGTTTAAGTCTGGCTAGGTCAGGCTTAGTTGGGTCTGTTCAGGTTAACTTGTCTTGTGTCAACTTGTTTTTGGTTGGTATTGGTTTTGGAAGAAATACTGGCTAAATTCAGGTTAAGTCAGGTTAAGGAAAATGGTTAATAATTAGGCTGGGTTGCTGGAGCCTTCAACATAAACCCATTTTGACATCAAATCAAGTTGATATTTGCCAACCCAGACCTGACCTAGTTGAGCAATATGCAGGCCAACCTATCCTGAATTACAGATTGGCTCAGTCTCCCTTCAGTAATCCCAGGCTAAGTTGCACCTCTGTATTGCATCAGTCAATATCTCCTAGTGAATGATGCAAGTGTACTAATACGAAAAATAAGGATAATATTAAACAATACACATCCTGTATCAAGTGAGTTTCAGATCCTTTTTAAGGCACCTATTTCTTGCTCCATTTGTTGGTTGATAAAGATTTGTTTGATTGTCTATTAAAACATTACTTTGCATATGCAACTCTTGTATTGAATTGCAGGCTCTTGATGTTATTCAGCTCTTTGTTTGCCTCTATTGTTGTTTTTCCACTTGTTTCTTCCACTTTAAGATCTGCTTTTAATCTTTTTTGCAGTTTAAAATTCAACTCATAATTTTTCTGGTCTGATAATAAGCCTTCTAATAATCACAAAATAGTCCATGTTCTGTAATTTTGTTCTCTCAGGGACTAGACTTATAATAAAAAGCATTTGTTGGTTGAAATTATGCTTATATAAAAAAAAAAGAACATATGTTAAATGGCATGACTTTTTATTATTAAAATTAAATTACGTTTGTAATAAAATACCAAGAACATTTGTTAGTTGATCTGCTCACTTTTTATTATTAAAAGTACTCACCGTGTTGATGTTTTAACCATCTCATAGATGTGCTTCTTAATGTTGATTATTGTTGCCACTCAGATTTGTTCATATGATGCTGGAATAGTTGACTTCCACTTCTGCATTTTGCAGCAAGAAGACATTCGAAATTATATAGATGATTCCTTAAAACATGGCATTCAACTTTCAGCATTTCGCAAAGAACGGATTGGAGGAAATTCACATGGGGTTTCGTACTGGTAACCTGACTAAATCTTCATGGTTATGTTTTAAATAGTATATAAATACAGCTTCTGAGAATATTCTCATGTTGCATATAATATGATCAAGAGCATTTTAATTTCTTCAACTATCTTAAATGTAGGTATGAAGATGATCCTATTGTTGGTCATCGATTGTATCGTGAAATTAGACAAGTCGAAATAAAGAAGGCGAAGGGGAAAGGAGTTGCACCCCTTCCACCTGCATCTTTCCACTGGGAAACAGTGGCAACCAACTTAGATGAATTCCAAGAAGTTTCTGTGAGTTCTTTATTTGTATTGCTGCTGAATTTTTATCTGATGTTTCTGCTTTGGTGCTTAGTTATGCATGAACTATTTTTATGGTTATACAACTCTATATATGTGTTATAGAATGATGTATCCAAATTTGATGAAAACATCTACTTTTTGGATCTGATTAAAGAAAATCCTCATTATCTTTTGAGTAGGTAAAGTTCAATTTGGTTTGTGACTTTGTAATTGATGACAGTGTCACACTCCACATTTAATTTATGCTGCCAATCTACCTGTTTGATAAGATGTTTCTGTTTAATGGACTGCGTAAATCTACATCAAACCTGAGCACTTCCTGACGCTGATGAAATGTGAAGGGCCATTAGTGTCATATTAGATGCTTGAGTGCCTGCCAATTTGTCCAACTTTCACTGTGACTTGTCAGAATTGGATGGATTTCTATTTAAGCCTTTCACATGCACTCTTGTGTATGAAAGCTTTCATGAAAAGATCCGTTTGGGTTGTCTGACTAAAGGCCGCAATTCTCTGTTTTTGAAATATATTCCAATATTTACAAATATTTCTTTGGCTGAAAAATCATGGTGAGCTGTTCTAAAACCTCAAAACCATTATTGGCTCAATCATAAATTCTTCATCATGTTGCTGATTTCTCTTATTGCTTTCATTGTATTTCCCATGTAATTAGTATGCACGTGAATTTATATATCCTTTTTTTTTTTGTGCCTTTCCCTAAGTTTCAGTTTTTCCCTCGCTGAATTATTTGCTAGTGCCAAACCTTGTCCCTTTAATTTTTATCAAGTTCTGTCTTGATGACTATACAGGCTCACAGAAACAAGGCAATTGAAGATTTATTCAAACTGTCGTGTCTATTTTAAATTTTTTTTACCCTTTGATTATGATTATATTTTTCCAGCATTATTTCTAATATTACAGCCCATATTTAAGTGAGAATTGTCAACTTTATTCATCTGTTGGCCATTCAAATGAGATGATGTTTTCTGCACCTAGAATATGTAATTTGCTGTTGTGCTTTCAGTCATGGAAGCTTACAACCCGTGATCTTCAATCAACCATTTATGTTGATAGTCCATCCTTTATTTTTCACCATGGTGCTTCAGAAAATAAATCCTTCTTCCTCCACATGTGGTTATTACAGTTCTGATTACCTGCATTTGTTCCTTGCTGCTTTCTTCTCCACAGCCAGTGCAGTAACAGAGTTCTGGAAAATTTTGCATTCTGTTTCTTTACCTTTAATGTTTTTTCCTTGTTTATTTTTTCTTCCTTTTCCAGGAGAAACTTTTTTCAAGTAAAAATAGGACAGAGACCTCACTGGGGAAGAAGTTGAAGATTGACTTTCTACCGGAGATTGAGAAAATACACAAAGTATGTGACTCATCTGCTGCTGTATTTGTTCATTTACTTTTGTTACGAAAGATGGCATGTATAGACTAAGTACTATTGCAAGCAATACACAAGTCTAAATTATTGTGAGAATTTCATTGTTCATGCAGAGGAAAGAGAGGCTGTTGAAAAAGCAACAGAGAGAAGCCCTCCTTCTTGATAGCTTTTTGACTGCAGATGGGCTTTCCTCAGGTCGCTCACTTCGTGATAGAAAACCTGTGACCTATACATTTGGTAAGGCTAAGAAGTTAGAAAATTATAACAAAAGTGTTCTCTTAGTTTGTAATTTTACATGTGATTTTGAATCTTTGTTCATAAAAAAAAAGAATACATTATTTAGAAATATATTTTCTTTCATTCATTGATTTTGTAGTTTTTCCTTGTGGCTCATTTCTTTTCCATATTTTATTTTTTGCGCATCGCTACATTTTCACTCTTCACTCCAAAAATCTCATGCTCTGAAAAAAAAAAATCCTCCATGTGATATAAGAAAAGGAATCAAGATTTGCATAAGCCATGACTTGTACCCCATAGCTTGAGCTTCACACACAAACATCTCGCTATGCTAGATCATTTGTGTTAGACAAAACAGAGATATCCGATGCATTGTCACAAAATATTGCATAACTAGATAATTGTTCTTGTGCCAATTCTGCTGAATATGTTTTCAATAGTCCAGAAGACTTTTTGACCATTCATTGTTGATTCTGTCCAAAAGAGAGAATTTTAAGTAGATTAAGAACTCTCACAAAATATTTTGTTGTTTCAGAATATGAATAAATTGGTTTAGTTTCAGTAGAAATTTTGAAACCAAGAACCAAGATGTTTTGTTTGCACTTGGAAGTTATTTAGAACCTAGGTCGATTTCAGAGTTATGACTGCTGGCCTTAGGGCCATAATTGATCTGCATAGATATAAATGTGCTAGATTTTAGTTGGCTATTTATATTTAAAATGGTAATTTCTAATCTTGAGAAAATTCCAAGCACATGAGTATCTGGCTGCAAGAAAATCAAGAAAAAGCTAAATTTTTTCATGTTTTAAGTGATACTTTGTGGATTTTGATGGATTGACAGGAGAGAGAAGGGCCCTTAAAAAAAAAAAAAACAGGATAGAGAAGGGGTTTTGGGGTAAATTTGGTCTCTTGAATAGTGATTTGGCAATTTGAGCTTGGATCTAAGGGATTTTGAGCTCACATACCCAGATCAATCCCTGTTGTATGAAAATCTATAACCGAACTTCTGGTTTTCTTTTTCTATAATTTTTTATGAAAAATGTGGACATTATTGTTTTTTCTTTATTTATAAACATTGCTTGTTCTTCATATCTCATACGCTTATGCTTTAATTGGCATTTAAGTGTCTATTAGATAGTCATTGCACAGCTAAATGATATAGTAGACTATAGATAATGCGAAATATGCATTATGATAACTTTTATTTTATTTTTTTTTAATGTTGTGTGGAAGCTTTATGCTGAAACAATTGAAATGATACACTAAATGGTCCTAAAAGATATACAATTCTTTGAATTGATGTTTAATATATTCTCTTGATTTGTTTAATTATCATTTACACTATTTTAAACTTTTTTAGCCTTTCTTTTATGTTTTATATTTTTGGCTGAATCTCTGAAACTCAAGCCGGGACTTACAAAATTACTGAAACTGAAACTTGCTTAGCTGGTCTGAAACTGAAACCAAGTTTTTTGAACCTTATGTAAAATCTTATGAGTTGAATGGTCGGTTGGTGTGATTTTTTCCTGCTTGTAGTATTTGTGAATTGGATTCTTTTACATGAAAAGCATTTTTTGTTATGCTGTTTTTGTTATAACATGGTCTATGGTGAGAAATTGATTTAAGGGGATTTAACCTGATTGCCTCACTTTAAAGTTGGGGTATCAGTTCTTCCCTTCGAGGGTCTGTTATCTGGTGTTTATGGTTATGTTTTTCTTGGTTTTTAATTTTTCCTCCAGTGATTGGAACTATTTCTGCATTAATTATATAATGGATGTGTGGGGCTACTTGTGTTAACATGAAATAGGTTATGTTTGTGATCATATGAATTAGAATAAAATTTGGGCACCGAGGAAGCCGTCATCATGTTATGCAATTTTTGGTATTAGATTCTATTGCATCATAGAATTTGTTCTAGTATTAAGAATTCACTTTCGTTGCTGTATATCCGTAAATTAAATTGATGATAGTTTCATTTGAAACAATTTGGCAGATGACTATGACCGGTCAATTAACGAGGCTATAAAGATAACCAAGTATGTATCTACCCCACTTCATGTCACATATTGTTCCTTGTTTGATGGGAATCATGAACTTATATTTTTTGTGTGTTAGGAAAAGACAGCCTTCACCAGAGTATGTTGTTAGAAAATCAGTCAATGCGAAGCCCGAGGTCTCTACTAATGGTAGACTGAATGGTCCTTCACAAATTGATCAAGCCCCTTATGATGCACAATCTCCAAAGTTGGATGATTATGAAGAAACTGATGCAGAGCACCAGGCTGAGCTTCTTGACCGGAGGTATCTTTGCTATCCACATCTGCCATGAAATTTCTTGAGTGCACCTAAATTGAATGTCTTATGGCTTACTGTTGCATGACTGAATTCTAGCAATAGACGGAGGAAAAGGCCTCAGAGATATTCAGATGACTTTGTGGAAGCTGTTTCAGATATTGATGCAGACTTTGACAGCGATGATGACATAGTTGGAGAAGCAGTGTATGACGAGGAATATCTTAGAAGCCGGAAGCAGAAGAAGGTCTCAAGTGGTTCAGAGGGGGATGAAGAGTACCGTTGGGAGGAAGAAAATGCAGAAGAAGATGAGGAAGAAGAGGAATATTCTTTGAGTACGAGTGAAGATTTAGAGGAGCAGAACCAATATAAAAAATTTCCAAGTCGAAATAGGCGGGGAACAAAATTAAGATCTGTTGATGAACTCCAGTCAGGTCTGAGACGGAGCAAGAGGGCCACCCGCCCACGTATTAACTACCGACAATATGAGGTATCAGACACAGACACGGACTCAGGAAAGCAAGCCAAATCCAATGCATCAGAAGCACATTCTGATGCAACGAATGATCTGGAACTTTCGACAGCAAGTCAAGATTCTCAGGATGAGGAAGATCATGAAGAAACAACAGATCAGAAAATTAATCAGGAGTATGTAGAGGCTGTAGACAAAGAGCAGCACCAGGCAGCTAAGAAGACAGATAGCCCCGGGCAAGATGGGGATGGTGTACAAAGAAGACGATTCCTAGACCTGAATGAGCTTGCCCCAGGAACTGGTTTCGACGATGCGCCTAGCACTTTGATGAAAGATGAGGACATGGATAACTTCTAGGTATTCAAACAACAGTTGCATCCTCTGACAGCTCTTTCTATGGAAGAATTGATTTATATGGTAATTCAGTATCCCAAACAGAAGGCTGCAGGGCTTTTTGTAAGACATATTGTAATCCTAAATTTTGGTGGCTCATGAATGAGTTTCCTAGAGGCTGCGACCGTCATGAGATGAGCAGGCAGATTCAAAGATTAAGCTGTCCAAGGTTGTTCTCGAGAGGAAGTCTTAATGATGAGATGGGCAGTCAGCTTCTTCATACTGTCATCCTGAGTTTTTTAGTACTTGGTGATGATTTGGAGGAAGTTCTGTTTTGATTGTATCCTATCCTGCACATCTGGTGTACAATACACCTCAATGCTGATCTATAACAAAATTTGTGGGATTTCAATTTGTTGCCTTTCCCTTTCATGTGGAGGCATAACAATTCAAATTTAGTTGAGGATACATATTTACTTATGAAAAGAAAGTAGCGCATCTTGTAACTATTTATGTACTTTATATTTAAGAGTCTTTTAGGTTTTTCTGACTATTTTAGTTTCTGTTTGTCCTTGCTTGAATGGTCTGACGCAGTTGATTTGAATGGGTTATCTCACATTCTTGAACTGCTGGAATATGAGAAGCAGCAGTAATTTGGACAATGTTGTTTTGGTGGAAGAATATTTCGTTGGTCGTTTCTAGTCTTATGGAGAGTTACGGATCATCAGCTATTTGATCTTTATGTGACTTGAGTTAGTAGTAACTGATTGCATGATGGCAAGTTTAGATATGTGCTTTACTTCAATTGTGCTGCTTCTCTGTTCAGAGTTCTCTGAAATAGCTACGCATTTCGGGTGTAGCTAGTCTGCGGCATTCTTAACTAGGAGCGGAAGATGCTGAGCTGTTGGGCTATTTTCAGATGAAAAGTGCTCGAGAGCATTTTTTTTCTGTACAACACCCAAAGCAATGGAATCTGTCATCAGAAATGGGTGGCCTTGGTTGCCAAATAGCTGTGTAAGTATGGCTTTGTCTAAATGCTAGTATGGTAGAACTGCTTGTACGTGTGCTAAATCCTGTGCAGTCGGAGGAAAGTAAGTTTGCTCGTTTTTGTTTCTAGATGAAATTTTTCTTACTTTTTAAATTTTGATGGCAATTACATTGTTGCCTCTTGCTTGATGTTGGAGCTGTTTATATTGTAGCAGATATTCTCAAGTAATATCTGCGACAGCTTACCAAAAACTAATACCTGTGATGGACGATGGTTTACTTTGGTCATTTTGTGTATGGTTTTGCTTGCCATGATCTCAGAAGAAGTGATTTGGGGCAAATGACCTATCCCACATCCTTTCATCATGCAATCTACAAACTAAGTTGTTTTGTTTGGTTTGTGTGTCTGTGTGTGTGTGTTTTAGTGGAGATGCTTTTATGGTAATATGGGGGACTTCGTGGATGTTCACTTAGTAAAAAACCACAATACACCAACTGGACAGAAAGCTAAACAGAGCTGCTAATTGGTTGGCAGAGACAGTTTTAAAGTAAAAGAGAGAGGAATTGCTACATTCACTTGATTCAGTCACTCCCGCTGTTTCCAATCACTCTGTTGCTGTAACTTTGTTGCCTTCTGTCTGAAAAATTAATGCAGATTTTAACTACGTGAAATCTGGCCTACATGAAAAAATGGAGTAATTGTTGATCACCTTGTAGCTAAACTATGTGACATCTGATACGCTAAACACCATTGGAGCCTCAGAAAATAAAATATCTGACAGCTAATCCTAACCTGTTAAAGTAAATATGACAATGAATCCAATTTAAAGCCCCAAACTAATAAATCACATAAGACTGGCTAAATTCCTACCATGCTGGATCCGAATCAGTCAGCATGCAATCCAAATCAGGAGAGTAACATCGGACAGAAGTCCAGAAAAACCTAGATTTTTTTCATCCTTTACCAGCACCTAGTGACTTTATTTTCAATAATAGCACATCATTTGCTTAAAATCGGGCTGGACAAAGTGGATTCTACCATTCACCTTGACCCCCATGTGTTGTGAGGAAGGGTTATAACCAGGCGGACAGCAAATTCCTCAAACGTGTAAGAGTTAGAAGCCTCTCCTTCCAATTCCAGGGATGTGGTTATACTTGATATCAAACAATGCTATGGCTGTATTAATTCATTTAACATCCTCCGCTGCATATAATCAAGGGAAGAAATGCAACAAACACAAATTATTGATCTGCCCAAAAAGAAACATAACGATCAAATTTCTGTCAATTTTTTTTAAAAAAAATTAAAGGCTACATTTTAGTCCAAAATTAGGAAACTTGAATAATTTCCATTGGGCCACATGTAAATTTAGAGAAAAATCATACAAGTTGAGCTCCAATTATATATGTTTAATTATTACAACACAAAACTTCAAGCTCATATTCCTTTACGTCCATGGTAGGCCATAAGTCATGCTTGGGCTGGTGCATAGCTCTTCCCACCTATCTGCATTTTTTCTTTCACATGTGGCAGCACTACGTGATGAAACTGCTCAAATGTACCAATATACTACTTCTGTAATAGTGTGAGCTACATATTTATGGACTGTCTCTTGGCTGAGCATATATGCTACTTGCACTGTCTGGAGCGGAATTTCTCCTCTGATAAGAGCGACACCATAAGATGCTCTAGCCTGACAGCACCAGAACCGGGTCGAAGGATCGTGGTGTTACCCACAACTAGGCATGGATCGCTCCCATTCTCTCTGCTCCCCACACACCATCCTCCTGGCACAAGCATCCCAGGGCCACGAGACAGCAGCTCGGCATCTATCTTGTCAAGAACAGGATCATCCTTAGGGAACTTGCGAGCAAATGGAGCATTACTGTCAATCATGCCTCTCATGTGCTTCATGGTGAGATAGTGAGGGTGTTGCTTTGGCGGGTTGTCCCATGATATGAAATGAAGGTCGTGGTTGACGGTGGTGTTGCGGAATTCTTGTGCATTGCAGATGACGGTGTGGAAATAACCTTCTGGGGAGGAGAGGAAGTTGGCATAGTACATGAGAACAGTTCGTGGAAGGTTATCCCAGCCCCATATGCAGTAGTCGATGAAGGAACGGGAGAGTGCCATCCATGCAGAACCTGCAATGGGACCAAACAGGATATTTGCTTCATGAATTGACAATTTTTTGGTACTGATTGTGGTTTTGCAAATGAATATATTATTTATCGGTATAATGAGCAATATTGTTTTAGGTGTGTGCCAAACTTGTTGCCCTACCCACTCTTCACAGCAGAACAATTAAATCCATTGCGGACCTAAAACGGTGTATGCATCTCTTTTTTCTCTAGCTGATTTCTTAAACATGTTCAGATAGCTGGCCCGCATTAGTACCTGCAGATTTTTAGCCAGCGATTTTCCCATATAATGGCATCCAGAATGACATTAAATATCTCTTTACATGTCCAACTGACACCACAACATATGGACAAACTTGGTCACACAATGTTTCATGAAGATCCAAGATCTCCCAACATACTAATTCCAAGACACCAATTACTCATAATCCATTGATCTTACACCTAGTTATCACCAATTTAATGAAGCAATAACTTAAGGGGCTGTATAGGTGCCTGGCTACCATATCTGCATGATATAGCCCACCTAGGCTGGAATTAGCTGATAAGAGGTAAAATCAAGAGAAAGATGGGAGATCAAGAAGCCCATTTATCTTGTAATCGCAGAAGTGTTCAGAAACAGCAATTCATCTAAAAGGAATCCTCCAGCACAAATTTTTCTAAGTTGACAATGTGATGCTTAATGGAGATAGAACAATCACAAAATGGAATATTGAATAGAAGGAGCTTAAAGACTGACTATGTTGATCAAAGAGTTTGGAAGAAGATTAAACCGCTGAAGCCTGCATTCTCAATCAAGGATTGGGAGCAATTTCATGATGCTAATGCTTGAAATGTAGCAAGTCAAAAGGTGAACAAGCTCTTTTTGAGGCCTCCTATAATGGGCAGATGAAAGTTATAACATCATAAAGCCAAGGGCTTCAACCCTGGTGTTTTCAAGAAATTGTTGGGACAAAGATGATAAATGTTGTATCACTATAGTAAAGATAGCTGCACAGAGACGGTAGAGCACGTTAAGGTTTGCCTGGCTGCCTTGAGACAAACGAAAAGCTATTTGAGCAACTACTAATGCCTCATTGAAACTATGAATCATCAGATTTGCTGAAATGGAATTTAGCGTGCAAGCAAACACATTTGGGGGGCGGGGGGGGGGGGAGGATTCAAATTCAAGAGTTAAACAGTCTGCTTAGGAAAATATTGAATTCTATGCTGGAAATTAAGTTATCACATCTAATAAAAGGTTGACATCATACTCAAAATTTTCTTTCAAGCAGCATTATGCCAAATACCCATTAGATATCTCTCTTTTTCCCTTTTAATGGTTGTGTGTGTGTGTGTGTTTTGGGGGGTGGGGGGAGGATCTCCCCTTGAGATATCATTGGGATAATCTATGACAGTACCACTAGACAGGAGGCAAGAAAACTGAGCTTCTTGGAGCAATAAATGGGATGTTAAACAAAACTAGTGATTTGATGCAATGGACATGCATCATGAATATTGAGAGGAAAGCACACTACTAGTGCAAAGATGGTAGAAAGCATTTTAAAAAAAATATCAGTCCGCACAGAAATTAGTTTCTCAAAAGTTAAATGCAGGAAAGCTCTAGAAATAGTAAGTAAGAATAATGCTTAAATTTCTAGAACTACTTTTAGAAATCTCAGCATAATGAGGACATACGGATCCAACAGTTCTCTAGATAAGGCAAGTAATGCAGAATTCATGCAAAATGGTGTGAAATTACAATAAATTCTAAACTAAATTTAAAGAAAGAAAACCTGCTTTGTAATCGCCTCCTTATAATAAAGGGTTCTGATGAAGAAAGCCCAAGGAGGACCAACAAAAATATAACACTCTTAGGTGAGACAATTAATAATTAATAAGCAAGAGAAAAGAAGAGATCAATCACGAGATGATCCTAACACAATATATAATACTTGCAAACAACAAATTGGTACAAATATTAAAACACAATTTGTGGCAAGACTTAGGTATAGCATTTTTTAGTCCAACCAAACTTTGATATATTTAACAATTGCAAGCTAATGCAGGATGGAAGAAGAAAGATATAGAGAGAAGAAGAAGAAGAAGAAGGGAGAGAAGAAAAGAACGAGGAGGAGAAGAAGGCAAAGGGAGAAGACAACTCAATATTCTGTGATTTCTCAATAATACAAATTGCATTCTTAATTAACATAACCATGAATTTAGATAGACATCCAAAACCCTAATAAGATAAATCCTAGAGTTCACATAAAAATAAAATTCTAGAGTCCAAATACAATTCTAGAATCCACATAAAAAAAACTCCCTAATTTCTGTATTTGCACACCAAAATTCCTTATTAATGGACTGTCCCCATCACAAACACAATGATTAGCTTCAGAAATTATCAAAATTATCTGAAAATGGTAAGAAAAAACAATCTCCCATGTAGAAAAAAGTTGTATAAGCAGGCTGCTAAATGACCAATTTGACAAACTTAAAAATAGGAATAACAAAAACAAGAAGGGAGTACAATTCGTCTTTGAAATAACTAATTAGCTTCAACTTGGCATAGCTATAACTCCAAACAGAAGAGTGATATTCAAAAAGCATGAGCTCTTGAAAGGTGTTTTAAGCATGTGATATGGCTCCTTATTGTGGAGCCCCTCTAGATTCTCATTTCAACTAATTTCTCGAAATGTGTTGATAAACTTGATAAATCAGTAGTTTCAAAAAGCAACTTTTCTTGAACCATGTCGTAATACATACCAAGCCTAAGGAAGTTGGTTGAGAAAAACAGCTCAGGGTTTCTCAGACTTTGCCCTGTAGAACAGTATCTCACATTTATCTGAACTAGCAAGCCATGGATGACTTCAATTTCGGGGGATTAATGCAAGGTGAAGGTACCTTGTCATTTTTTATTTCATAATTTGGATATTTCACATTGAGCAATAAAAATTTCAAATAGATCATTTTGGAACATTTTGAAACATTGTGGATGTATCATATAAGTTTTAAATTGTCGAGTTATTTCCTTTCATAAATCTAATATTGTTGATCAATAGAAGCTTCCTAGTTGATAGAAAAAAGATAAGATTCCTATAATTCACTCTTATTACTCCTATCCAAGTTTTCCTAGGTCTCTCTCTTTCCACAAACAAGCTCAAGGACCCATCTTGGTGCCAATTTTTGTCCTGAGCATTTTGTTGCACTTAGCTCTATGACATCATAATTGGTTCAACATCACTTTCCTATGTAAAAGTTTCTCCCCAAGGCTCAAAATTCCATCTTTCCTACTTTGACTATAGATACATCTCTTCCATCAAAAAAGACTATGCATACACCTCAACATCTCAGTGTTGGTTGTGAGGGAAAAAAATTACAAGTGATATCAAGCTATAAACAATCTTATTCTTTTTCATGAAATTCCATAGTAGTTATTTATGTATAGGAAATTATATTTGATTTGTGTTTGACATTATATGTATTGTAAGCACAAAAAATAGTTGCTTTATTGCAAGCACAAAAAATACTTGCTTTATCTTGCCCTCTAAACTCTATCATGATCATCTTATAATCCAACTAACCGTGGTGATAAAAAATTACAAGCTTTGGCTTTAATTGCAGAAATACCTAAGTGTACAATTTATTGGATGCAGCATCATGGGACTTAGTGTGTATGTGCTATCTTCCAAAATCAACCACCTCTTTGATTGCATAAATCATGTGACTATGTATTCAACATTTTGGTGAAAGTGTAAAACCATGACATAATGCAAAATATGTGTCATATGGCAGTTTTATTAACATAGGAATATGATACACATGATGGATATGCTTTGAAGGAACATTTAAATTAGCTATTTAGTATTAACCCATATCATCTAACAACTACTGTGTGACATCTAATGTGATGCCAAATATGTCCATGAACCAAGCCGAGAATTTAACCTTATAGGTCCGGTTGATAAATTAATGACATTTCAAGTTTGCCATGAAATAAAGAATATTCCTGTGAAACGTTCCAAGGTTTTATGCTTTCTAATAACTTCCTCAAGTTGATGGTTGCATTAAATTCCCATGCTAGATTTTTTCTAATGGAAAATGCTAGAAAATTAAAACTAAGATTTTGATATAGTGAATCATTGGTTACGTTTAAGCACTCAATGTTACTTGTTTTCCCTTTAAAATTTGTTTACGTATAGACAAAGATGTGTCTCATGGCCATGCCAACAAATAGACATTGTCATACAGGAAGGAGGCTAAAAATTTTGCCCATAAAATTATCTTCCTTGACCAAGAAAAAAAGCTTTGCAAGTGTTACCTTGTATGGATCCCTACTTGGCTCATTCCAAGAGATCATGACCCAAAATCCTTGGTGTCTTTTAACATGTATCCCCTATTTTCCTCCAATTCTAGCATCATGTTTAGTATCAAAGCTTAGGTGATAGCCAATCACTGTTGGCATGGACTATGTACCAGAGAAGCTGATTTATGAATGTGACTTCTGTAAGGCCAAATTGGAGAGAAAGATAATATGTATAGCAAAATCTAGCATGCTACAAAGCTGCCATACGTTATAATCCTCATTTGTTTCACATATGAAATATTAAGCAACGTTAAGGAAGAGAGCAACCTCTTCATCATGTTTACAATTAGGCAAAAGGAGAAAAGGTTTTGATGTAGATTAATATGATGCCATCATTAGTGAGGAGAGGAGGAAGAATGAGTCAAGACATGTTTTCCCTCCCTTATAAGTTGGGTTTGATTATAATCGCAGAAGGTTGTACATACCTGATGGATAAGAAGAGCTAAATTCCATAATATATTTAATGAGGGAGAACAAACCATCAAGAAATGATGGATGGATCCATTTACCAAATAAGAAAAAGAAAACCCAGAAATTAGATATACTTTGCTATCAGAACTAGCTTCTTAAATATCACACGACCAATATTTAAATGCATGTGCCACTTGAATTCGGGAAAATGTCATGATTAAAGCTGCACATACTCCATAGATATACCAAATTCTAGGCTGCACAGCATCATATATTGGAGATCTATAAAAGCATTCTGACAAGGCTGAAAACTTGATCTAATCTAGCTAAAAATTCTCTTAGTTGAGTCAAGAACATCTAGGTGTTCAGGGATTTCGAAACTCCCTTTCTGTGCTCGACTTCTAAATGCAAGTAGCAATAGAAGATACAGATTTTTTTATTTTTTTATTTTTTTTATTTTTTTTATTTTTTTATTTTTTTATTTTTTTTATTTTTTTCACATTTCAATAGCAATCTGTTCGATGAAAATTTTAAGCATGGCAGAGGATGCCAGCCAGATCAAAACTGTTCATCGACGATATCTGATATATGTTAACCTCATTAATTGACCCATAAAATAATTATCCTGGGTTCACTAAAAGAGCAACAGAAAAAACCCTTACCTGTGAAGAGTTTGAATGCAGTCGGTACGCTCCTCCTCTGTGGAATATAAAAGACATCCGCTTTCTTCAACATGTACAAACCCGGATCAATAATAATCGGCTTCGCTCTATGAAACCTGAAGTTAAGACACTATCAAAAGAATCCTAAAAATCCAAAACCTTCCCCGATTCTAATAGCACCGAGCTCAAAAAGGAGATAAAAGAGCGTAGTTCGCGTACTCCTTCCAACCAATGTTGCTGGTATGATCGATAAAATTGAGATCCCGCGGCAGGTAGGAGAAGGTGTGCAGCAGATCTGAGATTCCCAAACAAATAAAGGGGAGATTTTTCCACCAAAAGATGAGATTTTTCCTTCAAATTCATCAAATTGGAGTCGAAAGAGAAGCAAAAGCAATAATTGATTGATTACCGTCCTGCGTGACGAGGGGGTAATCGGTGGCGCTGAGATTGATGAACCAGTCCCAATCGCCACCCTCTCTGAGGAGGACGGCCGCGGCGTGGAGGGTGTTGGCGACCATGGTGGGGCCGCGGTAGGTGACAAGATTGGCTTTTGTGATCATCTTAACATTGCCGACGGCGGAGAAGACGGGGTGGCGAGCGATGAAGTCGTGGAGGTCCTGGCGCTCGTCGAGGGGGGCCTCGAGGTCGAGGTGGACGACGTAGCGGTTGGCGGGATGGTATAGGGCGAGGAGGGTGCGCTTGAGGGAGTGGCCGTCGCCGATGGAGCCGGAGATGAGGTAGGCGAGGCGGGGCGGCGCGGGGAGGGCGGAGGGTGGGGCCGGGTGGAGCTTGGACTCGACGAAAATGGGGGCGTAGAAAGCGGCGAAGGGGTTGGAGGCGGAGTGGGAGGAGAAGAAGGAGGAAGGGAGGAGGGAGAGGGGAAGGAGGGCGAGGGGGCCTTCGGGGGAGGAGAGAGTCGTCAGGAAGAGGAGGAGGAGGGAGACGGTGGAGCCGATCGCCAGAGGCACGATCCACTTCCTCTCCATGCTCGCTACCCGCACTCGCACCGAGTTTAACCTCTTTATCATCTCTCTCTCTCTCTCTTAAAACAAGCTCTCGACTTATTTTAACTTCTCAATTCTTCTTCCTCTCAGGAGTCGGAGGGAAGGAAGACTGAAGAGGAGAGCGGGGAGGAGCAGGAGGAGAGGTTTCTTGGCACGCGACTTATAAGGCGTTTTCTCTTGTCTATTTTTTTCTTCCGAAAAAAAAAATCGAAGAAAAATAAAGACTCCCACTTTTCTTTCCTTTCTCGCTGATGTTTTAATACGCCTTTATGGAGTGGGGATGGGTTGGGTTGGTTAGAGACAGAGAGAAAAGAACAAAAGGATCTGAAAATAGGACACCAGGCGGGCTTCGCTTGACTTTAGGCTTACATTTGGTTGCAAAATAGGAGGTTTCATTATTTATGTGATTATTTATATATTACCGTCCCTCAACTTTTAGTTAATTTATACTTGGTCAGTCCAAATCAGGGCTGCATTGAACATATAAGGGCAAGCCATCACGGTTTGTGATTAAAATTACTTGGTGTTAATGCATAAAAATGCTATTAAACCATAAATTACTAAGATAAAAACTTGGTACAAAATTATTTGTTTCTTTTTGACAGTAACACTAAAATTACTTGGTGCTAGTAAGATATAATTGATCTTTTTTTATAATATAAATTATTAAATTATATTTTATATAGCTTTCAAATTACCATAATGATCATGAAGTTGGTATCAGATATGATATAACATCTCACGTTGCAAAAAAGGATCAATCTTTTTTTTTTGGTGCGAGAGATGCATCCCGAATCCTAGTTTAATGGGGATGGGAGGGCAAGAGATGGGAAGAGGCGGTGGGGGCATTTAGTGAGCTTTTATGGCAGACCTATTGTGAACTAAAGTCACTGATATGGGTTAGGTTTGTAGTTTCGTTAGACTTATCCGCGGTTCCTCCAAGATTTAATGAGTTGAGAATTGAGATGGATCGGTTCAATTTACTGCCTTGACGATTCTGTGGTTGGAAGCGTGGGGGACCACAGGTTGGCTACCTATTGTACGGCCCGAATAATATTTTAAAATTTTAGACAGGGACCGTTGTACAACTTTCATTAGCAATTAGCTTGGAACATGACAAGATTTTAAAAACAATAGTTTTTAATTTAGGATTAGCCATGTCAAATATTAGGTATTATGGATCCAGATTAGGTGGGTACGAGAATGGGGCGTAAGCATGAAAGGCTGACAATAAAGGGCCTAGATAAAAGCATTTTTGCTGGAAAAAATAAATTTATCCTTCATTGTTTGATTTTGTTAGCATGAGCCATACTTGTGTATGATAATACTTGACCTATAAGCATTTTGGTACAAGTTAAAACCTTCCTAGTTCCACTAGAGCCTTAGTCTCTCTCTCTCCTTTTTTCCGTCAAGCCTATTGGAGCCTCTTGAGTATAATTCTTTTAATAAAAGGATGGGCTTCCCTCTCTTTCACTCAAAAAAAAAAAAAAAAAAATGTTTGCATGATTAGACTGAAAATCTTATGGAATTTATAGATTTGGTCGGTATAACTTTCAACATCATAAAATTATAGATTAAGTAATCCTATAATCTTATAATTTTAATGATTGTAATGGTCCAATTCCATAGGATTTTTCAGCCTAATTAACTAAACCGGCTCTAAGGCTATGTTTGGATATTTAGGTCTAAATCCGATGGGATTTGTGCGTTGTACCAAAACAACTAGTTAAGTTAGATTAGATTTGGCCCATATTATAAGAACTTAGAGAATTATTGAAATGGGCTGGCTCGAATTCGAGAAGCAGGTAAAAAGATCTCAACAGGTCATTTTTCTTTCTAGCCGATCCGTTTTAATGATTCTTTAGGTTCTTATAAAAAAAATCATAATTCAATCTAATTTAGCTGATTGTCTTGGCCCAATTTATAAATTCTATGAAATTTTCGGCCTAGATATCCAAACAAATTCTGGCCTGTTTGGATGTCCAGGCCCAAAATCCTATGGGATCCATAGGTTTAGACTAAGGCAACTAGAAATAAGAAACCTGGGCTAAGTTTATACTCCTACTGGCCTAAATTCTAGAGGGAGAATAATGACCTACTGAGGTCATCTTTTTTCTCCTATGGAATTTGGGCCAACGTTGTAGATATAGACTTAGCCCGGACTCTAATTTAATAGTTTTTTTTATGATTGCACTGGAACAATCCACAAATCTCATGGAATTTTGAGTCCAACCATCCAAACAAACTCTAAAATAAATGAAAAAAATCCTGGCAGAGCCTGGAGCTGTGCTTAAACAAACCAAGTCCAAGTTGGTTGGGATCCGATTGAAGCTGAAGAGAACATGAGACATCTTCATGCCATGATGCCAGACTGATGGGCATGGATTGGTGCTATAGCTTAGGCAACTGGATTCTTTTCATGACTTCTCTCTCTCTCTGTGAGGAATGTCATGAGGTGAGGAGGATATGCAGATAGCAAGACTGATGAAGTTTAATATTGAAATACAATAAATTTGAGATCCACAAACGATTCACAATATGGATGAGCTTCTAACAGTTGTGCTCAGATGCAGAGGATGATGGATGTATCATTTACGCCTCAGTGCACCATGCAATTCTGTGCATCGTTTGCATACTTAACAGCAACCTGTGCATACTTTCTTCTACCCGGGGAAAAAAATAATCCTGTGCAGATTAGCAGGGCTATGGCACTTAAATTTATGCTTTTCTATCCCCCAAAGCTCTTCATTTCATGTTGGAATTTAGATTAAATGAAGCTAACTTTCCATATAAGATTACCATGAGCAAAAGCATCGAGTTACAACAACAAAACCATCCACAAGAAGTCATCCAAAACTATGTAACATTTGTTCATATATAAAACATAATTTTTCCTGAACGCCCCACCTATCTCATAGCTATTCAAAAGCCACATTCTTCGCATCCACATGAGATGGTTTGTGGAAAGCCTTCACTGGTTGCTTAGAAGTTAAAACTGAGAAGCAGCAAGAAGAGTGAAAGCACAAACATCACAGGTTTTCCTGGCAGGTTCTCCAACCGTGATGCAGATGAGGAAGGACCAGGGGATGGACTCCGGGTATCAGTAGTAGTCTCCTTCGAGCAGACATGACTACATCGGCTTGGCCGGACAACTCTATAGACTCCCTTTGTGGTCAAAACAAAAACATCCTTGTTGTTATCCTCACCAAATGAATATATATAGCCCACCGATGGAAGGGGACTTCCAGCAACAGTGTCACAAGGAATAGGAGAATCCTTGGCACAGCTGAAAGGAATCTTGGCGCTGCTGTAATTCCCACTACTTTCAGGGACCTCTGTACCTGCCCACATAGCTCCTGCATACAAGTCTGCATACAAGTACCTGAAATTCCACAGGCAGAACAGTGGGTCAACTAACCCAAAATAAGGCTAATATTATGTGTTTAAAATCACCTCTCACCTTCCATACATACACGGGTCTGTCATGGATCTGTAGACATAAGCTCCGATGATCGATGCAGATCCCACATTTGTATTTACATCTGAGTGAGTATATCCCATAATTGGGAAGATGGGATTTATAGAGCTAAGTGATGTATTTCCTCCAGGAGTTGACGTTGGATTGAAAAGATCCGGTCCCTCATAAACACGCCATCCATAGTTTCCACCCTTTGTGATAAGATCTACTTCTTCGTATGTGTCCTATGATTATATAAATTGCATTCATTAGACCAATTAAATAATTTAATGTAGATAACTTATTGAAGATGTTCTAATAATTTAGCAAAACAACGTTGGACATGGAGATGCATATATATTTTATGTCTAAGAAATATATTGATAAGGAAGCGCCATCATCTTTCATACTCAAAAGATGAAATATACAAATGCAGATGAACAATGCAGTAAGCTATAATGCTTGAATGCCAAAGGATGTCCTTAAAGGTAACACCAAATGTGCATGAAAGTGATATAAAATAGGACAAGAAACATAAATTTTAGGGCAATTTTTTAAAGCCTGATTGTAATCTCATAACAGAGCAAATTGTGCATTTTTTTATTCCTTGTATCAACAATATGCCCCTCTATGGAAATGATGATGTTATGAATGACAAATTGGTCCTAAGTGATGGTTGTTTATGTAGAAGCAACAGTCTAGCATCCACACCTAAGATTTGATGAGTGGATAAGTTGAAAGTAGAAAAGAGGTCTATGCCAAATTGTGTCATTATCTTATAAATGTGGAATATGGACCATAAATTGTATCATGATGTTATAACAGTGGAATCTGGACATCAAAGTACAGCTGGATGTGCCACAGAATCATGATATTTTGGTGATGTTGCATGTTTATTCGTAATGTAGCTATTGATTAATTCTAGTTGGTCTACGGTTGTGTTTTAGAAATGTAAATAAAATTCTAATGTTTTCAAATTGTATATTTCTACTTTGGGTAAAATTTTCCAAGTTAATAATCTACCACTCCGCTTAGCCTTTCCCTCTTCTAAACTTTCCTTCTCAGAAAATTGAAACACCTCTCCTAAAAACTTTTTAGTCATTACTTTCAAGATTTTTCTGATACCAGACTTATATAAATTAGTTGGAATATATGTTAATCTGTTAAAGGACATTCTGATGAAGCAGTATAAAATAGTTGGCCATGTAAAAATAGCATAACCTAGCATGCCAGTTGTATGTTTTTTGCATGGAGTAGAATGTATATTGCACCCATGCATGCGTGAGTGTTAGCACAATACCCAATGGTACAAGTGTTGTGCAGGTCCATGGTTCACATGGGCACAGTATACAATACTTTATGCTTGATATCTGATTGCTAATCAAGCTGCTTTATTTCGAAGGTTGAGATACTGGAATTTACATGAATGAGTATGAAAATTATTGTATATCTAACATCAACCAATGTTATACTTTTCTTTCTACCCTCACCACCTTGATGACCCTACTGCATGTGTACATGCATAAATATACCAGGCTGCTGCCTTGGTTGTGGATGATATATTTGCAATATTACCCCTGGTGCTTATTTTCTCCTCAACATGTATAAGGACCTAACTTCAATAAGAGAGCGAAATCTCCCAATTGCTCATCAATGTTTTACAGCTTGAATTTAAGGATGCTAGAATCTACATGTTCTATAAGATGTGATGAAACATTATTTTATTTTATTTTTTCTTACTCATCCCGAATACCATTTTTTTTTACCTCTTTGTTATTACTCCAGACAATTTTGTGTCAGAGAAATTTTTTTTGACTGCCTATTGTGAATTGCTGCCTGCACATGATCTGCTCTATTAATGTCCATATATAAGAATCTAGGATGTCAAAAAAAAAAAATCACAAGCAGACATACACCGCTATTTTAAATGGCTAAAAATTATGATAACATTGCATATGGAAAAAAGAAAAATATAAAAAATCTTTAAACCATGCAGAAAGGAACTAGAAAAGATACCTCCCCGACATCAGCACAAAAAAAATAAGAAGGCCTTTCTGAATCAAAACTGCAGCGCCATGGATTTCTTAGACCCAAGGCCCAAATCTCAGGCTGCAATCCACTATCATCGACGGATGGATTGTCCTTGGGAGTAGAGTAGTTTCCCCATAATCCAAGATCACTTATTTCCTTCTGACCTAAAATTATAAATCTAAGCTTAAAAAGGATAGTTTGGACTGTGGATATTCAATATATCTCCCTCAATTTTCCACCTTAGAGAGTACATGAAACGCTAATATACCAAATAGAGGATTGTGCATATGAGCACAATAATTATCAGATTAAATCAAATATTTACCATATATTAAACTGTTAAGGAGAAGGAATCAAATTGATTTCGATAATCATTATTCAGCTGCAAGCAGTTTCAGCATTTCTTCAATAATCAGGGCATTTAACCAACAATTTTACAATTAAAGGTTCTACATTCAAAAACATTTTCATAAGTTGTACTTCAATATTATAAAGCAACAATAGTTGTCTAAAAACCTTTAGAAATGACAACAAAGGGGTATGGCAAGACCTTTAACTTAACCTGTCAGTCTCAATAAAGTGAAAAGATATTTTGGTGAGTGAGAAGGCCAACTATCATGTTTGTTCCTTAAAATATAATAAAATCACAAGGGAATACTCTGTTACATTAAGCAATTTCCAAAATATGACCTTCTTAAGAGATAAGAAACATTCTAAAGATATCACCATTCATAGCAATCCTAAGAAAGGCATCCTTCATTCATAATGCAGTGATTATGGTAGTCAAGTATATTTAACAATTACAGTATAGCCTTAACTTCTGTGTTTCTATGATACATAGAGGTTTTCTTAGATAGCCAGTGGTTGTTCAAAAGATGCATAGTTCGTATCATATTTTCATCGAGGCATTAGCCTTGATGCATACCCTTGTAGTTTAAATCTTCTATCTATGATAATGCACCAACTTGAAAATTTCCAGAATCTTGAACCCACACCTGCTTCTTAAGCATTTCCTTACTACAAGTGTTTCTAAAGTATCCACTTCCCTGCACCCACATCAGCATTTACTCCAGCACACTATCAAATCTGGCAACAAAGTGCATACCTCAAGGTAAAGCTCAAAATATGTTCAAGGTTATAAAAAACACTATAAGAGGGATACATGCATCTCGTGGAGAAACTCTTAAGTTGGTGCATGCCTTGGGCCTTGTGCTGCCATAAGCAGGCATGTCATGCATTGTACCAATGAAAGGAAAAACTGAATCACTTCATTCTTTTGTGTACATTATGCTTCTGTGCGAACTGAAATGCCAAAGGTATAAGAGCACAGGTAACTGTGATTACCATAAGCTTCAGAACTACATTAGGTCATAAAGATTATAGAAGATAGTATGTTTTTGGAAGTGTGCAATATTTCTTTTTTTATCAAAAAATATAATTTCCTAAAACTTGCACAGAAGCACACCACTAGCACTACGACATGTCGATCTACTAGGACAATTGCACTTAACCCATATCAAGGTGTCAATGGCTCATGGACCACTTAAGGGCAAAATTTGTGTTTCTGAAGTCCAAAAGTAGTGATTGAGATATTAATGAAAGCTAAAACATTACAGAGATAAACTATGCTTGGTGGAAGAACATAAAAGACCTGCACTCATGAATGGTAAAAATTAGAAAGCTTACAGTAGAATTGTTCCCAAAACAGAAAAACAGTTTGCTGACATTTTCATCAAGAGTGATTTTCATAATCATGCCTCATGGCCATATTAATGAATTTCTGAAAAACCAGCAGTTAGCTACCAAACATTCTGAATAATCTAATTTGCTCATGCTACGTGCAATTTTTCATTGCATAGAATCATAAGTTGACCTATATTACCACATGTAAAACATTGAAAAAGGCACCATCATTTTGTGCAGCTTAAGTAGAGGATTCAATGTTACATCAGATCCAAGGTTTCAGACTTCATTTACAGGGTTGTATCCAAGGATTTAGGTCCTGCCGGAATGGGACAGTATCTCAGTATCATACTGCTCTCATAGGAAAACGGGATTGGGGTGTGTGGGACACCAGTTCTCTCTTGAACTGGGATATCCTGACTGTTCAGATGTGTCCCAATTGTTGAAGTTGCATCCTAACACTTGGGGCAAACAGGAATGCTTTTTTTTTTAAAAAAAAAAAAAAAAAAAATCCTTTTCTTATTGTTATTGACTGTTTTAGTCCATCCCAACAGCACCATCCATCCTGGTGTGGTACCATTTTAGGAGCACAGAGACAGGGCCTAGTATGAGGCTTAAACCCCTGGTTGTATTTGTGTCAGTAAAGTATCTTTGTCATAAAAGCTACACTTGGCAACATTAGCATAGGCACATGCACAAACCTACCAGTGAAAATATTGCTGGCATGCAGCAAACTCCACATGGGGAAACATGACTGCTTGAATAACTATTTTGCATAAATTTATTTTATTCATTATTTATTTATTTTGAGAGATATGGTGGAGAGTGCCACCGTCCACAGGTGAACTTTAGCACCTCTCAGGTGAGGAGAAGGGTGCCAAATGGCGAAGTCCAATTGACAAAATCAACTATAGCTTCATTGTCCATACCAATGTCATATTTTGAGGCTTGAAGATACATGTTCAATTCTTATAATTATAACATAAAAGAGGAACCCTCTCTTGCATGTGTTTTTTTGTTTTTCATCAATACAATTGCAAACATGAGTTCCTTTACCCGCTTAATGTATGCAGCTAGAAATCAGAAATTAACTTTTAAATTATATCAAGGAAAGACAATATTGGAAAAACTCAAATTTGATAGTCTGGTACATTAACATTTGCACATAGTAATGCATTGATAGAAATGTTACGATAAGGAGTTGATATGTATTAGGTGAATTCATATCAACAACTTTAGAGACTGAAAATGTCATACTTGTGAGACCATGCCAAGGCTAGTAACAAACTATAAGCCTGGGAAGAGTAAAAACATTTCTCTTAGGCACCTCAAACATATAATTGTGAACATAGCAAGAAAAAAATCTAAAGACAATCTGAAGAATCAAGAATGCTGATTAGAAAAAAAAAAAATTAGCAATTAGAGAGATGTGCCAAAGAGTTTAAGTTCTTGTATGTCAAGATCAACACATCCTAGATCCTGTTATGTCTAAAAACAGCATGCAAAGAATTATCATCAACATGGTCATACATCATTTCATGCACTAACCATGCAGAGCCTTGGTATTCTTTCTCTTACTTTAGTGTTTGGATGAAGATATCCATCTGCCACCATAAAGACTTCTACTAGCCCATGCTTAACAAGCATTCCTATATGCTGAAAAAGATGAGTAGTCTCACGTAAAAGCTGTGGCTGTAATTCTGTAGAAATTTCTCGCTATGCTCATATTCCACCTTTGGCTGTCAGTGTATAAGGGTGTCATGTTCTTATCTCCTTTTACCATTACCTGGAATTGTTTTCATCGACTTCAAGTAGTCATTCAACTCCTTGGCCTTTATATATATATATATATATATATAAAATGCAATGTCATTTCTAGCAGTAAAACTGTTATTTAGGAATTTAGTTGCTTGAGACTTGAAGAATGACATAAGTTTGATCATGCCATTCCATTAACTAATAATAACTAATAAATTAAAGTATTAAAGCCATGAAAAAGGAAAATGTATTGATGTATGCATGAAGATCCAACTAATACCAATGATTGAGTTTCCCTATGATATGCGACTGATTTAGCCATTTATAATATAAACACAAAACAGTAAAACCATAAGAATGCATAGCCTTGCTCGGTTGTTACTCCTAGGGACTAAGGCATTAACTATATGGTAATAACCATCCAGTTAGAAATGCTATAAAAAGAGTGAGAAAGGAAACTTCCACATATTAATTTTGTCCAGACACTTACTTGGTATGTTATTTACATCGAGCCGCATGATTTTTCCAAGCAAAGATTTTTTGTTCTGAGCAAAATTGAAAGGATCGCCTTTATTCCCTCCATCCCCCACCATAAAGTACAAATATCCATCTACAGGTCCAAAAAGGATCTGCCCTCCATGATGTGACGTAAATGGAAGCCCCATAGTAAAAATCCTTCTGACTTCAGATGGGTTGGCAGATGTTGCCTACAAAGTGAAAAGAAAAAGAAGCTTTCACTAAATGTTTTCTATCAAGAATGATAAATAACAGTGGAAGATTAATAATCCTCAGTCCTTCAGAATAATTGTTTACCATGGAAGGTGTTGATGAAGAACCATTTGCAGTATACTCTGCAACAACATTTTGATATTGGCATGGTTGGGCACCATTCTCAGAAACAAGCTTTGAAGGGTCACAGCCCACATCAGAATTACATGAACATCTTCCAGAACAGCTTGCTGATTGAACTTTATCACAATTGTATGAAACAAAAAAACGCCCATTGGTTGTGAAGTTTGGATGAAATGCCAGACTCATTAGCCCAAACTGAGTATCAACATGAACTTCATCGGTCAAATCAAGAAAAGGGTTCAATTCATCAAGTTCCAATGTTCCTCCAGATCCTTGTTCTGGAACAGTTGCCAACCATATCTTCCCAGCTTGGCTAGCAAAGAAGATACGATTAGACCCATCTGGGTGAGCTACCATGTCAATGTAAGATCCATTTCCAATTCTCTCAAGACATAATCCTTTAGGAGTGGTTGAATTTGTTGTACTGTTAAATGAAACTGATCTACCATCAAAACATACTGACTCGTCACCAGATGATCCTCCAAATGCCGTACAAAAGTCACTTTTTGATTGCCAGATATCAGTAAGTTTGGATGAAGAAACTGGTAATCCAGCAAATGGAGAATTCCATACAGGTACATCTTTGCAAGTATCCCAGACCTGCGTACAGAAATCTGTTGTAGATTCCTTCGACTGGGAAGAGTTTGTTGAAGCAGTAGAGTTGCACAAAACAGGAACAGTTTGAATCTTTTGTTTGACATTGAATAGCTCAGCTGAAAATGGATCACATTTCTGCAAAAGAAAAGGGATCACAAGATAAACATCTTCCAATTGATTAGATGCACGGAACTAAATAGCGATGGTTTGATATACAATTGTTCACATATTAGAGTACATCAGATCGACAAAATTAACTCAACAACTTAGAAACTAATTTATATACAATTACATCTTCCATGGATCTAGATGAATCCAGTTTTGCTGGGAATATCATGTCCAGCTCAAAGAATCTGTGTGGAACATCATCAGCAAGCAGACAAGTGGCAACTATTTAGAAACTTTTCAAACATCCATGCTTCAGATTCAAAATAATGTGGAAAATTGGACTCTTTAAACAATGAGTTAGACCCACCCCAGTTACATTAGAAACAGGCTTTTGTAGTTTCTGGACCTTGGTTAAGTACATAAGCATCACACACACACACACACACACATGCGAAAAAGAAAAGTGAAATGTCATCTATCTTGCATCCCCAAGCTATTATCCCTTTGATTGTACTCAAGGCAATAGACAGTCTTATATATCATAGGTGGAACCACTTTTCAGGATCTATTTAAGCATTAACATCATTGTAACATTATACTTTTCAACATAAACATCAACCAAGATCAAGAGTGACATCAAGAATTAATAAATTGCTAATGATTTACCTTGTTATCTTTTTGTATTTTTTAGTTTACAATATTAAAAAAATCATAATTCAAATATATAAACTTAGGGGATGTTTGGTTGGGAGAGTTGGGGGTCTAGAATCAGAATGGGAATGGGTGACTCCCTTTCCAACCATTTGGTTGGAAGAGTCATTCTGATTCCAATTCTGGGACGGAATGGAAATGACCCAATCTACCTAAAACTCAATCTCTACTCTCTCCTAAGGATTCAAATTTTCATTTTGATTTTGATTGCGGTCACGAACCAAATGCTACAGTGGATTTGGCCATTCCGATTTCGATTCTAATCCATTCCAATTCCAATTCTAGTTGCGAACCAAATACTCACTTAGTTCAGATTTTCCTTCTCCATCGTTGTCCATATCACCTTTTGTCCTTCCTGCCAAATTAGAGATGTGAATATACATTTGACTCCATCTTTTCCATTACATTTCATGCAATATGGAATGAATCTCCAAATTATCAACTTGACAATAGGATTCTAGCTCTCTTACGTACAGCCTTGAAAGCATTTTAAATAGATTTCTAAGTTTCAAATATTATTGTCAAGGAAATGTTAAACCATACTAGATTTACCGTTTGGCAAATCTGCTAACTATGCTTGCCCTTCTTAAATCATCTGTAAGCAAATGCTATGCATAAGGAATGACGGCATCAAGGATGTAAAAGTTTTGCAGATCTGAGTTCTTTCTCATGAGTCTCCCCAAAACCGACTAAAGACTGTCTTGATAAAGAGAAAATCTAAAATTTCAACATTCAAAAAGAAAGTAACACATTAGCACAGTAAGAAGGAAAATACAATAATAATATAACCACAGTCTGACATGGGTAAGCAAGGTAACACCTACTACATCAGTAAAATCTGTTAGTGATGGTATTGCTTACGCTCGTTACTAAAAGGAAAGTTAAGACATATGAACTTTAAACAGGATTCATAAGCAACAATCATAAGAAGATTGCATAACTTAAAATTTCCTTCAGAACTTCAATTCCGATTAATCAAAGCAAAGACATATGCTCCGTTGGTACAAAAACTCAAACCAACAATACTTGATCTTTGTCTTGATAACAAAGAATAAATTACCGTAGCTGATGAATAAATCTCAATCTTCAGACATCTATTTCATCTGAGGTCCATGTCAATCAGTCCATCCATTAATCCAACTCCAATCCCATCTTAAAATAGCAATTCAAAAAAATTCAAGAAATACTGTCCAATAGAAGTCATGCAAATTAACTACAAGCTCATTTCGGTCAAAAAGTCAAGAAAAATTGAAGAGATGGCAGCCAATTAGAACTCGGAATCTACCGTGCAGAGGATGGACTTGACGACCGCGGCGCAAGCCGCGTTCGAGATGTTCATGGACTTGAACTGCATCTCAAGCGCCGAGTCATCCGTGGCGTTGCAGCAGCTGCTCCCATTGTAAGAACAGAAGCTCAGCGGCTTCTTCAGCGTCACCGGCGCCCCTTCCCCCAAACATAACAAACTAAACCGTCAATTATCCACTCGAAACCCAGTAAGGAAGTATGAAAAAATAGCAGGATAGAGAAGAACAAGAAGAAACCCACTGGAATCGGTGCACAAGGGAAGAGCGGAATAGCCCGGAATGAGGAGGAAGAATAGGAGGAGAAGAAGGGAACTCATCGTCGCCTCTCTCAAGCTCGGTCCAAACGAGAGGCTACGTTGACCATTTGTCGGGCCTAAAAAGATACGAGAGCTGGTATTGTGAAAAGAGAGGAGAGGAGAGGCCCGATACGTTTGACCGAAAGAAAAAAAAAAAACAAAGAAAGAAACAACGTGCTTCTTGTGGCCCAGTGGCAGAGAGAGAGAGAGAGAGAGAGAGAGAGAGAGAGAGAGGGGAGTGGAGAAGCACGCCGGCTTAGCAAAGGTCGCATACGACTAAAAAAAAACGGTGGGGGGGGGGGGGGAGATGGGAAGGACTGACAACAAAATTTAAACTTCGATAGTGATGGGTGGGTGGGGCCGTGGGTGGGAGACAATGGTGGGTTATTTTATTAAATTTAGTGCTATATTTATTTATTTTTGTTTGTTTAGTAATAAATTTAAAAAAAAAAATAGAAAAAAAGAAAAAACTGATAATAAAATTTTGAATAAATTATAGAAACAGTTTTTCAAGTTTACATCAATTTTATTTATATTTTTTATATTTTAAAAAATATTAAATAAATTTTTAAAATTATCAAAATATTTCAATAAAATTTTGACGGATATTTTGCTGATGATGTTAATAAAATTTTTTAAAATAATAAAAATAACTATCTTTTTTCTCCTTTCTTCTCTTCCATGGTTGATGTCCCTCTTTTTTTCATTTACTTCCTTTCTCCTTTCTCTTCCTTCTTTTTTCTTTTCATGTATTTCTCCTTCTTTCCTTCCTCCTCTTTCTTCCTTCTTCTTTCTCCTTTTTTCTTTTCTCCATTTATTCTCCTCCTTTCCTTCCTCCTCTTTCTCTTATCATGATGAGATCTTTCATCATGGTCCATTGGCCTTTCTTCATCTTAGTCTTCTGGCTGTTGTTTATCTGTTTGTTAGTTTCTTTTCCTATAGAATAGAATCTTTCTGATTCATCCATTTAGTTTCTTTTTCAAATCCTATAAAATTTCATACTTCTATTAAAATTAAATTCTCAAAACCTCAAGAGACCTACTCACACCAGCATAATTCTTACAAAATTTCATATGCTCGAGAAAAATTCCAACTAGGACCTAAGAAACCTCTTCGATCTCTTTAAGGTGCTCTCTTTTTTCATAGATTTTTGAAAAAATAAATTAAATAAAAAAAAAAGTAAAAAGAAAAAATAATGATCAATCTATATAGTAAAAAGTCTTACCTTCCGATTTTTTTTGCTTTTCTTTCATTTTTATCAATTTTTTCTCAATTTTCTTCTAATTTTTTTACTATTTTTTTTTTTAGGAGTTTTAATTGAGCGAGAAGCTTAAAGCAGCCGAACAGGAAAGCTTAGATGATGGCTATGATTTTATGTTGGGTATAGATGGTTTGGAAGAAAAAGATGGGAAAGAGAAGTGGATGAAATGGAAGGGAAGGAGAAAAGAAAAAAGAAGAATGGATGGATAAAGAGAAGGAGAAATGGGAGAGAATGGGTTGAGAAAGAAGAGGAGAAGAAAAAAAGGAAGAAAGAGGAGGAAGGGAAGGAGAAAAAATGGATGAAAAGTAAGAGAAGGAAGAGAGAAAGAAGAAAAGAAGTGGAAGAAAGAAGGACACCAGCCATAAGAATAGGAAAGAAGATGAATATTTTTGTTATATTAAAAAAATTTATTAATGAAAATAGATAGTTAGACTATATCGGAATATATTAATAACTAGAATGATTAGTTTGATATTTTTTAAAGTACAGAAGGTATAAATGAAATTGAGTTAAAGTAGAAGGTATTTTTATAATTTATTTTAAAATTTAAACGGATGGGACAGTGGATGAGAAGCAATGGTGGGTCATTTTATTAAATTTATTGCTATATTTATTTATTTGTTTAGTAATGGAATCATATCAAGATGGCGGGGGAGTGGGTCCGTTGGGAGATTGGGGCTGGGAAGTTTGACTCGGTTGGGTTCATCGCATCGGGCAAACGGTGGAGACGGGGACCGCGGTGGCACGGCGCCAGTCCACTTGGTTAGAAACAGACAAAAGGGACGCAAGTGTGACCCAGTGGTCCGAACGGAAAATAAAGCGTTAGCTGGGAGGTGACGAAATTGGCGTAGGTTTATGGTCATCCTCAAAGGATTCAGCATTTATATCTGATTGACCATATGGAGGTGTAACGAGATGGGCTGGAGCCAGCCAGGTCGAGCTAAAATTTTGCCTGTTTTGTAACTACGATAGGCTTATATCAATTTAATAGAAATGACTTGCACTCTCTGAAGAAGTTCGAATCTATGAACATATGAGGTACATGGTGAAAAGATTGTAAATGAGGGTGATTCTGGATTGGATTTTACTGGCAAGAAGATATCCAGCTCAGGCCACCTTAAGTGTAAAGACATTTTGCACTGTCACAATTGCAGCTTCAATCTCTAAGAATAATAAAGCAATGCTGGATATCAAAAGAAAGAAAGAGAATTTATCGTAGTTGGAGAATAGACTAGAATAGTAAAAATTTTGAAATATATTACTGAAATAGAAAAACGATAGCTATGATTTCACGTGGAAATTAGTTTAGAAAAAAATAAGAATAATAAATAATGATGACAAGCACAACCAACAACAAGACATATTTCGACTTTTCAATGCACAAGTTTAAAAAATTATTCATAATTTATGAACATGATTAAAAAAAATCTTGAGTTGTTGAACAATTTTTAGTCAACTGTTTAAATTAGAATAATTGAGAGAGTTGTTTATTAAGAAAAATGGCTGAAAATAATTTAAGAAGATTTCATTAATTAAACTAATTACTTCTCTCATCTTAAAAGGTTTAAGTGGGGTTTATAATTTCTGATATCAAGCGTCACAATGGTCGCCTGTACAAGTGGGGATGAACTTCCAATTTGGAGGACACCGCGCTGACTTTTGTGCACAGCTTCCAGATACAGAATCACTCAATGAATTAAGTCAGAAGGATTGACCTCCGTATGGTCGTAATGGCTGACGTCTTTATGGCCTAATACGTTGTCAACGGTGTTAGGAAAGCCAATAACTTACCTAACATTTGGCAAAGCTTTTTTTTTAAAAAAACAATCTTAAAAAATCAAGCATACAATGTGAAATCTTTTACAACGCACAATGTGGAAGGCCACTGTTTTATTTACCTATCCTGATCAGACCAACTCCATTAGAAAATCGTGATAATTGCTAGTGAGAAATACCAGGTAAACGATATTGGTGGTGCATCATATCAATCAGATTTTTCATTCCTATTGATCTCATGTATCATGCAGCTCATCTCAAATTGTAACCGTTCTCATCCTATCTTAGGTTGTTTCTGTGGTACATCTGACGTTGGATATAATTTCTTGACAACATCCTCTATTTATGCCACCAATGCCCAACTGCCACAAAAGTATCACCTGCCATCTATTGCTAGGAGTGGCAATTTTATTCGAGCTATTGGAAATCCGATCCAATCTGATTGGGATGAATTTTAACCGATCCGATTGAAAAGTGGGATAGATATGGATTCTTAAAAAAATATTTGAAGCGGATTCGGATTGAGTATGGATAATAATATGCACCAATCCAAATAGAATCTAATATAATTTTAGTACATATTTTTTATTTAAAATTATTATAATTTTATATTATCTATATGTATTCAATTCGATCCAATCCGAAGTAGCTACGAGATGGATATGAATATAAAATTTTTATTTATGAAGAGGATATAAATATATACCACCCCTATTTATTGCGCTAATGCCCAACTACTACAGTAGACCAGCGGTACGTAACTGCAGGGATAACAAACTGTAGACCTGACATGCATGGTTATCAGGCCCTATCAAGCAGAGAATTGCCAGTTCATTGGGTCCCATGAGGCATCAACAAGCATCCCCCTTTTTCTAGATGATGCCATCTACAGCTTAGTCACATTTACAAGCAGAATACATGGCAATAAGAGTCGAAGACGGAGAGTCCTGAACCTGGGAAAAGGTGGGGTTCCATAGGAGTTGTGGCAGATTCTAAAATCCGATTTAGGGGCTTTATAAGATTCACCTAGAATTTGTATATTTAACCTGTTGGCTCATGCCCTTCAAGAAGAAAATAAAATAGTCCCTGAATCCAATGTTAATAGTAACAATGGTTCACGTTGCCACAAGAATTAGCACATGAAGAACAATTTCACTACGGCATGAACGATCCAAATGTGGAATCTTACGATTTATGTGCATGAAACACGCAGATTTTGCCTCAGTGTTCCTCACCAATTGAGCCCAAAGTCAGGGAAAGAACATCAGTGTTAAATATGCCAGAGGCTGGTTGTCGTGAAGGTGATTCCAGGGAAGTAGCCACAAAAAGGCCACGAAAAATAATCATATAGAATTTTCGTGAGGCACACGGTGCCAATCATTAACAAGGATCTGGTATTTTTTGCCCTCAAACATCAGCTTGTTAGCCTGTTTACCATCATCTTATTTCTAAGCCTAACCATCCACGGCACCCAGTGCTTTCATGTCCTCCAAGAAAGCCATATAAGAGTCATCTATGCTCTGTGCCTTTGGCGCCGATGAGGAAGCCACCGTCTCTGAGTTTCCAATTGCTGGGGGTGCAGAAGGCCCAGCAGATGATGATGCTGTCGAGAGCTGTGGCTTTGGTTTTGGTTTTGGAAGAGCAGTTTCTCTTCTCACACGCACTGATGCAGGAACCTGTTCCAAAGCCCCCAAAGAAACATTACTTCTGCATTACAAGCAAGGATGGAAGTGGTAATCACCGAGGAAGACAATTATAAATTATAAAGCAGACATAAATTAAAGAGCAAAAAACAATGTATGCTAATATTGCTTAGACTCTAGCTCAAGCATGTCAGAGTATTCAAGCTCTTCCTTGATAAAAAAGTTAAATACATATACTTCCCTCAGGAACTACATTATATAGTAAGCAATTTGAATATCAGGAAAATTTGAATCTATAATTGACAGATTTACTTCCTAAAGAATGCTAAATGCTTCAATAATCCACATAGTGAAAGTAAAATCATAGATACTTTCGACTACTGTCTCTATAACAATTAAGCAAGAGCACTTCAAAGATGATGATTTTAGTCTGATTTGGAAATCCTAAAATCATTGGATCTGCAATATCTCTTCAAAAAACATGACACGGTATTTCAAAAACACGACAGACAAAGTGATTTTCTCAATTGCAGAAGTTATCTGAGGGAAACAGGACCTATATCAGCTTGAGATACTTTCAAGTCATCTTGATGCCAAGATTGGAGCAAACCAACTCATGGAATCCAGATCTGAAAACATGGTTTCAGTTTACCCCAAGCAATGGCAGTTTTGATAGTCTGACCATGATAAAACAAAAGCATGGATAATCAGACTAGGGGGGGGCTGGGGGGGGAAGCAAGAAATAAAAGAAATGTTACATGTAACACAAGGCAAACCATTAACATGATGGTTAAAACATACCATAGCTGTCAGTTCTGGGGTATGCTGTGCTAGTGGTCTCTTAACAACAGTTGATGCAGCTGATTTGACATATGATGGCTTCGGAGGTGGTGTGAGCTTCAAGGCAGCAAGGTCATCATCTTGAGGGGGAGGAAGACCTGGAGGAACTGGAGGCCTCAGAACTCCTGGTGGTCCAGGAGGTGCAGCAAAAGGAGGCCTGGAAATTTGTGGTGGAACGATGCCCGGAGAAGGGGGAGGAGGAGGTCTGTTAGGAACTCCAGGAACCATCAATGGAGGCCTCATATCTGGTGGAGGGGGATAGCGTGCAGCACCTGGAGGCATCATGTCAGCTTGCAAAGGGTGCATCAAGGGGAGTCTGTGCGGCATTGGTGGTGGAAGCAGAGGTGCCATCATAGAGTTGTCGTTTGAGCCTGAAGAACTATTAGCACTAGATACAGATGATGTGGCATCAGAACGGCGAATTGCAGATTTTGGTGGTAGTCCAGGGGGTGGTGGAGGTGGAGGGAGCACAGCTGTAGCCTGCAAAAGAGATACGCATCAGACATTTCATAGTTTGATGAGCATTGCATTCACAATTCAGGTAAACTTGAGGAAATAGAACTCTCTATATTTTGAAAATCCTGTTTAACTTGATGAGATATAAAAACTCCAGAATTCTCAGAGTTTTGCTAATAATTGATGCTAAACGCTCATCAGAGCAAATTATAACCAACCTAAAGAAAATATCCCTAAAATATAAAATCTGCAAAACTTCAAAAAATTTGTAAACCAACTTTTCTGAAAAGAAAAGGAAAGAGAGACAACAGAGTTATAGCTCATTTAAACAATCAATAACATGTTGTCCCAGAATCTGGTTGATGCCGAGCTGGAGTGAAGGAGGAGGAGGTCGCCGTCGGTGACCTGCAAAATAAAGTTATGTCCGGAGTCAGTGGTGGTGGCTCCGACAAGATCTTCCGATGATCAAGTCAGCTCTTCTGGCCAACAGAAATGAAGTGCTCAGGAATGAGTTCAGTGGAGTATTAGAGGAAAGAGCTTAGAGCTTAGAGAAAGCGTATCCGAAGGGTCCCTTTTTATAGGCGGAGCTTGTAGCGGATTGATGGTGACAGCTGCAGCTGCCTGATAGCGGACCGCTCGAGATCTGACGGAGTCAGTCACAGAGGAAGGCGCTGTTTGCAGCAGATTGATGGTGACAGCCATCGCCGCTCGGTAGCGGGTCGTTGTTGCCTGCAGCGGACTGATGGCGACCGTTCGTCAAAATTTAATAGCCGTAACTTTAAGAAAGCAGGCGTTGGTTGGTGGACTTCGGCATATATCAATTCTAGAGGAGTTTGGACTCCTGAAGGGGATACGTCTGGTGGGATTATCCGGGAGCAATCCGCTGGAGGAATTCGACTGAGGGAGAAGTTTGGAAGGAGCTCGACTGAAGAGGAAGCTCGGAAGGAGTTCGGCTCCCGTAGGTGTTCGATTGGAAGGGCGTGGAAAGAGTTTGGCTCTCGTGAGAGTCCGATTGAAGGAGTACGGGGGGGTTCGGCTCTCGTGGGAGTCCGACTAGAGCTCGACCGCTGAGGAGTTCGGCAGGCTGAAGAAGTTCAGCTAAGATCTGGCCGCTAAGGAGTTCGGAAGAAGCTCGGCCGCTGAGGAGTTCGGCCCGCTGAAGGAGTTCGGCTAAGACTCGGCCGTTGGGGCTTTTCTATGGCTACTGGTTGCATTAGGCTGAGCATCGGACTGGACTTCGGCGGGAGCGGGGTTTATCCCCAATAATAATCCCCCTACTCCCGAGTTCGGAACTTAAAGGGAGTGCAGAAAAGACGACTGTCGAAGTCCTCTTCAGGGCTCTGCGCCAGTTCAGATTGAAGCTCGTGGGAGATCTCGTCTCCTGCGGCCGAGGTCGAAGGTTGAGCTCCTCGGGGGAGATATCATCTCCAGCAGCCGAGGTTGAAGTTAAGGCTCAGGGGGACCTCGTCTCCTGCAACCGAGGCCGACTTGGTCGCTCGGGAGAGATCTTATCTCCTACAGCTGAGGTCGATATGGGCGCTCAGGGGAGATCTTATCTCCTGCAGCCAGGTTGATACGGGCGCTCGGGAAGACCTTATCTCCTAGCCGAGGTTGGTCCGGTCGCTCGGGGGAGATCTTATCTCCTGCGGTCGAGGTTGATACAGACGCTCGAGGAGATCTTATCTCCTGCAGCCGAGATTGTATGGGCGCTTGAGAAGATCTTATCTCCTGCAGCCGAGGTCGGATCCGATTGTTCGAGGAGATCTTATCTCCTGCGGTTGAGGTTGGCTCGGAGGAGATCTGATCTCCTGCAGCGAGTTGATCGATCGCTCGAGATCGATTCGGTCGCTCGAGGGATCTTATCTCCTGCGGCTGAGATTGGCTCGAAGATCTTATTTCCTGCGGCCGAGGTGACCCGGTTGTTCGGAAGAGATCTTATCTCTTGCGCCGAGATTGATACGGACGCTCGAGGGAGATCTTATCTCCTGCAGCCGAGGTTGGCCGGTCGCTTGGAGGAGATCTTATCTCCTGCGGCCGAGATTTGTCTCTGAAAAGATCTTCCTACAGCCGAGTTGAATGGACGCTCGGGGATCTTATCTTCGACCGATCGTCGCTCGGGAGATCTTATCTCCTGCGACCGAGGTTGGCTCGGGGGAGTTCTTATCTCCTACAGCCGAGGTTGATACGGACGCTCGGGGAGATCTTATCTCCTGTAGCCGAGATTAGCCGATCGCTCGGGGAGATCTTATCTCCTACGGTGAGGTTTGAACGGACGCGACGCTCGAGGAGATCTTATCTCCTGCAGCCGAAGTTGACCCGATCGCTCGGAGGAGATCTTATCTCCTGTGGCTGAGGTTGGCTCGGGGGAGATCTTATCTCCTGCGATCGAGGTTGGCTCGGAAGAGATCTTATCTTCTGCAGCCAAGGTTGATACGGGCGCTCGAGGAAGATCTTATCTTCTGCAGTCGAGGTTGGTCCGGTCGCTCGAAGGAGATCTTATCTCCTGCGATCGAGGTTGATACGGACGCTCGGGGGAGATCTTATCTCCTACAGCTGAGGTTGGCTCGATTGCTCAGGAAGATCTTATCTCCTGTGGCCGAGGTTGGCTCGAGGGAGATCTTATCTCCTGCAGTCGAGATTGGCCCAATCGCTCGGAGATCTTATCTCCTGCGGTCGAGGTTGATACGGGCGCTTGAAAAAGATCTTATCTCCTGCAGCCGAGATCGATCCGATCGCTCGGAAGAGATCTTATCTCCTACGATGGAGGTTGGCTCGGGGGAGATCTTATCTCCTGCAGCCGAGGTTGATACGGACGCTCGAGAAAAATCTTATCTCCTGCAGCCGAGGTCGACCCGATCGCTCGGGGAGATCTTATCTCCTGCGGCCGAGGTTGGCTCGGTCGCTCGAGGAGATCTTATCTCCTACGGTCGAGGTTGATACGGACGCTCGGGGGAGATCTTATCTCCTGCAGTCGAGGTTGGCCCAGGCGCTCGGAAAATATCTTATCTCCTGCGGTCGAGGTTGGCTCGAGGAAAATCTTATCTCCTGCAGCCGAGGTTGATACGGACGCTCGGGGGAGATCTTATCTCCTACAACCTAGGTCGACCTGGTCGCTCGGGAGAGATTTTATCTCCTACGACCGATGTTGGCTCGAGGGAGATCTTATCTCCTGCAGCCGAAGTTGATACGGACGCTCGAGGGAGATCTTATCTCCTACAATCGAGGTCGGCCGATCGCTCGGAGGAGATCTTATCTCCTGCGGTCGAGGTTGATACGGATGCTCGGAGGAGATCTTATCTCCTGCAGTCGAGGTTGATCCGATCGCTCGGGGGAGATTCTTATCTCCTACGACCGAAGTTGGCTTAGGGGAGATCTTATCTCCTGCAGCCGAGATTGATACAGGCGCTTGAGAGAGAGATCTTATCTTCTGCAGCCGAGATCGATCCGATCGCTCGGAGGAGATCTTATCTCCTACGACCGAGGTTGGCTCGGGGGAGATCTTATCTCCTGCAGCCGAAGTTGATACGGACGCTCGAGGGAGATCTTATCTCCTACAGCCGAGATTGGCCCGGTCGCTCGGGGTAGATCTTATCTCCTATGGTCGAGGTTGATACGAGCGCTCGAAAGAGATCTTATCTCCTGCAGCCGAGGTTGGCCCGATCGCTCGGGGGAGATCTTATCTCCTACGATCGAGGTTGGCTCGAGGGAGATCTTATCTCCCACAGCCGAGGTTGATACGGGCACTTGGGAAAGATCTTATCTCCTGCAGTCGAGGTTGATACGGATACTCGGAGATCTTATCTCCTGCAGCCGAGATTGATCCGATCGCTGGGGAGATCTTATCTCCTGCGGCCGAGGTTGGCTTGGGGAGATCTTATCTCCTGCAACCGAGGTTGATACGGACGCTCGGGAGAGATCTTATCTCCTATAGTCGAGGTTGGCCCGATCGCTCGACGGAGATCTTATCTCCTGTAGCCGAGGTTAAAGGACTTTGACTCGCTCATGTTAGGACAAGGTTCTCCTCCTGTTCCTAACACGGCCGCTATTGACTGCTTCTTCCCTGTCATCACGTAGTTCTTGCACCAAAAAACAGTAAAGCTGAAATGGAGTTTTATTGAAGGTAGATTACTAGTAATACATCCTCAAGTTTTCTGAGTTCCAAGGTCGTGGAAGCATTATCTCTCCGAACTTCTTCAGGCGATAAGTTCCGAGCCGGATGACCTCTACCACTTCATACGGGCCTTCCCAGTTTGGGGTGAGCTTCTTCTGGCGCCGAGGTTGAGAGACGGCGACTCTCCGAAGCACTAAGTCCCCCACCCTGAATGTCTTACTTCTAACTCTGGAGTTGTAGTACCGAGCCACCTTCCGTCTATAGGCTGCCATCCAGACGTGCGCTTCCTCCCTCCTCTTCCAGCAGATCGAGGTTGACTCTGAGATCCTGTGGGTTGTGCTGCTCGTTGAAGGCCATAACCCATGCTGACGGAAGCTTAAGTTCAATCGGGATGACCGCCTTCGTACCAAAGGCCAAGGCAAATGGAGTTTCCTCAGTCGGCAGCCTTTGCGTGGTTCGGTATGCCCAGAGGACGTGGTAGAGTTCATCCATCCAGGCCTCCTTGCTCTGTCGAGCCTCGTCTTGATGTCTTGCAGCAGAGTTCGGTTGGTCACTTCAGCCTTTCCATTGGCCTGTGGGTGAGCTACCGACGTAAAGTGGTGGAAGATGTTTAGATTTTCACAGAACTCGACGAACCTCGCCCCAACGAACTGCCGCCCATTATCGGTTATAAGAGTTTGGGGCAGACCAAACCGGCAGACTACCGACTTTCAGATGAAGTCCTATACCTTGGCCTCGATAATCTTCGCTAGTGGTTCGGCTTCAACCCACTTGGTGAAATAATCGATCGCAACCAGAAGGAACTTCCGCTGGCCGGGCGCTGTCGGAAAAGGGCCAAGTATGTTCATTCCCCATTGCGCAAATGGCTAAGATGCACTTAGCGGAATAAGCTCGGAAGCCGGCCGCCTTTGTACGTTTGCGTTCTTCTGACAGCGGTCGCATTTCTTAACATACTCCATGGAATCGTGAAAGAAGGTCGACCAATAGTATCCTTGCCGAAGTAGTTTTTGCGAAAGGGACCTGGCCCCTACGTGACTTCTACAAAGTCCCTCGTGCACCTCTCACAATGCGAGGTCGGCCTCTAAAAATCGGAGACATTTTAGCAGCGGGAGCGAATACGACCTCTTATACAATCTGCCCTCATACAAGACGTACCGAGAGGCTTGATTCCTGAGTTTTCGAGCTTCTTTCGGGTCATGAGGAAGGACTCCCTCCTTGAGGTAGGCGATCAATGGGTCAATCCAGCTCGACTCAAACTCCGTCTGTAGGACGACCTGAGATTCCTCTAGACTTGGGCACTTTAGAGTCTCCAAAAATACTTCTTTGGGCGGTTCGGATGGGGCTGAAGTGGCCAACTTGGAGAGGAGATCGGCTCTTGCATTTTTTGCCCTCGAAATCTGTCGAATGCCGAAACTACCTAAGGCCGGAGTCAAGTCCTTCATTTTCCAAAGGTATTTCACCATACTTTCCTCCTGCGCTTCGTAGCTGCCATTAACATGGCCGACCACCAACTAAGAATCACTGTAGACTTGAAGCCGATCTATTTTCAACTCCCTCGCTATTTTTAATCCAGCTATCAGCGCTTCATATTCGGCCCCATTGTCAGTCGCAGAAAATTCGAAACGTAGCGCGTACTCGATGACGACTCCCTTAGGGCTGACCAAGACCAACCCAGCACCAACTCCAGCAGAGTTGGACGAAGCGTCCACGTGCAGAGCCCAAAAGCCTTCGGGAAGGTCGGCACTTTCCTCGAGAGGGTTCGACCGCGACAGCAGGGCACCGATCTCGATCTGTTCAAGCTCGGCTTCAACTGAAATGGTGCATGCTAGCACAAAATTGGCCAATACTTGGGCCTTGATCGATGGCCAGGGTCGATAATTGATGTCAAACTTCGTGAGTTCGATTATCCATTTTGCGATTCTTCTGAAGGCGTCCGTTCGGTGAAGGACTGCTTTTATTGGTTGGTCCGTGAAGACCATTATGGTGTGCCCCTGAAGGTAAGGTCGGAGTCTCCTGGCAGCAATTAGAAGAGAGTAAGTCAGTTTTTCTAACCTAGAGTACATGATCTCCGCATCCCTCAAGATCCGACTTACGTAGTAGACTGGTCGCTGCATCTTCGCTTCTTCCTTGACCAGGACCGCCGCCAGGGCCACCAGAGAGACTGCTAGGTACAGAAACTTCTCTCCGAGTTCGGGCTTTGCCAGCAGTGGGGGTGAGCCGAGGTAGTTTTTAAGCTCCTCGAATGTCCGTTGGCACTCCACTGTCCAGCAGAAGTTCTTTGATTGTATGAGAACTCGGAAGAAGGGCATACACCGCTCAACCGACCTTAAAACGAAGCAATTTAAGGATGCCACTTTTCCAGTCAGGCACTGGACTTCTTTGATCGTTTTCGGAGTGGTCATCTCCTGAATGGCCTGAACTTTCTCGGGGTTTTCTTCAATCCCACGCCGCAACACCATGAACCCCAGAAACTTCTTGGAGGTCACACCTAAGGCGCACTTGATCGGGTTCAGTTTCATCTTGTACTTTCTGAGTGCGCCGAAGATCTCTTCAAGGTCAGCGAGGTGGTCTGTAGAAGCTCGACTTTTGACGAGCATGTCATCCACATACATCTCCATGTTACGGCCAATCTGCTCCTTAAAGATCTTATTGACCAAACGCTAGTATGTTGTCCGTACGTTTTTTAGCCCAAAGGGCATGACCCTGTAACAATAAAGACAATCGTCAGTAACAAAAGCGATTTTCTCCTCATCCTCGGATGCCATCCGTATCTGGTTATAACCGGAGAAGGCGTCCATGAAGGTGAGGAGCTCGTGGTCTGAGATCGCGTCCACCAGTTGATCAATCCTGGATAGAGGGTAGCTGTCCTTTAGACAGGTCTTGTTCAGCCTTTTGAAGTCGATGCACATTCTCCACTTGTTCGCCTTTTTGACGAGGACCACATTTGAGATCCAGGTCGGATAATTAACCTCCCGAATAAATCCGACTTTGAGGAGCTTGTCTACTTCTTCGGCGATTGCTTTCTACCTCTTTGGAACGTGGTGGCGCATCCTTTCTCTTATCGATCGATGCTTAGGATCAACGACCAGTCGGTGTTCCATGACCTCGGCGTCGATTCTGGACATATCTGCTAGGGTCCAGGCGAAGACGTCCGCGTTCCGCCTGAGGAAGGCAACGAGTTGCTCCCGAATCTCGTCTCCTAAGTTAGAGCCGATCTGCACCGTGTGCTCCACGTTCCCATCGTTTAAGGGTACAGAGACGAGGTTCTCCATAAGCTCGCCTCGCTCCTCAATGAGGTCGTCACGGACATCCAACCCATTAACAGGATAAAGGTTGGACCATCCTTCCTTATGTAGGGCGATTGAGTAGCAGTGCCTTGCCAGAGCCTGATCTCTCCTAACCTCTCCGATCCCGTGACTTATCGGAAACTTCATTTTCAAATAGTAGATTGACACCACTGCCCAAAGTGCATTTAGACCAGATCGACCGAGAATAGCATTATAGGCGGACGAAATCCTCACGACTAAAAAATCGACTTGCACCTTAGCCAATTTCGGACGTTGCCTTGCAGTTACAGCCAAAGTTATTATACCCTCAACTGGTACGGCATTGCCAGTGAATCCTATCAGCGGAGAATTCATAGGCCCCAAGCGGTCATTGGGTAAGGACATTTTCGAGAAAGCATCGTAAAATAATATGTCGACCGAGCTTCCATTATCCACTAAAACACGGCGTACATCATAGTCGGCAATGTTCAAAGAGATTACAACCGTGTCATTGTGCGGAAACTGGACCCCCTGAGCATCCACCTCGGTAAGGATCATGGATTCCTCGATCCTCCATTTTTCAATCGATCCCCCGGGTCCGCTGGCCTCCTCTTACCGAAGTCCCCTCGAGATAGTATTGATGACGCCGAGAGACGGCCGATCTTCTTATTGGTCTTCCTCCCTCGGTGGTAACGCCCTCGGCCGATCTTCCCGTCCTTCAGGCCGTCTCTGTAGGAATTGGCCAAGTCTACCTCGTCTGACGAGCTCTTCGATCTCATCCTTGAGTTGGATGCACTCCTTAGTATCGTGACCGTGATCACGATGATAAAGGCATAACTTATTGGGATTGCTCTTGCTGGAGCGGGAATGCATCCTCTCCGATCTCGAAAGTTGTTCCCTGATTTCTATCAGCACTTGGGCTTTCGGAGCGTTAAGGGGGGCGTAATTGTGAAATCTTCGTTGGGAAGAACCTTGACGCTGGGGAGAACCTCGGCACGCCCTTCCGTCGGGGCTTCCCGCCCCTGAGCCCTGGGAGGAGTTCGGGCTCGCCTGCGCCCAGAAGGAGTTCAGGAACGATGCTGAGCTTCACTTGGCTTTCCTTCTTCGATGGGCCTGCCCGGTCCGCTGATTCACCACTCACCACCAGCTTCATCATCCTTGGCCTTGAAGGCCTCTTCAGCCCGGACATAACCTTCAGCCCGAGCTAGCATGTCAGTAAAGTCCCTAAAATATTTTTTTTCAGGGAGAACAGCAAATCGTTCTTCTGGAGGCCGCCCTTGAGAGCGGCCATGGCAACTGATTGATCCAGGTTCCGGACCTCCAATGCGGCAGCATTAAATCGGATAACATAGGTCCGAATGGATTCTCCCTCATTCTACCTGATGGTCATTAAGAAATCCGAACCTCGGCGCGGATGTCGACTGCTGACGAAGTGGACTGCGAACTGATGGCTCATCTGATCAAACGATAAGATGGTACTCGACTTAAGCACCGAGTACCAGTTCCTGACGGCTCCCTTAAGGATAGAGGGAAAAGTTCGACACAAAATAGTGTCTGGCACGCCATGGAGCAACATCATTATCCGGAAGGCTTCCAGATGGTCGATCGGATCGGTGGTCCCATCGTAACTCTCAAACTGCGGGAGCTTGAAGTTCGACGGGACTGGTTCCTGCATGATTTTCTGAAAAAAAGGAGGATCAGTGCAAATGTCATTACCGTGTGAGAAAGAAGTGTGATGGAGTTTTTCGATTCGTCGGTTCATTTCTAAGAGTCTTTGATCCCGAGATCTTCACGGTCTTTGATCTCCAGGATTTTCTGATGGAATGGGTGTGAAGCTTTCCCTTGGGTCTGAGTCGTGGTCCAAGCAGGGGCCCTCCATCCTCTGCTTTCCTCTTCCGAGGATTGGAGGTCGGGTAGCCCAAGTCGGTCGTTCTTGGACTGGACCACAGGGCTCTGGAGAATCTTGCGCCGGTCGAACCGGTGCCGAGGCCTGCCGATGTATGGCCTGCATCGTCTCTGTGAGGCCACGAACCTGCTGGACAAGCAGGTTGAACTGCTTTGCGTCTACCATGGCTACAGGCGAAACCTGAGTTGCCGGGACTGGAGTGGGAGCAGATGGATCTAGATAGGATCGGGGCGTGGAGGCCGTCGATCATCAAGTCGAAGCTCTCTCTTGGAAGGCATTTTTTCTCAGAAAAAACTCTAAAGAGGAAGAAGAAAGATCTATAGAGAGGGGAGAGAGAGGTCGCTGAGCACTCCTTTAAGAATAAGAAAACTTCAGAGGCAGAGGGCCCTTCCTCTAGCGCCAATTCTATTGTCGCAGAATCTAGTTGACGCCAGAGCGAGCTGGAGTGGAGGTCACCGTCGGTGATCTGCAAAACAAAGTCCTGTCCGGAGTCGGTGGTGGTGGCTCCGGCAAGACCCTCCGACGATCAAATCAGCTCTTCTGACCAACAGAAATGGAGTGCTCAGGAATGAGTTCGACGGAGTATTAGAGGGGAGAGCTTAGAGCTTAGAGAAAGCGTATCTGGAGGATCCCTTTTTATAGGCGGAGCTTGTAGCGGATTGATGGTGACAGCTGCAGCTGCCTGATAGCGGACCGCTTGAGGTCTGACGGAGTCGGTCACAGAGGGAGGCACCGTCTGCAGCGCCGCTTGCAATAGATTGATGGTGACAGCCATCGCCGCCCAGTAGCAGGTCGTTGTCGCCTACAGCAGACTGATAGCGATCGTTCGTCGAGATTTAATAGCCATAGCTCTAAAAAAGCAGGAGTTGGTTGGTGAACTTCGGCATATATCGATTTCAGGAGTTCGAACTCCTGAAGGAGATACGTCTAGTGGGATTATCCAAGAGCACTCCACTGGAGGAATCCGACTGAGGGAGAAGTCCGGGAGGAGTTCGACCGAAGGAAAAGCTCGGAAGGAGCTCAACTTCCGTAGGCATCCGACTGGAGGGGCGCGGAGGGAGTTCGGCTCTCGTGGGAGTCCGACTGAAGGAGTACGGAAAAGTTCGGCTCTCGTAAGAGTCCGACTGGAGCTCGACCACTGAGGAGTTCGGCTAAGACTCGGCCGCTGGGGAGTTCGAAAGAAGCTCGGCCGCTGAGGAGTTCGGAAGAAGCTCAGCCGCTGAGAAGTTCGGCCAACTGAAGGAGTTCGGCTAAGACTCGACCGCTGGGGCTCTTCCGTGGCTATCGATTGCATTAGACTGAGCATCGGATTGGACTTTGACGGAAGCAGGATTTATCCCCAACACAATGACATGATGAAAAATAATATAAGAAAAATATTTTTGAAAACATTTATGGTCAGAGCAAGCAAGACACTTGCAATGAGAGGCATATTGCATAAGGGCAAAGAAACCTGAAGCACTTCTAAAAGAAATGTTTTATAGTATAAAATACAAAAAAGCTATATGGTACAAATTACAAGAAAGCATAAGTGAAAAACTAAGAAATAATGAATAGAGTGATAAGTACAACTTTGAACAACCACAGTAACACATTGATACTAAAGAAATACCCGATCAGACTCTTTCAGATTTAGGCTCTCTGAAGCTGCATTTTTGCTATTATCAAATTCACTTTCGTTTGTACCTGGTGGAGGAGGCTGGGAAGGCTGCTGGAGTGGTGGGGGTGGAGGAGGAAGCAAAGTATGAGCTGCAACTGGATCTTTGGGTGGAGGTCCAGGGGGCGGTGGGGGAGGTAATGATGTTTTTGAATCTACCACCGGTGTGGGTGGGGCTGGTGGTGGGGTCAGTAAAGGTATAGATACAGGTACAGCAGAATCATCAACAGAAGTCAGTTCACCAGAGGTTGGCAAAGGAGGTGGTGGTGGAGGAGGAGGTACAGATAAAGTTGCTTCTTCCATCTCTGACTTTGATGTTGATGCAGCAGCACTCAAAGTAGGCAATGGAATCCTGGGTCCTACGGTATTAGTCAGAAAAAAAGAAATTAGAAGGGAAAAATGTTGTGATTGAGAAAACATAAATAGAGAAAGAGGATGAGAATAACCTATAGATGATTTGTACATGGGAGGTTTTCCAGGAGGTGGTGCACCTGTTGGGTTTAATGTAGGATGATAGTAAACTGAGTCCTGCATCCACAAGCTGAGTGAACAGCATCCAGGTAGGAATTTTAGCTCTAGTGCAATTTATATGAAGGTGCATACCTCAGGCTTTGGATGTTTTGATCTTTCCTCTTCTTCTGCAGTTGTTCGTCTTCGAGGAGGACCCAAATGGCTGGTATCAGAGTAAAATATGCAAAAGAAACATTAGTAGACTAGCACAATATGTGAAAAAGAAGCCTAAATTCATGAAATAAACCTCACCTGAACATTACTGGAGCCTCTCCTTTTTCATGCATTTTCTCTTCATATTCCTGTTCAAAAGATCAGAAAAGAATGAAGACAAATTTGGCAATGTAGAGAATCACTGACAGATGTTACACAAACTCAATAGTCGTGATGAAATGAAGTACTAAAAGTAGTAATTTTGGTTTCAACTTCTCAAGCCCTATCTATTATAATATTTAGTTCTGTTATCCATCTTACTGAGATTAAGTCCAGTTTAACATTGTCATCTGCCTTTTCCTTAATCTTGCCTCCAGTTTTCAATACCTTAAATCAGACATATTCCCATCTGACTAAAATATTAATGTTAATGAAAGCTCTTCCTCTCATGTCCCCAACACAGAATCATGTTTTGGTCTATAACTTTCTTTGATCAAACTAAAGCCACATGATTCTTATAGAAGATATCCACCTTATGTATCATAAATACACCCATCACAGCCTAGTTTGAATTAGTAACCAGCCATATATGCACATGGCCGCTGTATGTATGTAGTCACCAACCTGGAAACCTAATATAGCAGAAGCACATACGTAAAGAGTGGATCATGCTTCCGCATGCAGAAAAAAACATCCAGCTTAATAAAAAAGTATACCCTTTGAAGTAAGATAAGATGTATGAATTGTTAAACGTTCATTTGTATCAAAAGCTACACCATTTGCCAGCATGCTGTTTCAAAACCTTTCCAAGGAGTACCATTCCTGTATGACAGGAACCAGGTTCACTCAAAACTGACTTTAAAACTTAGAAAAATGATCAAATACCATTTAATAAATACCCTTAAGAAAGGACTAAAGTATTGCATGTCACACTAATGACAATCAAGATTTTAAATCCTGTGGGACAGGGCTGTCCTAGTTTTCTTGTGGAACAGGATGCATCGCCGTCCCGTCCCAATGCTTGAGACAGAGGATGTCCCAAGACATCCCGATTAGAATGCTGGGATGCTAACGAGACAGGCTTGTCCTGACACATGAGATGGTACCCTGTCCCGGTGTCCCACGAGACATCCCGTTGGGACCTGAATCCTTGATGACAATTATAGGTAGGGATTTAGACCTTTTATACCATATCCAACTATTCAGATTACCATTTGGAAATCCACAACTCCAAATTATGGTAGTATACGTAAGCTCCTATTTTCCACCCTAGAAATATTATAGCTCCACATATCAAATACAAGGATAGATGTTTATTAGAAGAAAAAATTGGAACTAGCCTTCTATATAAATATGGAGAAGACAATGAACAAAATGAGATGGAGTAGAGCTAAGTAAACAATAAAAAGGATTTAAATTGTTTGACTAAAGCTAGGATAAGCAAGTGCAACACTATGAAATTCAGATATGAAGAAAAGTAGTTAACAGATTATCACATTTGGAAGGGTTGTGTAATGTAGAAGTATAGAAATACTTTGTGCATCGCATGTGGTGCAATAAAATTGACGTGGAGTGCACCATGCCATCCCATTGGACCACATAGCTACCACTTTCCAACGCACAATAAATGCCGACAGTTCTATTTTTTGGTTTGAAATTTTGAATGACAAAAATATCCCTCTATTTTGAAAAAATTATGACATCCCGTGGCCCTGTTATGACATCCTAAAGGCATATTATGACTTCATGAAAATAGGATGTTATAAGGAGGGAAGGGCATTTTCATCATTGAAAAATTTAATATGATTTTTTGAAACAAGATGTCATAAGGGGGAAGAGTACTTTCGTCATTAAGAAATTCATAAATTTTTCAATGACAAAAGTACGCTTCCCCCTTATGACATAGTATTTCCAGAAAGTCATAATATGCCTTTAGGATGTTATTACAGGACCATGGGATGTCATAATTTTTTTTTTTCAGAACAGAGGTATTTTCATCATTCAAAATTTCAAACGAAAAAGTGCAACTGTAGCATTTATTGCATGTTGGAAAGCGGTGCTACGTAGCTCAATTATATGTCGTGGTGCACTATTATTGCACCGCATGCGGTGCACAAAGAATTACTGTGGAAGTATTCTGCATGAGGATGAAGCATAACATTGAAATGGAGACAAATTTCAAGAGTGATGTGTAGTGAGAGGAGACATGGACATACATCTCCCAAAGTTGGCTAGGGTGCAATTGATTTACATGGAAACAATCTGGAAAGGTAATATTTTGTCCTATATCAGGACATTGAGATAAAATGTGGTAGAGGTGCTTTTCTACATGTTGTTCAATGTAAAAATAATGAAGCAATTAGTAAAATAAAGATTATTACCGGTTTACATTCCCCTAACGTGTGTAAATTGTAATCTCTTAATCCTTCCTAATACTAAAGCATCTAGATGGATTAATTATATTAGCCATAGGTCTATTGCAGCTAAGCCCTTGAAGTAAGATAGGATGTATGAATTGTTAAACATTCATTTGTATCAAAGGCTACACCATTTGCCAGCATTCTGTTTCGAAACCTTTCCAAGGAGTGCCATTTTTGTATGACAGGAAGCAGGTTCACTCAAAACTGGCTTTAAAACTAAAAAATATGATCAAATACCATTTAATAAATACCCTTAAGAAATGATTAAAGTACTGCATGCCACACTAATGACAATTACAGGTAGGCATTTAGACCCTTTATATCATATCCAACTATTCAGATTACCATTTGGAAATCCACAACTCCAAATTTTGGTAGTATATGTATGCTCCTTTTTTCCACTCTAGAAGTATTATAGCTCCAGATGTCAAATACAAGGATATATGTTTCTTAGAAGAAATTGGGAGTGGCCTTCTGTATAAACATGGAGAAGACAATGAACAAAATGAGATAGGGTATAGCTAAGTCAAGGCCAGGATAGTGTAGAGCTAAGTCAACAATAAAAAGGATTTAAATTGTTCAACTAAAGCTTAGCATAAGCAAGTGCAACAATGTGAAATTCAGATACGAAGGAAAGTAGTTAACAGATTATCACATTTGGAAGGGTGGTGAAAGTATTCTGCATGGGGATGAAGTATAACATTGAAATGGAGACAAATTTCAAGAGTGACGTGTAGTGAGGAGACATGGACATGTCTTCCAAAGTTGGCTAGGGTGCAACTGATTTACATGGAAACAATCTGGAAAGGTAATATTTTGTCCCATATCAGGACATTGAGATACAATATGTGGCAGAGGTGCTTTTCTACACATTGTTCAAAATAAAAAAAATGAAGTGATTAGTAAAATAAAGATAGATCAGAGAAAGTACCATATGAAAAGTTTCCTCCATGCTTTCAAGATTATTACTGGTTTACATTCCCCTAACATGTGTAGATTGTAACGTCTTAATCCTTCCTAATACTAAAGCCTCTAAATGGTTTAATTATATTCTACATAGGTCTATTTCAGCTAAGCAAGGTTTCAAAATGTATGAGAGTAACATCAGTTTCCATCTTACATTGTTGCTAACACAATCCATCTTGCAATATACTTCATCTCAGAAGTTACTTGTAGTTCTTGTGCCCATGATTTTTATACCTAGTTGAATTGCAAATTTGCATCTGAACAAACCACCACATAAGATCCTCATGTTCCTTATAGCCCACAAAAGTAACAAATGCCTCCCATATTTTACTTTAACCCAATCTTTATATGTTTCCAATGCACTTCTTCATTGAACTCTTAATTCTTTCTCACAACTGCATATTGCCACAACAGGACAAACTCCAAGAAAAATATCCAATGATATTATATCTTTATGAAGCATGAGAAACAGTTATCAAAGCCAAAACTTCTTTAATTGTTGTCATCATTGATACCAGGACGAAGGCTTGAAATTCCAAAGATGCGTCTGTATCCTTTAAATTTGAAAGCAAAATAAGTATGCTTAAATAAGATTTGAGATGCAAAATCCTTCCATCTTGTGCTGCATCCCCATGCAGTCTTGCTTCACATCTTGGTGGCTTGAAAGGATCACTTTTATGCATGTCAATGGTGAATTAGTAGAATTCCTCAGTATCATCTTCCATAACTTTAGATATTGTTTGACAAGAAATAATTTATCATACCTGTAATCATTTAAAAGAAGATGCTCAGCATCATAGGCCTTATATCTTACAATATCTCAATATGTCAACAGTCAGTCCTACTACAGTTAGTATTCAGCTCTGCATGCTATAACTGTATCAATCTCTGCAATTTTGCTTTTCATAAATTTTACCTTCTCCCTCAAGCATATCATATCATACTAATTGTAATGTACTTTTCACTCAAGAAATGTATTAAGATTCGGCTTTCAACAAAAATCCAACAAATTCCGGTTGCATGATCACAGAGAGGTCATCATTGATTCATACATTCTAACTCTACCATGATGCATAGTTGATCAATCATCGCGAATTGTTCTTAGATTTTTTTAATTTAGTATCATGAAATGGAAACTTTTGCACATCATGAAAGTGATTTGATCGAAATTTGCAATCATAGTCTGAAAGCACATCATCCAATGATTTATGTCATCAAAGATAGCCATCACATCCAAGGTCCAAAGACCAGTACCAGGAACCATTCCAGCATGTCATTGGTTAAATATGGTACATTTGGTGCTGTATGGTACAGTACATATCCCGTACCAAGATGGGCTTGCACCACTTTTTTCTCAATCCCAACCATGTTACCATGTTACCATCTGAAACTGGGCGATATGAGTTACTACCGGATGGTACAGGATGGTTCCACTCAATTTGAACCAGTACGGACTGGTTCAGCTCATATACCAAACCAAATCTTGGTACTATATCGGTGCCTTACCGGCATGTTCAGTATAGCAGACCTTGATCATAGCTAGATTCAGAACTAGTGAGAGCATGCTTCAAACCACTCATGCAAACACATAATAGGATAAATTCCAATCCAACGAAATTAACTCTCACGAAAGAGGGTTGAGTACCAAATTTGATGCAGAAACATTCACCGGCATCTCAAACAAATATTATTTCAGAAATTTATGCAAAAGAGGAAATATAATTTAATTTGCAAGATTCCTATCCAGCATTCTTGATCAATATGATCAATGACAGAACCAAATTTAAAGTAATCTTCTCTTAGAACCTTAATTCAGCATCAAAAGAACAAGTTATCTACCAATTAACAAGATTCTACAGTAGTTGAGTCCTGCCGATAAGAATCTTCAATGTAAGAAGAACCAAAACTCTGGTCACTTCCATCGCTATGGAATAAACCCTCTTACAGCCTTTACAGACATACAATGCAAAATAATAACTTCAAAATGGCCCCCTCCCCAAATAGAATCCTAAAATTCTCAAAATATGCATCCTTGTATTACAAAATATGCTGTTTATGAAAGATAAAACAGAAACAAAAAAGAAAAAAGAATCCTTGTACCGAACTTATGGGCAGAACCTCAATTATAATCATCCTCCCTCCCCTTTGTTTCTCACTTCTCTTTTCTAAATGTCATAGATACGAGAAAAGGCATCCAACTTGGTTCATTTCCATGTATAGGTCCTCATTAATGTCTCTTTCCTTCTCCCACAAGAGTCATGCACCAAGTAGAAGATTCAGGTGAGTTCAATAATACTATAGGTAAAGCTGGAAAGAACTGGAGCGCATCAATCAGATTTTGCAAAACAAACTTGAACTTCTTTTCAGAACTTATCCACCACAGATCTGGAAGGTCATTGGTCTACAAACTTTGATTGTTGTCAATAGAGAAAATTTTGGTCGCTTTTGTTCTTAGACAACCCAGCTTTTAATTTGAACAAGACCCATGGCAAATGTTTTATAGAGAAGATGAGAGAACTTTGATAGAAATGGCAGTTGTTCATTCAATACATCAATGAGACACTAATTAGGATATGTCTACATGTGCATTAAGCCATTAACAAACCCTATCATGAGCATGCATAATTTCAATAAGCACCAGAGAAGCAGCATCTAAATATCTCTGCAATTAAATAATTTAGTATAAAAACTGCATAACTGTTTAAAATCGTAGTCATCTAGATTTTATGTAATGCTTATCCATCATACCATAGGGTTCAAGTGCAAGCGCTATGCATGTCAAAGTGTCATGAATTGTACCTCCAAGCAGATTCATTTCAAACTAGGCCTTCTATGTCTAGGTTCTTAAAGATGGAGAGCATATTCCTATATTCAAACCAGGACCATCTAAACCTTTTTAGACATGGGATTGTTACTAATAAGTTTCACCCTTTGAATCAGGAAACAGCAATAATATGGAAACATAAGATTGGCATTCGTCACTTGTATGAAACATATTTCCAATAAAACCACTATCCTTTGGGGCCTTTGGAGATCCCTACTTCAAAATACCTCAATAAACACTCAAAGATATGCAATGTAAAAGTAGTGCATGATTAAAATGACAAGAATAAAAAGAAAACTAACTACCTTTCTTTTCTTCAAAACTAGGTTTAGTGTGTCCTCAAGCTGTCTCTTCTTATGTTTTCTTGCCTTGTCTAGAGCACCATCCGCCTCTGCATCAAATGAGGGCAAGTATAGATATTTTCATACACTAGGATGCCTAGGCTAGATATCAAGTGAATCAATACGTGAAGAAATATGGAAGAAGTACATGATGATTGCGATGACGATGACAACAAGGATGATGAATATTATGATATGATAAATGCTACCATCAGTAATATGAGATATCTCAGATCATATAAGCCTAAAAGGTGGGGAAGCAATGAAATATTTTGTTTAGATTTATCACATTTTGTACATTAGACATGGGACAAAAATTCAACATCAAAAAGGCATATTGATATAGGTAAAGGACATGACTAGTTCCATGATTTTATATGCAACTTCTTGCTATTAAAAGCAAAACATCTAAACCAAAGAGAATAACCAAAAGTCGAGATGCAACATGAAATTGATAGAAAAAGACTCCGCTAAACTTTTATTGACCCTTTGTTCATTATATTTGGGGTATAGAGTGCCTAAACATGCTAACTGTATTATCAAAATGGGAGCAATTCCCTTATCGCCCCTCCTCCTCCTTTCCTTTTCCCTTCTTCACCTCCATCCACCTCCTATTTCACCTTCACCTCCTTCCCTCCATATGCTCTCTGGAACTCTCTTCTTAATTTATACTTCCCTCTCAAAATTCTTTATGCTATTCATACATCATGGTATGGAACTGTCACATTTCTTTCTTCCTATCATACCTATAAATAGTAATAAAGCTGCTTATCTACTCTCCAACATTTTTGCTATCTCCTCCACATGCCAGGAATCAATCAACCTTATATTCTTCTCCTTCTCATTTATTTCTTTTGTAACTTTCTTTGTGACTCCTCAACATTTATTAATGGAATTGTCATTCTTTCATGTGAACAATACAAACATTTCACATGCCCATACTTTCTATCCTTTTACAAATGTCAACATAAAGTTGTCAAGACACAAGAAAGCAAATAAACCTCTCCAAAGCTTGGGGCAGAAATAAGAATATGAGCACTATTTACCGCATACCTAAAGAACTTAATATAATAGTAAAAATGAATAAATATAGCAGAGGTACTGATAGGTATTGGTTTATAGATCATTTTTCTTTTGCAATTAATAATATAATGTATGTCAATAACTTGCATAAGAACATATTTAAGTTGACTGCAGTTTTTGACCCTCCTTGAAGCAAAGGATAGTTATGCAAAATACACAAAGCCTCATTGTGAATAAATCAAAGAATTATCCACAATGCATGGTTGTAAAAGTTGGTGCCAATATTAACATGAGAAGTATAATGTTAATATATTGTAGAAACTATCTTGGTATCAGCAATTTTGACCCTTGCTCCATTAGGTGCTGTAGCCTTTAGCTAGTTGTTGCATCACCTAGGAGGCCCAGCAATATGTTGCATGAACAGTCCTACAAGTAGTTAGCTACTCATTTTTAACCATAACCAATGCATGACATGCTCTGTTTAAATTCTTACCTGTTTTCAATCCTTACTCTATTTAGACTACTCAGAATGAAATGGAGGAAATGAGGTGTTACATTCAGGAATTCAAAATATTGATCCCCTTCACTTTGCTGATCTTAGTTCAAGAACCAGAGATTTCTTTTACAAGCTATCTCAAAAATCATGTAACTAAAAAGTTCAGCAGTCAAGAACCTAGGGAATATGATTTCAGCAGAAGAAAAGTTAAGGTTTGGGAAAAGGAAAGAAATTATTTATAGCTCTAAAACCCACTTAGACCATTGTCATCAACCTATCAATATATATCATATCCAAGTTAATGAGCTCTTGGATGTTCCCACCCCGATGAAATAATGCAGGCAGTTTCCATGTTTCACAGGGGACCACTACACCAAACAAATGGAAGAATTTGTAATAACCTACATCCACAGACAGATCAGATCAACTGCCTTATCAAGAGTGCCTGATGTCAGAGAAAGCCCATTTCAGAAATAAGCCAGCATTATAAAACACAGGTTTACCAGTTATCTGATGAAGAAATAGGCACCTGTATTACCACCAAATAAATCATTGTTCCATTAAAAATACTTAAACAAGAGAAGGACAGAAGCATCCTTATTAATTAATTTCAGAGATGTAACTTTCAAAGTAATTCAATTCTGACTAATTAAACCTATGACATGTGATAAAATGAATTTCTGCAAATGTAATAACATAAGTCATAAGGTACTCAAAGCTACAAAGCTAAGAATCCTACTAGCCATTTGAAACAATTTGCTATGAAGAATATAATGTCCAAATCACTTACTCATCATTTCTAACTTCTGAATCTGCTCCCTGATGGCATCAGGGTCTTTCTTCAAGAGTCCGACCTCGCGCACCTTCTTCCTTTCCTTTTTGTTCTGAAACAGGGATTACATTAAAAAAAAAAATCAGAAATATAGCTGGTTTAACAAACCAACCATTGTTTGGTCATTAAGACATGGTATCTAAGACATGGCTTTAGCCATTAACAAGAAAACAGAAACAACTGAATTAGGGGCCACAATATTCAAAGGTTTCAACCAAACTTAGAAATCATACACTAATTAAAATTTCAAGGTTTGAAATATTGAACAACCCATCTGTACTAGATGAAAAGGAAGGCATGTTTTGCAACTTATTTGATACTTCTGATTAACTACTGAATCGTGATTATTATCACATTTTCTACATCACTAAAAAAATAGCTGTTGACGCAGAATCTGGTCGTCGCCAAAATCCGCTGGAGTGGAGGCCGATGAGGTCGCCGTCGGAACCTGCAAAACAAAGTCCCGTTTGAAGCTGGGGGGGTTGGCTCCGGCAGGACCCTCCGACGATCAAGTCGGCTCTGGTCAACAGGAATGGAGTGCTCGAAATGAGTTCCGGAGCTTGGAGGAGAAGAGGAGAGCTTAGAGATCAGAGAGATTAGAGTTAGCGTATCTGGAGGGTCCTTTATAGGCGGAGCTTAGTTAATGGTGACGGCCATACCGCCTGGCAGAGAGTCGTTGGGGCCGCATGAAGTTCGGTACGGAAAGAAAGGCGTCGTCAGGTCTTGTTGCCTATTGCAGACTGATGGCGACAGTTCGTCCAGAGAAGTTCGGACTTGTAGGAGAGTTCGGCCGGTTGAGGGACTTCGGCTAAGACCCGGCCGTTGGGAGTCCGAAGGAGTTCGGTCGCTGGCAGGTCGTGGGCCGCATAGGGCTGGTTACGGAGAGAGTGGTGTCGCCAATAGTGGCGGCCATATCATCCGGTCTTGTTGTCTGTTGCAGACTGATGGCGACAATTCGTCCAGAGGAGTTCGGACTTGTAGGAGAGTTCGGCCGGTTGAGGGACTTCGGCTAAGACCCGGCCGTTGGGAGTCCGAAGGAGCTCGGTCGCTAGGCAGTTCGGCTAAAGCCCGGTCGCTTGGAGTTCAAGGAGCTCGGCCGCTGATCATTGGGCTCTTGCAGGAATCCGACTGAAGCTCGGCCGGACGCAACCGCTGAGGAGTTCGGCTGAAGCCCCGCCACTAAGCAGTTCGGCCGGCTGTAAGAGTCCGGCTAAAATTCGTCCGCTGAAGCTCTTCCGTGGCTCCTGATTGCATTAGGCTGAGCATCGAACTAGACTTCGGCAGGAGCGGGGTTTATCCCCAACAATAGCCATAACAAAGAAAAATATAGCCAAGTTTTTGCAACGTCACGCAAAAGGTTTTTAAATTAACTATATCTTCCTAAAATATTATTAAAAAAGAGAGGCTGGGAATTGTTAATCTGAAACATTTGCAAGAGATATATGAAGTTTGTCATGGAAGTTTTTGGCCCATATGCATTTATTTGTATATTACTGAAAAAGAAAGACATCAAGGTTTCATTAATGGATCTTTGACACAAGATATGAAATTTTATAATTATAATCCAAATGTGTATCAGAACCTTCAGAGAAAGCATTCTGCCAGTGACACATATCAAAGCATCACACTTAGAAAAGGAAACAATATCCCTAATCAGATTGTTGCAAAAGCTTCAAATAAAAGTCAAGAAAATCCCTATAAAATTAGATGAAAAAAGTTAGCAACTTCTAAAATATAAGATATCTTCTCAGGAGTAGAAAGAGCTATGTAGTGGGTATATGTGTTTGAAATATCGGAGGCCCCCCAAGAAGGTCTACAAGAGCAGCAAGAATAAGGCCAAACCAGTTAAGAAACACATATACTGCAAATATACTTGAATAAGTTGAATAAAAAAAAGAAGGAAATGTCCTTAACAAACAGCACAGTAGATGAAAATATATATCTATACATTAAAGCGCAAGCAGGTGGCTTCCCAATGCGCCACGTGTCAAGCTTTCCTTTGTTTTTTTTTCCTTTTGGCTTCAGACCACTCCCGAGCCCTCTCAAAGCTTCAGAGAAAGCATTCTGCCAGTGATATGAAATTTTATAATTATAATCCAAATGTGTATCAGAACCTTCAGAGAAAACATTCTGCCAGTGACACATATCAAAGCATCACACTTAGAAAAGGAAACAATATCCCTAATCAGATTGTTGCAAAAGCTTCAAATAAAAGTCAAGAAAATCCCTATAAAATTAGATGAAAAAAGTTAGCAACTTCTAAAATATAAGATATCTTCTCAGGAGTAGAAAGAGCTATGTAGTGGGTATATGTGTTTGAAATATCGGAGGCCCCCCAAGAAGGTCTACAAGAGCAGCAAGAATAAGGCCAAACCAGTTAAGAAACACATATACTGCAAATATACTTGACTAAGTTGAATAAAAAAAAGAAGGAAATGTCCTTAACAAACAGCACAATAGATGAAAATATATATCCTATACATTAAAGCGCAAGCAGGTGGCCTTCCCAACGCGCCATGTGTTCAAGCTTTTCCTTTGTTTTTTTTTCCTTTTGGCTTCAAACCTCTTCCCAAAGCCCTTCTCAAAGCTTTCATAAGCCTTTCGCGATGTCTACCTACTCTCCACCTTTCCTCACTTCTATCTTCCGCTACTCTCCACCATCGTCTTTCCTCTCCATCATGATCGATGTCAGCCTTTATCCTTCAATTCTCCCTTAGGTGCTTTTCCTTTCCCCTCCATTATCTTTTTTCTATGATAGCTTTTTTTCTTTTGGCTTCGAGCCCTTGCGGACACCGTCCACTTGGGACCGATGCGGACAATCACAACCTGGACCTGATGCGGCGGGGCGGGAGATGGGAGGGAGGCAGTGAGAGGAAGGGAGGAAAAGGATTTTAGTGGTCATGCGGAGCGGGATGCGGCACGGACAGCAGTGGGGCAGCACTGCGGTGGGGGTGGTGCGAACGACCATGACCTGGGCCTCGTGGCGGGGGCAGGGGCGGCGGTGGGGGGAAGAGAAGGAAAAGAAAAATAGAAAAAAAAAGATACCATCTCCTCCCTGCGGGGGGGTGGGGCCGCGGAGGGCACGGGGGGCAGTCGCATGGGTTGGGGGAGGCGTCGGAGGCCAAGGAGGGGTGGTGAGGAGGTTGATGGTGCCGGAGGAGGGGAGGGGAGGGGGGTTGGTGATGCCGGAGTCGAGAAGGGAGGGGAGGGGATTTGATGGTCGTACAGTGAGGTGGGTGCGGCACGGAATGATGGATGCAGCACGGACGGCGATGGGGCTCCGCCATGATGGGNGCGGACGGCCGCGACCGAGGCCTCACACGGCAGCAAGAGGTGGGGGGTAGGCAGCGGGAGGAAGGGAAGAAAAGGGAAGGAGAGAAAAAGAAAAGAAAAGAGGGGAAGGAAAGGGAAAAAAGAAAAAATCAATAATAATGTAAAATATTTTAAAAATAAAAGTAGGGGAAGGATGAGGGACGAAAACAATATTTTTAAAAAAATATTATTTTTTAAAAATAAAAATATTATTAAAAAATAATTTAAAATATTTTAAAAATTAAAAGTATATATTTTAAAAATAAAAGTAGGGGAGGGATAAGAGAGGAAAACAATATTTTTTAAAAAAATATTATTTTTTAAAAAAATATTATAAAAATAATATTAATATTTTTAAAAATATTAATTTATTATTATTTAAAAAATAACATATCATTTTCTAATTTTAAAAATAATAACATACTAATTTATTTTTTAAAAAATTATATTTTTTATTATTTTTAAAAAAATAATAATTTTTGAAATCTGAATTGATCCATCGGATCAGATTAAACTTAATAAATTATCCACAAATAAGATACAATTCTCTATTGATTTGAAAGTCAAATCTCTGCATTTAATAGCTTTCGAAAGTTTACAAGATACTAATGATGAAATATATCGCTTTTTGTTCCCCTGTCTTTTCCTTCAAATTTCTATTTTCCTCGATTGGAGGGATGGTGGCAGGGGCACCATGGGCGAGCAAGGGGGTGAGCGGTAGAATCATGCCCTTCCATCCTCCGAAAAAAAGATAATTTTGATAATATCTTTTTCAAACATTTTTTTTAACTTTTTCTGATTATTATTTGTTTGATGTTCAGTTAGTTCTTTGAATTATATAAAGAATTGAGAATTGTGGTGTTCTGAGCATTCAGCAGGCAAGGAATCAAGAAAAGATGAGTGTTGAAATTTTTTTTTTGTTGATCTGAAATCTATCAAAATGGTGAATTGATTTTAATCTCTTTTTTCTTTGTTTTTTGTTCACTATCTTGCTGCATAAATATTTTCTAAAGATCATATAAGGCTGTAAATCTTTTCTTAAATGATAGTTTTCTCTGGGATTGGAAGGCTGTGATATTACAAGCAGTAACCTTCTATGAACCTGATGAGAAAAAAATTACTCATAAAATTTTTTAAATATTTTCAACAAAATCTTTCTAACCCGTTTAAGCTTTCATATTCATTAAATAATCCATCAATAAAAGTGGAGGGCTGCTGCAAGCGCAGCAGCAACCCTTTCAAAATCCTCTCAAATGATGTTTTTATACTACAAAACTGATGAGAGGCTCTCCTAAACACATTCTCTCATGCTTTCCTCGCCATTACCTCCTGTGGGTCTTCATTGTTGAAAAAGAGAAAAAAATTGAATAGCCTATACAGGAAAAGGTTTGGTTTTTAAAATTTTTCATCATTTTATTGTTTTCATTGATATTTTTTAATTTTTTCTTAATTTTTGTTATACTTTTTCTATTCATGGGAGTGTCAATCGGGTGGGAAGCTCGAAGCGGGTGAATAGAAAAATTTAGATCCATCTCAATCGGATAGGAGGCTTGGAGCAGATAAGGTAACTTTTCTCTCCCTCTCTATAAAATTTATTAAAATATATTATTTTTTATAAATTATTTATTATTATTTGGTAGTTAAAAAATTTATTATTATCTTAATGTTGATTCGATTGCAAGATTTGATAGCTCGAAGGTAATTAAATGATGAAAAAAATTATCAGTATAGATTTTATTTAATAATTATATATCCTACTATCTCAGAGTCTAACGATAAAAATAACATTTATGCTATCGATAATTTTTTTTTATTAAAAAGATTTTTTAAATTTTCATATTAAAGCATTTCGTCTAGATTGAATACTCCATTCTTTTTTCTTTAGATTGATTTAAACTCATCAATTTTAAACTTTTAGTTATTATAGAATAAAAAGAAAGTACCACTTTGAATAAGCGCCAATGTTCCATTTTGGTTATGGAAATTTAGTTACTATGAAGAAGTTTTCTATGAGGCAACAGCTATTTATGGAGGAGTGCTCATGAAGAAAGATAAATATTGCTTTTTTTCTTTATTACTTTTATTATCCAATAGCAAAAAATTTTAGGAGTCAATCATAAATCCATCATGTCTTCTATTCATCAACTTATGTTGACATACATTTTTCTTTTAGGATCTACAGTAAGTTTAGAGGATGGGGGTGCTGAGTGCCTTTCAATATTTCATACCGATTCTGCGAAATTAGTTACAATAAGACAGCCTTCTCTTTTTTCGGTATTTTGCTTTTGACTAATGCTTACCTTTTATTTGCATATTATTGATCTTTTTAATTATCAACAGTAACATTGCTTTCTTTTAATTATTGTACATGAATATTGAAATTAAAACGATAAATACATTTAGAGGAATTAAATGGTATCTTTCTTCATTGCTATTTGAATGCATCTTAGAACCAAATTTGGTCTAATAAATCATGGAAATCTTTTGTCATTTAAAATATACAATGTAAAATCTGATCTGAAATTTTGAATGAGCTATGCATATAACTATACATTATTTATTTTTTTCATATACTTATTTACAAGATACCAATAAAGTACGAATATTAGTATATGATATATTTAATTAGTGCATTATATTTGATGAGGTCAGAAAGATTCCATATTTATGGTACTTGATATCTTATTTAAAACTTATTTTTAGTTTTTTTCTATGTTTTCAATAATATGTGGTTGGAAAAAATTTAGGTTTTTGGGTCTTCTTATGCATGGATTTTCTAATTGTAAATAAATATATGGATCATGAAATCCATATTAATTTTGATCACGAAAGACAAATCATTTGAGAATGCTTTCATATTAATTTACCATTTAATCCAAGTCAAATAAACAATCTAATTTTCAAAATAGTTTTATATTTTATAATTATTCTTTTTTAAATTTTTTAGATTGATTTAAGAATTTGTCTAAATGTATAAAATATATAGATTTAATATATATAGTTGAAAAAATATTAAAAAATATAAAAAAAATTGATTGTATTTATGGGATAGCACTAATTCATCAAAAAAATATTTTTTAATATTTTAAGATTAATTTCAGGATTTTACATATAAATTTATTATATATGGTCTAAAAAAATGCAAAGATCAATATAAATAAAATTGATAGTTTCGGTTGGATGAAATTATAATATATGTATATATATTATTAAAAAAAAATTTAAAATTATAGATTATATTTTTTTAATTAATTTTAATATGTAATATTAAATATTTAAAATTATAGGTTATTTCTTCAATCATTTTGATTCATATTTTATTATGGAACTCAATTCAGTAATATTCTAACAAAGTTTTTAATATTTATTTTTTTTTATATGAAGGAGTTATGATAGATGGAGACTAGTATGAATGTAAGTTCAACGGCTAAAAAAAATATTATATATTATATTATATAAAAAAATTATATATTAATTAAATATTTTAAATTTTTGTTTTGATTCAAGATAAATTCCGCCACAAAGCGTGGGTTACACATAGTAATGCATAATGCTGCATCACGCCCACAATCTGATACTATCAAATTGCAGGATAATCAAACAAGGGAAGGCTTTTAGCCTTATCATGCTGCCCACAAAGAGGCACAAAGCCCCAATCCAGAAAAGAAGAGGATCGTTGCATATGTCTGCTCTTGCAAAAATATAATAAACCCATCCCCCCTCTCCCCTCCCCAAAAAAAAACACACCCGCACAAAGAGAAAAAGCTTAAAGAATTTGCTCCTGTAGCCTCACTGACAACCCCTCTTCACCATCATCAAGATTACTTTAGGCTGAATTTGGTTTAACAATAACACAGGGACAACTTTTTACTTAAACATCTAGTAAAGCATTAACATTAAAACCAGAAATTAAACCCCTAAGCTTATCCTAGTTCCCCTCGCAAGACAATAAATTCCATCAAGCATTTGGTTTGCGTGCAATTGGAGCAGCTGTATACTTCATCATAATCTTATTCAACAGATATGGGATGAGACTGGTTCTAGTTTTTTGTCGGGCACCGCATCCTACGGATGCTTGCGCTTTGATCCAATAAAAATTTAAAATAATAAAACAGCCAAAGATGCATTAGTTGTATTAGGATGTAAACAAAATATCCGATTTACCAACCCTACCACAAAATCCAATCATTCATAGCAATATTTCAAGAAGATATGCTCTCAAAGGCAACCAAATTCAACCATAAGGGATTCTTGATGAGAAATGGGTCCATTAAAGAAAATGGGGGAGGAAAAGAAGGAAATCAAACAAAAATGCAACCCATCAAACCCACGATAGGCGATCAAGAATAGGGGAATTCATCGAATAAGAACATCAGAAAAGAAAACCTAGAGAGGCGGAGGTAATCGGTGGAAGGGTAATTCCTTTCCGTACCCTTTTGAGCTCCTTCTTGCGGAGCTCCTTCCGGTAGGCGTCCGTGGGGTTCATGACCTTCCCTCCCTTGGTCGTCTTCATCTCGACCTCCGCCGGTGCTGCCGCTGAGATCGAAGCAAGACTAAAGCCCGCCTACTCCTTTCCTCTCTCTAGGCTTCGCTCTCTCCCCTTGCCCTCCCTTTGGCGTCGGTCGCCTTCGATGCGGCGCTGCCAAGAAAGAGCCTGCGGCTGCAGAGTTATTTCTCGCCGGAAATTGATCGGTTTTATCTGGAAGGGGTGGGTCGGTTTGGCTTGGGATCCGATCGTCCTTTTTATGTGCGTGGGTTGGGTCCGGGTGGCCGTGACGGTTCGATCGCTACGGCTATGGCTCGGACCGGAGATGTGAATCACAAATCTGGACTTCGCCTGCAAACTGGGTGTAACACTAGTCGACCGGAATGATTGCAACAAATGCACCGAGGCGAAGAAGTTCGTCATTGGACCTGGGTTCGGGTTGGATCTTTGGGGGAAAAAAATGATGAAATTTGTGCAGATGAGGAAGGGGGGAAGGGTGCTTTGAAAGATGTGTAATGCACGGTCCAACGTTTGAAGCTACTAAAGAAGATCGATCGTTCTTTGGCACCAAAGATACAATCCGAACCCATTAAACCTAGCCCGGAACTATTACATGAATGGGCCAGCTGAAAAGCCTAACATAATGCTTATTAAGAATTCGGCTCTGGGTCCGGCTAGCCCGACCAAAACCAATGGTTCCTGCTAATTGAAGGTATACTTGGCATCGAAGAGAACATGCTTGCAAGTAGTTAGAGGCCTTGTGATTTGTAAGTGTTGGAACCATGATAACTTTGTGAATTGTATTTCCGCCATGGACCATTCTCTCGGATTTATATCTTGCTCTCTAAGCAACATGAATGATCATAGGGCAATTAAAATGAAGGCTGTAGTAAGTTGGTCAAAACGAGCCAGGAGATGGACAAAAAAATTGGCATGAGAATTTGATAGCAAATATGGAGTGCTCTAGTAATAGGGTGACACAAGAAGAACGAAAGAGGGGACATTGTTTTCCGACTTCCTAATGGAGCTCCTTATACCAGTTTGGATGGCACCACCAATTATTTAATTCATCTTGTCTCACACATGGCACCGATTTTATGGATACAAGATTTTGAAAAATCACTAATTCAGCGATGGATCATACGAGAAAGAGGTAGGGGTTATAAAAAATGGCCTTCATTTTTAATCTTTGTACTTTTATTTTATTCTTATTTGGATTACACAATCGTCCAAGTCTAATACCCCTAACTTTTCAAACCTCAGTGGAACAAGCGAATTGAATCCCATGTTCAATACAGTCTAATAAAAATATGAATTACACAACACTCCACATAAGCACTAGATACATGAAAAAGATGCTATCAAGCTATAGATTCCCAAACAGACTACACTGCCACGTTCCTCCTAAATTAGCAACTCTATTCACTGCTGAGTTGGCTTATCTAATAGCAATTCTATGTACATGAACTTCTTAAAAGTCTTATAACAACTTCAAAAAATTATCTAAAATAATCCATATGTGCCAAAGGCTCGAATTTTTTCCTAGTAGCATATTAGCAATGGATCATTCAAGGCTTGGGCATTGATTTGCATGCATTGAACTAGAACAAAAATCATTGAAAACAGGCACTAGAGAAAAAATTATAGGATGGGCTATGTAATTTGATATGTTTTTTTGAACATGGATCTTAAAGAATAAATTTAAAAGTCAACAACTTTTTTTACAAATGGAGTTGCCAGTTTCATGATTAAAAAAAAAAAATGGCATTTCTTTTATTCCTTATTTTTGGTATATGGCCACATGATATACATTAAATAAATTAATTATCAAAAAAGTTAATACACATCTTCAAATAGATCAATACACAGCTTTCAAAATATATAGTTTATCAATATATGATATATGGCCAGATGACGCATATTTAACAAATCTGTCTTCAGCAATCCAATACATACCTCCAAGCAAATTGATATATAATTTTTTAAGCATTATATTCATTAGAACACACTATATTGCTCAGTGATATGCACTCACTGATTTTCTGATATAAAACATAATTTTTTTTTTGATACATATTCAAAAGTGATTCAATATATACCTTCAAATAAATTAAGACATAGTTTCTAGGTTATAAACTTATAGTATATATCAAAATATCGATCAATATATACCACCATACTATATAATATATATCGATAAATATAATATTTTGAAAACTATATATAAATTTATTTGAAGATGTATATTGGTTTACTAAATGATTAGTTTGCTAAATATGTATCATATGGCCATATACTATGATTAATGATTTTTTTTTTTAATAAAATTGATGAACTTTATCTTCTACAAAAGTGTGTAGGTGTGTATCATATCACTGCTGGTATGTGTTAAAGAATTTTATAGTATATATCAGAAGTCGATGAGTATATATTATCATACCATGTAGTATATATTGGTGAATATAATATTTTAAAAATTATATATCAATTATATTGAGTTAGTAGATAACTAATTTGCTAAGTATGTATTATCTGACTGTATACTATGTACTAGTAACCTTTATATTCTATAAACTATGTATCAATTTATTCGAAAGTATTTTGATTTATTTGATGATTAATTTACCTATTGTGTATCACTGACCACGTAGTATATATTAATAAAAAAGTATATTATGAAAATGAGGAAGAAAGAGAATATCAGATTTTTTTATTTTTAATTATGAGACCAATAACTTTGTTAATAGAAGAAATTTTTTATTTTTATATTTATTTTTTTAAGATTAGTATTGCAAGAAATATTATAAACAAATTAAAAGTACGTTCAATAATTTTATTATTTCTCTGGTGTCCATCTCATATGATTTTTGTTCGAATGGCTCTAGCATACGGTTCTTCAGGGCTCGGGCATCGAAGAAAAGGACCGGGGAAAAGGTCTTTTTAGACAGCAATGCTGGGCCATAGCCCAAGTTCTTTTCAGAATCAATATTTCCCGAGATCCATAAAATCGGTACTAAAAACCATCTGTGTACGTTGCCCGGTATGGCACATTTGATATGGTATGGTATGCACCCCCTGTCAAGAAAGGCTCCAACGCTTAGAAAACTCCTAATCATGAATTCGCCCGAATCTATATGGTAAAAAGAGGTTCTCATAGGTTTGGAGCGATACAGTTTGGTTCAATTTATACGCGGAAACAAATCATGGTATCGTGCCAATAACTTGCCGATATGGATTGATCAGCAGACTTTCAATTAAAGTCTTTATTACATTCTTTGTAATACTTCAGGAAAAATTTTTCTACCAAGAAAACCCCTCCTCCAAAGTCCTCGTCTCAGACATGGTTGCTATTTTCCGTCAAACCGACAAATCTAATCAGATCCACGCTTTTGAAAAGATCACACGGTTCAGTCAACATAGGCTGGATTAACTTTTAGATATATTTGATGTAAAATTCGTGATAGATAATTCAAAATGATGATCGATCCTATTGGTGAAGATCAACATCCAAAACAGATGCAACTCAAAAAGGTGTCTCCCTCCATCAAATTCCACTAGATTTTGTGTGCGTGGGCTCTAATATTTTATTTAATTCTTTTGCATTCAAGTACAAAACAAAGAAACAACGGCGATGGGAATCCCAACATCCACTTAAATATTTCGTATTAACAACTCAATTAACAAATCCCAACGGTGGAAAGACCCGTGGTCTCCTTCCCCATCGAATATCGTCGCACCGTAGCCGAGATGGGCCCAAGACCTGCCCCTGAGTGGTGCCAGTCGGAATCAAAGATCTCTGGCAAGCGCTTGGTGGTTCATCTCCATTTAACTGGCTAGTTTTATTCATGGGAGTGAATCCCCTGCTCAGATCCGCCGCGAGGAACTCCACAGTATAGATTCATCCGTCCAGGTATATATATACTTCAGTGCTTATTTACAATACTACATAATTTACATGGATAAAATGACAACATTCAGCCGAACGAGGCCTGTACACGAGCACAGCTCTACGTTGCCTTTTGCAATAGTTTCCAAAGCTTTCCATGACCACATCGGCCCTGACAACTAAAAAACCAGCGAGCTAGTTCTTCTGATTGGATTTTGGATGGCGCACAAGCCTCAGCCAAGAGAGCCCACATTAAACTTGGAGAACCAACACTCCATATACGACATACAATCCACTTATATTTCCATCCCTTTGTTTGGGTGATACAGCCTTGGAGTGCAACATGCTATTCTGGGCTACTTGAGCTTGATTTGGCTAAAGCTATTATTGTGCTTGGGTAACTTGAATAATTTTTTGAGTTAAACTCAAGTAGTAACATATTTAACTTGAAAGTTCATGAGTCTATTCAAATTTTTATATATAATTTTATTATTTTTAATTATGATATATATTAATATATTTTTAGTATGTTAAGATTTAAATTTAAATTCGAATATGATTTATTGATATTCGAATCGAATCAATCTCCGATATTATTTTTTTTCATCAATCGAGCTCAAATTTGGAATATTAAGATTCCATCAACCCTGGATCAAATTTTGAATCTGAATATTTTGAATCGAATTAAACTTGAGCTTCTAACTATTTGATTCAATTCGATTTTATTATGCTGTGGATCTATACCTCATCCTCGACTGCTGCATCGTCATCCTCATCCTCGTTTAAGCTATGGGAGATGATCAGATTATGGATGCATAGTAGATGTAAAGATCACATAACATGTTCCACTAAACCAGCAACAATTCCTACTCAGCCTAATTCTTGATTCGTCTCATCCACGGATGATCTACCATAGTTTGTGTATAGCCGACCAATTTCAGGCAACTTGAGATCGAACGCTTGCTCCGCAAACTCCAGAACCTCGATTCTGGATGATCTATTATAGATAATCCGTTACCGAGCTAAGCTCCTTTCCATCAGGTCTGTCTTCTTTTTTTGAATTGAAAAAGTTCAGATAGAGTAGAATTTCTCCACGATTGAGTCTCTCAAAAAAAGAAAAATATCATATCCAAATCAAGATAAATTCGGAAGATCATCAGACTCCAAAATAGATACGACTCAATTTTTTTTCTATGAATAAAGAGGTTCCAGGATCCTCAAGGTACGTATTTATTGTGGAATGGGGCTGGTGTGGCCTCGGCCTATTTAGGGTCGACCGTCGACCTATCCCAATGGATCGTCTGAGTGGAATAATACGACACTTCGTCCGTGGTTAGCTGTAGGTCGGCTTAAGCCGACCTACAATTTCGGCCGACCTACTGAAGATCGCCTTCTGGCAAAACAAGGTAGGCTTTCATACCTCGTCCTCGTCGGGTTCAGGTCGACCGCCGAGCTATATGAATAGGCTCATAGCTCGTCAATGATCGGCCTACAACCATCCCTGCTGAAACTGCATCTCCTCCGAATCGAAAAACTTGAATAAAGAGGAATTTTTTGCAATCCCATCTCCCAAAAAGGAAAGAAATCTTCCGAATTAATCCAGGACGACAAACTCAAAAAGCCATTAGAGTCCGAAATGGATACGACTCCAACTCCTTCCCTATAAATAAAGGAGCTTCAGGACCCTCTAGGTATGCCACTCAATTCGATGCTTTTTCTCCTCATTATCCTTCAATCTTCTAACTTGAGCGTTGGAGGATTTTTACTGGAGAACACTCCAGTGGGGACTTTATTGCAGGTGAACGGATGAAGCTCCAACAAAAGTTCATCCTCGACTTCATATTTCTCGATGGTTGAGCTCCTCCATCCTCGTCGGTCGATCTCAAGTCGGAAGATTCAGGAGCAACAGTTGGCACTGGAGGAAGGGCCTTAGTTATTTTCGAGGTTTAATTTTGAGGGAAGAAAGCACGACACAGGATATCATGAGAATCCGAAGGGGAACGTCAAATGCATCCTAGCGTTCTAGTGGTCGAAGGACCTACAATGCTCAACAGGTTAACACATCTCCACCACCAATCCAGAAAAATCCACCAACGACATCGACGGTCTCACAGGAACGGTATGACATCCTGCTTCATCAGGTGCAAGTACTATTAGCCGCCGTAAGAGGAATACAGCAGGCCGACGAATACCATCCGATCGAAGAAAATTTAGGTTTGGTCAGGATAAGATTGGAGGAATGATGCCTCCGAAGTTCTAAGGTGGAGGCCAGTAGTCACAGCCGACCTACATCTCCAAAGCCACGGGGCCGATCTAGAACTCCATCTTGGAGGTTCAATTACCACACCCTTCCCAACGCACCCCAGGCTCAGATTTTGATAGAGATCGAGCGACGAGAAGATATACTTCGATTCAGAAAAATGATAACCCCTGCTCAGATGCCTCCATCCTTCGGAAGCCAACTATGCCCTGCGAAAAGTTTACGAAGAAATTTATGGTAATCACCTGGGGGGCAAGGCCCTGTTCCACAAAATATTATGATAGAAATATTTTTGGCCAACCATGCAAAGAGATGCGGCCGATCTGATAAGCAAATGTGACTAATGCCAAAGGATCTCAAACATTCAATGCCGACCATCAACCCCATTGGCCCCGATCACGATCCCTTGGCCCTTTGCTCAATGGGGAATGAATATCCTTAGACCATTTTTCATCGCCATGGCATAGAAGAAGTTTCTGATTATCGCGATTGACTATTTTACTAAATGGATGGAAGCAGAGGCAATAGCTATGATTACTGAAGCCAGAGTTCGAAATTTTGTTTGAAAGTCTATTATATGTTGATATGGTTTATCCTGCGCTATCATAATCGATAATGGACGATAATTCAATAATCCAAGGTTTACAGGATTCTATAATGACTATGAAATTTCTCATAGATTGTTATCAGTAGGTCATTCATAGATAAATGGCGAGACCGAGGTGATGAACAGGACATTGTTGTAGGGGTTGAAAGCTCGCATAAGCTAGGCAAAAAAGTTGTGGGCCAAAGAGTTGTACAACATCCTTTGGATGTATCGCACGATGCAACGTATCCCAATTGGAGAGACACCTTTCATGTTGGCCTTCGATATGGAAGCTGTGATACCCATAGAGATGAGGTTACCCACGCTCCGAGTAAAGAGATCGATGAAGATAGCAATTCCTTCAGAATGAGAGCGAATCTAGATCTGCTGAAAGAAATTCGAGAACGAGCTCGAGCTCGAATGGCCAACTATCAACAGAAAGTTGCCCGGTACCATAATTTTTGAGTAAAGAGCAAATCTTTTCTGACAGGATAATTAGTTCTTCTTCGAATCAAAATTTTTCGTCCATCCGAACGATCAAAATTATCGTCGAACTGGAAAGATCCTTATCGCGTGGCTAAAGTAGTCCGACTTGGAGCTTACCATCTCTGTCGATTGGATGGAACTCCGATCCCAAAGACCTGGAACATCGATAATCTTCGGAGATATTATCCTTAGAATATAATTTTCATCTTGAATTTTTATTCAATAATGAATAATAACTTCTTACAGATTTTATTCGCGTCGAGGAGCAAAATGCGTCTCCATCGGATCTCGCCAACGCGTGCTCTTCGATCGAATGCGTCTCCATCAGATCTCGCCAACGTGCACTCCTCGGCTACGGTCGATGAGCAGAACGCATCTCCACCGGATCTCGCCAATGCATGCTCCTCGGCCACGGTCGAGGAGCGGAATGTGTCTTCATCGGATCTCGCCAACACGCACTGCTCGACCATGGTCAAGGAGCGAAACGCGTCTCCATCAGATTTTGCCAACGTGCGCTCCTCGACCATGGTTGAGGAGCGAAATGTGTCTCCATCAGATTTTGCCAACGTGCGCTCCTCAACCACGGTTGAGGAGTGGAATGCATCTCCATCGAATTTCACCAATGTGCGCTCCTCGATCACGGTCGAGGAGCGGAATGCGTCTCCACCGAATTTCGCCAATGCACGCTCCTCGACCACGGTCGAGGAGCGAAACGCGCCTCCATCGGATTTTGCCAATGCGTGCTCTTTGGCCACGGTTGAAGATTGGGACGTGATCCATGAAATTCATGAAAACACGCTTCTCAACTATGCCCGAGGATCGTAACACGTCGGCATGAATCATTCACCACTTCTCAATCACACCGCCTAAGTTTTATGCTAACTTACGTCTCGAAAAAGAAAAATCCAATGAAGAACATACGAACTCAACAACTTAGCAAAAGAAGGCTTTGTATTAAAGTTAAGTATTTATAAGTGATAGTCGGGCCATATAAAAATATCTCGGCAAAAACTAGGGGCAAATAAAAAGGCCAACCCAAAAAAAGAAAAGATTGGACATGCCCAATCAAAATGGTACATTAAGCTCCATACAGAGCTCTAGATTCGCCGATCTTCACTTGGTCTAGTAGGATGATGACGGCTGGGGGTGGTGCTGATACTGCATCCTCGGCAGCCAGGTCGTCACGCACGGGGCTGAAGACATCTTTCATTTGGATTTTTCGATCTTCAACTTCCTCGACCTCCTCATCGTCCGACTCTAAGAGGTCCAAGTTCAGATCGGGGAAGATCCTTTGGACCTTCTCTTTCAGATCCATACCCCCTTGTAGGTAGGAGAGAGATGCAAAATCCGCTTTGATATTGCAGAATTCTTCCGAAGCATGGAAGGCCTCGATTGCCTCTACCCGGGCAGCCTCCATCCGCACCTTTTCGGCCTCCCTCTCCCCAGCACTCGAGCTTCAGCTTTAGCCAGCTCAGATTCCAGCTGCCTCATCCTCTCCTTGAGGGATCTGGTCTCATCCTCGGCCTTCAGCCGAGATAACTAAGCATCGTCCGCCCTTTGGTTAGCTTAGATGGCTTTCTCTTCGACTTTCTTAGAGAGGTGCCGAACCTCTCTAATTACTTCGGTAAAATGGTCCACATGATGGACGAGCTAAAAAAAAAAAAACTGAGCTGAGGAATGAACACAAGAGCTGAAATGAAGGTCGGTAAAAAGCCAACACATATTTGAAGGAGAGAATCATAGGAGTCCTGGATGCAGAAGGCACCCCCGACCTCCTCGAAGGTCTGGACGTCGGTCGGTAAAATGATCGACTTCGGTAAGGAATGAGCAACACGGTAGTCGCCGATGCCCTTCCTTTTATCCTCGATATCCGAGGAAACTTCCATCAGAGAGACACTCCCCAGAACATCGGATCCACGACCGAACATTCGGATGGAGATCTTCGACCCACCTGAGCTTCTTTTAGAAGAGGATGCGGAAGGTCGGGGGATGGACTCTCCTAGAGCAGTGGACCGAATCAGCATCACAGCCTTTACCGATGCCAACTTCTCCTTCCTCGAGGCATTAGCCACTCTCGAGGAACCTTCTGCCATGGGCTGCGCTAGGACAGCCTCGGTCCGAGCATGTTTGGGGGCCACAACCGTGCTTGTCTTCCTCTTCTTCGCCATCCGACGAAGAGTTTCAAGATTGGATGGGTTCATCATTGGACAGAAAACACAAGACTCGGTCAATGATAATGACAAGAAAAGAAAAGATGACCCAAACAAAATACATGAGAATACTTACTCCTTGGGTTAGTTAAAATCAGTCCGACCTTAAATAAGTTCTCCTCGGTAAGGAATCTGAACAGCGGGAGAGGAGCAAGACTAAAGATCTGACTCAATACCTCTTTCTCGACATTGGACAGTGTTGGAGGTCTGATAGCCAACCTATGAGGTTGCCCCCATGATGTGCTGAAATCCTATGGTTGCTCGGCCGACACAAAAAAGAAGCGCTCCTTCCAATTATGCACCGAGGAAGGAGCGCCTCCAAAAAGGCAGCATCCTCTCCGAGGAGAAGCATACCACCACCTAACCTCTGTCGGATGCTCCTTTAAAGTGAAGCAAGATCAAAGAAGATGGGAGGTAGGCTCGATCCCGAGGAGGAGGCAGTGGGTGAAGAAGCTTAAAATCGATCGTCAGGAGTTCGGCGCCAAACAACAAAAGCTAATTCTATACGGGTTCAAAAGCTCGACCATTAAAAAATAAAAAGGCAACCTAAGGTCGGCTTTAGCAATTCCTCATAAACACCGACCTTTTCAGGTTGAGAAAGAGCTATACACTCTTCGGTATCGGTGACCTCTAACTTATAATCATCGGGAACATGGTACCTCATCCTAATAACTTTCAGATCCTCCGAGGCGAGGACAGAATCTATTCTGAAAGGGTCATAGTCCGGAACTTCATGTTCTTCGGATCGGCCTGGAGAACCTACTATCCCAGAACCATGATCCTCGCTAGAAGGGCTATCCGAGTCCCAAGAAGATCGAGACCGACTAGATTGACTCATGAGTATGGAGGAGACTGACCTAAAGGGCGAGGAGGCTGAGCAACAAGAGGAGTTAGGGTGGGATTGATGGTAGCTCGGCTGAATCTGAGCTATTCCTCATGCAAAATACTGGAGTTCACCCTTTAAGTAATAGTGGCAGTCAAAAAGAGTAATACAGATCCTATTTATAAGAGGCATAGACAGCTTTGATCTACTCCTATTTCATCTACCTTTTTAGATCTTCGCCAGGTGTCAGATACCCATTGGTCGGGATAGGTAGACCCGGAGCAAAACAATGGATGGTTAGATTTCGTGGCTGATGGACTTCTTCCAATCTTAACATGCTACCGATCTCCAATGCTGCAATGCGGGCACGATTTGAAGATCGGCCTTGGCTTCGATAGGATACTTACATTGGTCGCTCAGAGGTAGATCGATCTCGTAAGTGGGAGGCAAACTATTATGGAATGGGGCTGGTGTGGCCTCGGTCTGTTTAGAATCGACTGCTGACCTATTTCAATCGATCATTTGAGCGGAATAATATGACACTTCGCCTGCGGTTAGCTGTAGGTCGGCTTAAGCGGACCTACAATTTCGGCCAACCTACTGAAGATCGTCTTCTGACAAAATAAGGTAGGCCTTCATATCTCATCCTCATCGGGTTCAAGTCGGCCGTTGAGCTACATGAATAGGCTCATAGCTCGTCAATGATCGGCCTACAATCGTCTCTGCTAAAACTGTGTCCTTTTTGAATCAGAAAACTCGGATAAAGAGAAATTTTTCATAATTCCGTCTTCCAAGAAGAAAAGAAATCTTCCGAATCAATCCAAGACGACAAACTCGAAAAATCATTAGAGTCTAAAACGGACACGACTCCAACTCCCCTATAAATAAAGGGGCTTCGAGATCCTTCAAATATGCCACTCAATTCGATGCTTTCTCTCCTCATTGTTCTCCAATTTTCTAACTTGAGCATCGGAGGTCTTTACCTGAGAACACTCCGGTGGGGACTTTATTGTAGGTGAACGAGCGAAGCTCCAATGAAAGTTCATCTTCGACTTCATATTTCCTAATGGTCGAGCTCCTCTATCCTCATCAACCAATCTCAAGCTAGGAGATTCAGGAGCAACAGTATTCAATTCCATACTTTCTCTTCTCATTATTCTTCATTTTCTAATTTGAGCTGAAGGGTCTTCATCAAAGAACCATCCAGAGGACTTTTTTTGTAGGTATTCAAATAAAGCTTGGGTAGCGATTTCATCTCGATCACGTTCATCTCAATGAATAACCTCAAATGGAGAAATCAGAAGTAACACATTACATTCCTAATATAGTCTACATCGTTTGGATCAAATTTTCGAGATGACTCATCTCAAACTTCTTGGACAACGGTTTGTAGCTAAGATCCTCTGTGATACTTTTCTTTAATCATGGATAAAACGAAGTGGACGTTCTGCCCATTTATTTTCTCGGAAGCGATCGTATCTTTACCGGGCCCACTGTCGGTGAACCTTTGCCATTTTCCCAGCCATCCAGTCAGGCAGTCCGCTTCATATTTAGCGATAACATCGGAGACTTCATGGCCCAAATTCCTTTTACTTTCATGTTGGAGCTCACGTTATCTGGCGCCTTGTTTCGCAGAAACAAGGCACAATGTAGCTAAAAAGCGTTAGAGTTCTCAATTTTATTCTCACCTTATGACCTCGCAGAAACAAGCACAATATTAGCTAAAAGGCGTTAGAGTTCTCAATTTTATTCTCACCTCATGACCTAGGCGATGCATGAGATATATTTTTTTAATATAATATAATATTTTATTTATTTATTTTATATATATTTAAAAAAATAATTATAAAATTTAAAAAATTATATTTTATACATAATATATATTATTAGCTATTGGATAAATCTTGTAAAAATTCGATAATTCTAATTTCAAAAAGCTCATTTCTAAACTCATCATTTTTTACTATTTTTATTTTTAATAATTTTAAATATTTCTATCTTTCTTTTTCTTTCTCCTTCGGTTCTTTCCTCCTACACCTCCAACTCTTTCAATGACAGCACTAGTAATATTGTTCGTCGGCTATCATTACCACTAATGATGGTAGTGCCTTTGAATTCTAGATAGAAAAAAAATGTACTAATATACAGGACTTGATTGTAAGCCTCATTGACTAGCTCAATGAGCATCTTTAGGTGCTGCTTTCTCGAGCAACTATCTTATTTTTGAAAAAAAAGGCATAGATTATTATTATAAATAAATAATAAGAAAGATTATCTCTATTATATTATAGAATAAATAGATAATTATTTTAAGGCATTTTTGAATTAGTATTTTTAGGGCTATCCTTACTACGCAGCAGCACTAGGTGGTGGCCTTGTGAGATCCCAATTAGGAATTGATTAGTAAGTATATCACTATCTAATTTACCACTTCCATAAATACATCTCGAAGTCTAAGAAACGGCATCCGTAGCCAAAAAAAGCCATCTATCCACAAATCCATATCTATCATTTTTTTCATTCTCTTTTTTTGATAAAATCCTCATCAATAATTTTTTTTAAAAAAAGAAAATTAAAAAACCTACAAACCTACTTTACTTTAGTCATCCTCCAATACAAAGATGGGGCTTTTCCTCATCCTTCACTGAGACTCTCTCCCTCTTCCTCCATATCTCCAGACCCTCTCTCCTTAGGAGATGAGGCGGCAGCCTTTTTTTCGTGGAGATATAGAGAGAGTTCTTCAAGCCAAAGGCCTCCTCTCCTTGCTCTCTAACCCTAGACCCCGAGCTAGAGACCTTCACCTTCTCTGTATCTTTAGAACCCATCTTTTCAAGAGAAACACCAAGAAAGCTGACGTCTTTCCCTCGGCAATGGCGCTCCGAATATGTAACTCCCATGGCTCCACCAACAAAGACAACAGTCTTCAGTTTTCCCAATTAGAAATTATTTTCTCTCCATTTTTCTTTTATTTTTTCTATCCTTAGGAGTTTCAATCGGATGGGAGGCTTGGAGTGGCTGAATAGGAAAGCTTAGACGATAGTTAGAGACATATGGCAGATGGAGGTATCTGCATTGATGACATATGGTGGACGGAGGTAAAAGCATATATATATATATATATATATATATATATATATATATATATATATATATATATATATATATATATATATATATGGCAGATTAGATAAAATCGAAATTTGGACTCAAATTCGATCAGATCAAAACTGGATAATAGAGGTCCTACATCAATGAACCAAGTTGTTGAATGTGATCTACTAGTTCAAAATTATTTATATATTAAAAATCATATGATTTAAAAATTTCTAGCCTATGCATCAAGTGATCAAAATATATATATAATTTAATTTTATTTAAGCTATCCAATTTTTAACTACTTGATGTATAAACTAGAAATTTTTAAATCATATATATAATATATATATATAATATATATATATATATATATATATATATATATATATATATATATATATATATATATATATACATACTATCCAATTTTTGATTGCTTAATGCATAGAGATCTTTAAATGATATAATTATTTGTGTATAAGTAGATTTGAATTAGTAGATTATATTCAACGACTTGAATCATTAATATATATTTTTATATAGATTTTAATCCGATTGAATCTGAATCCAAATTTGATCGATCTTATTTTATCTTATCTATATATATATATTAAATTTAATTATAATTTATAAAATTATATTAATTTTTATTTTAAAATTTAAAATTTAAAATTATATTTAAATATAAATTTTAATAAATTAGAAAAAAAATCTAGACCGGAGGTCAATTGGTGGTGAGAAATAAACCATGATATCTTAATGATCGCGGGTCCGCGATCGTCTCACCTCACGGCAACTTGATCTTAGTGGAGTTACTGTATATGGTTTGACTACTTCTGGAGGCAGGATTCTTACCGGAGATCCGTTGAGGAGGATTGTCAAAGAATGGCGGCGTAGGAGTTCTTAGAAATCTTCTAACTTTTGCACTGTGATTTCTTACCATCTAATATTTTTTTTCTTCCTATTTCATTTTTCCTCTCCCTCTCTCTCTCTCCCTCACGGCAAGCCACATCGCCGGCCCTACTCGTAAAAAGAAAAAAATTAAAAAAAGCACGAACATATTTTTCTTCTGTCAGGAGTCTGTCAAAAAAAAAAAAAAAAAATCTAAATTTAAGAAATAAAAAACAAAATTACCAAACACAGCCTTTTTTTTTTTAAATTCATTTCTATTGATGGAATCGAAGCGATGAACAGAACAACTTTGGGTCAAGGCAAAATAGAACCAGCCAATTAAATCACACAGCCCAAAGACCAGTAGATAAGAACTTCGAGGGCGGACAAACTTTTCGACTTAATTAACTCCATCGGCTCTACTTCCGGTACTCTTCTCGTGCTCCATCTACCCTCCATTGCACACAGTCTGTTTGGATGCTTCGTCCACCTTAGCTCCACTCTTCTCCTCCGCCTCCACAGCTTCATCTGTACTGGCTTGAGCTCGTTTGGATGCTCCCTCCTCCTGAGCTCCACTTTTCTCCTCCTCCTCCCCCTCCACATTTTCCTCTGTACTGGCCTGAGCTTTTTTGGATGCTTCCTCCTCCTTGGCTTTGTTCATCGCCTGGATCAAATTCTCAAGACACGAGCCTGCATCCTCGTCCATAGACCACAGCATCAGGTTCTCCGCCACATCCGCCGGGGTAATCTTCACCTCCTCCATCAGGTCCCGAATGGCGTCGAACAGAGGGTGCGAGTCGATGTCCAGATAGTTCTTGGCCAGCACCTTGAATGCGTCGAAGCAGCAGTACGACATCTCGATGTGCTTGTCCATCCGTCCCCTCCTGATCAACGCCGGGTCCAGCTTCTCTTTGTGGTTGGTCGTGAACACTATCAGCCTCTCTCCACCACAGGCCGACCAGAGCCCGTCGATGAAGTTGAGAAGCCCGGATAGAGTCACCTTGCTCTCCTCCTTCTCTTCTGGGCCTGGCGGCAGATTCTTCTTCTCTTCGCTCTTATCTTCCTCTTTCTTGCTTTTCTGCTTCCTCTTGCCGGTGAGATCCAGCGAGCAGTCGATGTCCTCGATGACTATAATGGACTTGCTCGTCGTCTCGATGAAGAGCTTCCGCAGCTCGACGTTGTTCTTGACGGTCGTCAGCTCCAGGTCGTAAACGTCGTAATCCAGGAAATTAGCCATCGCAGCGATCATCGAGGACTTGCCGGTGCCGGGCGGGCCGTAGAGGAGGTATCCCCTCTTCCAGGCCTTGCCGATCCTGTCGTAGTAGACCTTCGCCTTGCGGAACGCGTCGAGATCCTTCATGATCTCTCGCTTCTTCGCGGGGTCCATGGCGAGGGTGTCGAAACAGGACGGGTGCTCGAACACCACATGGTTCCACACCTTGCTCTTGTAGCCACCCCAATTGCTGCTGGGGTTGTTGCAGTAAAGCTTCCGCCGCCGGTTCAGGATACCGACCTCGCGCCCCACTTTCAACACATGGCTGAGATAGGAATCGAGGACCAGCTGGCGGTTACTTTTGTGGAAGGTGAGCCTGTAGGACCTCTTCTCTTCTTGAGCTGGGTAGAAGGAGAGGACCTGGGTTCGAGTGGTGGACGTGTACGAGGACCACCAAAACGTGGTTCCGTCGAATTCGTCGGTTACCTCCTCATGGCCGTCCATGCTGAGGATGGGTTTGGTGCTGTCGTTGCCGAGATCGGCCTTGAGCTTGTGGGCGCGCTGCGAGCAAGAGGCGCTGAGATAGGCCTCGATGGCGGCGTAGGCCTCGCTGCGCTTCATGCGCTCGCCGGTGTACTCTGGGAATTTGATCTGGACGTAGGGGTAGGTGAAGGATGTGAGCTTGTGGATGTATTTGATGAGGATGGTTTCAGGGCTGAAGGGGAAGTATTGGCGGATGAGCGCCAAGAGGAACATGAGGCCGGCGAGGGCGGAGCCCAGGCTTGCCCATTGCTCACCCATCTCTCTCTCTCTCTCTCTCTCTCTCTCTCTATCTCTTCTCTGGACGGGGAGCTATAGGACGAAGCCGATCGGATGCCGGACTGGGGCTTTATCGCTGTTGAGGAAAGTGGGTCTCCAACCTGCCAGTTTGAGTGTTTGACTTGACTTGACTTAGCTACAAAGTACCTTCTGCTGCACATTGAGATTAAAAAACGCATACGTAAAAAAATATTATATCATCAATACAAAATAATAAAATATTTATTGATTAATATCAACCATAATATTTAGAGAAAAGATAGAAATTTTATAAGCCTTGTAGAAGAGGACAACAATGGAGTGCGAGGCCAAATTTGGCAGGAAAATCCTTATAGATGGGTCGAACGAGATATATTTGAGATGCTGGGACATTTGGGACGTGCCACCAAGATCCGCCGTGTAATGTTTTTATCAATTTTGGAAAGCTGGAGTTTCTGGAAATCGAGATTCGAGAGGCAGGCAGCTCCTTTCAAATATACTGTTATTTCAGTAACTAGATTTGATGGATCTCATCCATCGTTGTGAGATCTTATTAGCCGTGCATCTAGTTTCAAGGGATGGATACTCTCCACCCCCTCCTACTCCGGCTACCGAGCCTTCGAAAGATCTTCCTTCAGCCGCCTCTCCTCAGCTGGAGCCCACCATTACCAAAATTTCAATACGTTTGTCCGGGATGATACTGGGTATAAAATAATATAATGATAAGCAAGAGCTATAATTATATTAAATATTAGATGGCAAATATTTTTATAATTGTACATTAGTCCCTCTCTTGACTGCGGCACTGTCCTGCGTGGCAGCGAGCCCATGTTAGCGAGTCAACTGAAGCTAAAACGTTTTTTTTTTTTTTTTTTTTTTTTTTGGGGGGGGGGGGGGGGGTTAGATCTGCGCAAACCTCCCTAATAACAAAAATTATTTGATGAACTAGGTCCATCATATTATTTTTTACATCAGTTCAATCAATAATCGATACGTCTAAAGGTTTTAGAAGCAGAAAAAAAAAAAAATGCCGAGTAGAAACTTTTCAACCACGTCATTCTAAGTAAGTCTCCTTTCACGTAAAAATGCAGAGTCTCCAAAGAGCGTCTGCGATAGGTTCAGGTAAAAGATTTTTTTTTTTTTTTAAAAGAAAATGCCAAGCCTCCCAAACACGCCAAGTCTCCTAATCGCGACAAGGAGCAATAGGGCGGTTGAGCCGCTGAGATCCAGGATCATTTTTATGGGGCCATGAGGATGCATCTGGGCGGCCAATATAGACAGATTTACATGATATATATATCATCACGACCAAGTAGCTAGCTGTAAAGTACCAAAGCTAGGTCCGCCTCACCGCCTGAGTCTACTGGGTCAAGCAGCCGGAACAGGAGACGCAACCCATCCCATAGACCAATGTTTGCAAGAGCTTGCAACATCCAAGCATATTAATTTTGTATTTGATTGGGATCATGAAAAGAAGGATGAAGAAGGTTGGAAGGATGTATGAAATTTATTCACTATTTAGTTCAAAAAATTATATGAAGGATGGATGAAGAAAAAAAAAATTTTCATCTATCCTAACCTATCAATTTATGTTTTTTTAAATTTAAAAGAATATAAGAAAGGATGAATGTAACATTGATGAGTAAATTTTTATATTAACAAAATTATTTCTTATTAACTGTTTGACAAACCTACAAATGTGTGGCTCGGAAGCTATTGTAGGTTTGCAATGCTTATGTACATAGGCAAGCTATTATTACTGCAACTCAAGTAATTCGTTAGGCATGCTCGCTTGCATTTTCATATTTATCGCCCCTGTCCATTTCTTCTACTACTCCATCAAGGCACTCGGGTAACATATTACACTGCTATCCAACCCCAACAACTCTTCCGGTTCGTTGGTTGCCACCTCCCTTTGGAGCCATTAAGATTAATTTGGATGCCTCTGTTATCTCTTCTACGGTTGGTGCAGGTTACGTTATCAGGGATCATATTGATCCATGCTGGTGGCAAGTGCCTACCATTGGCCTCCATGCCTTTTACCAAGCTCATTGCTATTGGCTTGGCCTTAAGGACATCGTTCAGCAACTCCAAACCAACATTATATGGGTGGAAGGTGATTCCTTTACAATTATATCATGCTTGTCTGCCCAATCCCCCAATAGATATCAACCTCCTTTTTTGTTTCAAGATATCATTGTTTCGCAATCATCATTTCTTGGTATCAAATTTGTGCATATTTTTAAAGAAGCTAATTAGGCTACTGGCATGGAAAGTTTTATATGAGAATTTTTGCTTGAATAGTTCCTCTGCCTTGGACTTTTAATTTACTCAACCTCTACTTGCAAGTGTTGCCGGAATAACGTATATATGCCATCCCTGAATTGTTATACTCCTTTGACCCTTCTTTATGCTGTGTTTGGTTGGGATCATGAGAGGAAGGATGGACGAGATTGGAAGGATGGATAGCCTTCATCCATCGTTTGATTCAAAAAAATTATAGAAAGAATGGATGAAAAAGTAAGTTTTTCCATCCATCCTAGTCCACCAATTTGCATCCTTCCAAATTGGGAGGATGAAGGAAGGATGGATGGAGCATTGATGGATGAATTTTTGCATAGACAAAATTATCCCTCATTAATTTTTTTTGACAAAACTATAATATTTCTTCACTTTTTCATTCATATTATTTTTATATATTTTTATATATACTATTAATAATATACTATTAAATTTTATTACTAATTATTTTAATTTGAGTACATAATTTTGATAATTATAATTAAATAACTAAAATTATCTTTAATTTTTCTATTTTACTTACTATTTTTAATTAATTATTTATATAATTTTAATTAATTATGAAATTAGATTATAAATTAACTAGTTATTTATATTATTAATGAAATTAATTATTACATTAAATTATAAATTAACTAATTATTTATATAATTAACTCATTAATAATTTAATTATAAAATTATTTATTAAATTAAACTAAATTAAAATTAAATATTTATATAATTATAAATTATAATGATTATAAGTTTATATATTGTTTACTTATTTAGTATAAATTAGTATTATAAATTGATAATAGTAATAATTTTTTCGAAGGATAGTTTGATAAAAATATTATATAAATAACATTCTTTCTTTCTTTCATTTCTTCTATGCCAAACAGAGAAAGAAATCATTTTTATCCATTCTTTCATGTTTCATCAAATATATGAAATCCATCCATTCTTTCTCATCCATCCATTCTTTCTCATCCATCCATTCTTTCTTCAATCCATTCTTTCTATTAAATAAAGCATTAATGCTATAGCTATTTTATTGGAAATTAAGCCATCCGCAGCGCATATCGGAGGACTTGCCGGTGCCGGGCGGGCCGTAGAGGAGGTATCCCTCTTCCAGCCTTGCCGATCCTTGTGAGTGACCTTCGCCTTGCGGAACGCGTCCGAGATCCTCATGATCTCTCGCTTCTTCGCGGGTCCATGGCGAGGGTGTCGAAACAGGACGGGTGCTCGAACACCACATGGTTCCACACCTTGCTTCGGTAGCCACCCCAATTTTGCTGCGGGGTTGTTGCAGTAAAGCTTGCCGCCGCCGGTTCAGGATACCGACCTCGCGCCCCACTTTCAACACATGGCTGAGATAGGAATCGAGGACCAGCTGGCGTTACTTTTGTGGAAGGTGAGCCTGTAGGACCTCTTCTCTTCTTGAGCGGGTAGAGGAGAGGACTGGTTCGAGTGGTGAGTGTACGAGGACACAAAACGTGGTTCCGTCGAATTCGTCGGTTACCTCCTCATGGCCGTCCATGCTGAGGATGGTTTTGGTGCTGTCGTTGCCGAGATCGGCTTGAGCTTGTGGGCGCGCTGCGAGCAAGAGGCGCTGAGATAGGCCTCGATGGCGGCGTAGGCCTGCGCTGCGTCATTGCGCTCGCCGGTGTACTCTGGGAATTTTGATCTGGACGTAGGGGTAGGTGAAAGGATGTGAGCTTGTGGATGTATTTGATGAGGATGGTTTTCAGGGCTGAAGGGGAAGTGATTGGCGGATGAGCGCCAAGGAGGAACATGAGGCCGGCGAGGGCGGAGCCCAGGCTTGCCATTGCTCACCCATCTTCTCTCTCTCTCTCCTCTCTCTCTCTATCTTTCTCTGGACGGGGAGCTATGGACGAAGCCGATCGGAAGCCGGATTGGGCTTTATCAGCGGGTGAGGAAAATGGGTCTCCAACTGCCTTGTGACTTGACTTGCTTAGCTAACAAGTACCTTCTGCTGCACATTGAGATTTAAAAACGCATACGTAAGAAAAATTATTATATCATCAATACAAATAATAAAATTATAATTTATTGATTAATATCAAACCATAATATTAGAGAAAAGACAATTTTATAAGCCTTGTAGAAGAGGACAACAATGGAGTGCGAGGTCAATTTGGCAAGGAAAATACATTATAGATGGTCGAACGAGATATATTTGAGATGCTGGGACATTTAGGGACGTGCCAACCTAAGATCCGCCGTGTAATGTTTTTATCAATTTTGGAAAGCTGGAGTTTTGGAAATCGAGATTCGAGAGGCAGGCAGCTCCTTTCAAATATACCGTTAGTTCAGTAACTAGATTTGAATGATCTCATCCATCGATGTGAGATCTTATTAGCCGTGCATCTGTTTCAAGGGTATGAATACTCTCCACCCCTCCTACTCCGGCCACCGACCTTCGAAAGATCTTCCTTCAGCCGCCTCTCCTCATCCTGGAGCCCACCATTACCAAATTTCAAATACGTTGTTCCGGGATGATACTGGGTATAAAATAATATAATGATAAGCAAGGCTATAATTATATTAATATTAGATGGCAACAATATTTTTATAATTGTACATTAGTCCCTCTCTTGACTGCGGCACTGTCCTGCGTGCAGCGAGCCCATGTTAGCGAGTGAGATATAGAGAGAGTTCTTCAAGCCAAAGGCCTCCTCTCCTTGCTCTCTAACCCTAGACCCCGAGCTAGAGACCTTCACCTTCTCTGTATCTTTAGAACCCATCTTTTCAAGAGAAACACCAAGAAAGCTGACGTCTTTCCCTCGGCAATGGCGCTCCGAATATGTAACTCCCATGGCTCCACCAACAAAGACAACAGTCTTCAGTTTTCCCAATTAGAAATTATTTTCTCTCCATTTTTCTTTTATTTTTTCTATCCTTAGGAGTTTCAATCGGATGGGAGGCTTGGAGTGGCTGAATAGGAAAGCTTAGACGATAGTTAGAGACATATGGCAGATGGAGGTATCTGCATTGATGACATATGGTGGACGGAGGTAAAAGCATATATATATATATATATATATATATATATATATATATATATATATATATATATATATATATGGCAGATTAGATAAAATCGAAATTTGGACTCAAATTCGATCAGATCAAAACTGGATAATAGAGGTCCTACATCAATGAACCAAGTTGTTGAATGTGATCTACTAGTTCAAAATTATTTATATATTAAAAATCATATGATTTAAAAATTTCTAGCCTATGCATCAAGTGATCAAAATATATATATAATTTAATTTTATTTAAGCTATCCAATTTTTAACTACTTGATGTATAAACTAGAAATTTTTAAATCATATATATATATATATATATATATATATATATATATATATATATATATATATATATATATATATATATATATATATATATATATATATATATATATATATATATACATACTATCCAATTTTTGATTGCTTAATGCATAGAGATCTTTAAATGATATAATTATTTGTGTATAAGTAGATTTGAATTAGTAGATTATATTCAACGACTTGAATCATTAATATATTTTTATTATAGATTTTAATCCGATTGAATCTGAATCCAAATTTGATCGATCTTATTTTATCTTATCTATATATATATATTAAATTTAATTATAATTTATAAAATTATATTAATTTTTATTTTAAAATTTAAAATTTAAAATTATATTTAAATATAATTTTAATAAATTAGAAAAAAAATCTAGACCGGAGGTCAATTGGTGGTGAGAAATAAACCATGATATCTTAATGATCGCGGGTCCGCGATCGTCTCACCTCACGGCAACTTGATCTTAGTGGAGTTACTGTATATGGTTTGACTACTTCTGGAGGCAGGATTCTTACCGGAGATCCGTTGAGGAGGATTGTCAAGAATGGCGGCGTAGGAGTTCTTAGAAATCTTCTAACTTTTGCACTGTGATTTCTTACCATCTAATATTTTTTTTCTTCCTATTTCATTTTTCCTCTCCCTCTCTCTCTCTCCCTCACGGCAAGCCACATCGCCGGCCCTACTCGTAAAAAGAAAAAAATTAAAAAAAAGCACGAATTGTACATATTTTTCTTCTGTCAGGAGTCTGTCAAAAAAAAAAAAAAAATCTAAATTTAAGAAATAAAAAACAAAATTACCAAACACAGCCTTTTTTTTTTTAAAATTCATTTCTATTGATGGAATCGAAGCGATGAACAGAGCAACTTTGGGTCAAGACAAAATAGAACCAGCCAATTAAATCACACAGCCCAAAGACCAGTAGATAAGAACTTCGAGAGCGGACAAACTTTTCTACTTAATTAACTCCATCGGCTCTACTTCCGGTACTCTTCTCCTGCTCCATCTACCCTCCATCGCACACGGTCTGTTTGGATGCTTCGTCCACCTTAGCTCCACTCTTCTCCTCCGCCTCCACAGCTTCATCTGTACTGGCTTGAGCTCGTTTGGATGCTCCCTCCTCCTGAGCTCCACTTTTCTCCTCCTCCTCCCCCTCCACATTTTCCTCTGTACTGGCCTGAGCTTTTTTGGATGCTTCCTCCTCCTTGGCTTTGTTCATCGCCTGGATCAAATTCTCAAGACACGAGCCTGCATCCTCGTCCATAGACCACAGCATCAGGTTCTCCGCCACATCCGCCGGGGTAATCTTCACCTCCTCCATCAGGTCCCGAATGGCGTCGAACAGAGGGTGCGAGTCGATGTCCAGATAGTTCTTGGCCAGCACCTTGAATGCGTCGAAGCAGCAGTACGACATCTCGATGTGCTTGTCCATCCGTCCCCTCCTGATCAACGCCGGGTCCAGCTTCTCTTTGTGGTTGGTCGTGAACACTATCAGCCTCTCTCCACCACAGGCCGACCAGAGCCCGTCGATGAAGTTGAGAAGCCCGGATAGAGTCACCTTGCTCTCCTCCTTCTCTTCTGGGCCTGGCGGCAGATTCTTCTTCTCTTCGCTCTTATCTTCCTCTTTCTTGCTTTTCTGCTTCCTCTTGCCGGTGAGATCCAGCGAGCAGTCGATGTCCTCGATGACTATAATGGACTTGCTCGTCGTCTCGATGAAGAGCTTCCGCAGCTCGACGTTGTTCTTGACGGTCGTCAGCTCCAGGTCGTAAACGTCGTAATCCAGGAAATTAGCCATCGCAGCGATCATCGAGGACTTGCCGGTGCCGGGCGGGCCGTAGAGGAGGTATCCCCTCTTCCAGGCCTTGCCGATCCTGTCGTAGTAGACCTTCGCCTTGCGGAACGCGTCGAGATCCTTCATGATCTCTCGCTTCTTCGCGGGGTCCATGGCGAGGGTGTCGAAACAGGACGGGTGCTCGAACACCACATGGTTCCACACCTTGCTTCGGTAGCCACCCCAATTGCTGCTGGGGTTGTTGCAGTAAAGCTTCCGCCGCCGGTTCAGGATACCGACCTCGCGCCCCACTTTCAACACATGGCTGAGATAGGAATCGAGGACCAGCTGGCGGTTACTTTTGTGGAAGGTGAGCCTGTAGGACCTCTTCTCTTCTTGAGCTGGGTAGAAGGAGAGGACCTGGGTTCGAGTGGTGGACGTGTACGAGGACCACCAAAACGTGGTTCCGTCGAATTCGTCGGTTACCTCCTCATGGCCGTCCATGCTGAGGATGGGTTTGGTGCTGTCGTTGCCGAGATCGGCCTTGAGCTTGTGGGCGCGCTGCGAGCAAGAGGCGCTGAGATAGGCCTCGATGGCGGCGTAGGCCTCGCTGCGCTTCATGCGCTCGCCGGTGTACTCTGGGAATTTGATCTGGACGTAGGGGTAGGTGAAGGATGTGAGCTTGTGGATGTATTTGATGAGGATGGTTTCAGGGCTGAAGGGGAAGTATTGGCGGATGAGCGCCAAGAGGAACATGAGGCCGGCGAGGGCGGAGCCCAGGCTTGCCCATTGCTCACCCATCTCTCTCTCTCTCTCTCTCTCTCTCTCTCTATCTCTTCTCTGGACGGGGAGCTATGGGACGAAGCCGATCGGATGCCGGATTGGGGCTTTATCGCGGGTGAGGAAAATGGGTCTCCAACTGCCCTTGTTGACTTGACTTGCTTAGCTACAAAGTACCTTCTGCTGCACATTGAGATTTAAAAACGCATACGTAAGAAAAATTATTATCATCATCAATACAAAATAATAAATATTATAATTATTGATTAATATCAACCATAATATTTAGAGAAAAGACCGAAATTTTATAAGCCTTGTAGAAGAGGACAACAATGGAGTGCGAGGTCAAATTTGGCAGGAAAATACTTATAGATGGGTCGAACGAGATATATTTGAGATGCTGGGACATTTGGGACGTGCCACCAAGATCCGCCGTGTAATGTTTTTATCAATTTTGGAAAGCTGGAGTTTTGGAAATCGAGATTCGAGAGGCAGGCAGCTCCTTTCAAATATACCGTTAGTTCAGTAACTAGATTTGATGGATCTCATCCATCGATGTGAGATCTTATTAGCCGTGCATCTAGTTTCAAGGGATGGATACTCTCCACCCCCTCCTACTCCGGCCACCGAGCCTTCGAAAGATCTTCCTTCAGCCGCCTCTCCTCAGCCTGGAGCCCACCATTACCAAAATTTCAATACGTTTGTCCGGGATGATACTGGGTATAAAATAATATAATGATAAGCAAGAGCTATAATTATATTAAATATTAGATGGCACAATATTTTTATAATTGTACATTAGTCCCTCTCTTGACTGCGGCACTGTCCTGCGTGGCAGCGAGCCCATGTTAGCGAGTCAACTGAAGCTAAAACGTTTTTTTTTTTTTTTTTTTTTTTGGGGGGGGGGGGGGGGGGGGTTAGATCTGCGCAAACCTCCCTAATAACAAAAATTATTTGATGAACTAGGTCCATCATATTATTTTTTACATCAGTTCAATCAATAATCGATACGTCTAAAGGTTTTAGAAGCAGAAAAAAAAAAAATGCCGAGTAGAAACTTTTCAACCACGTCATTCTAAGTAAGTCTCCTTTCACGTAAAAATGCAGAGTCTCCAAAGAGCGTCTGCGATAGGTTCAGGTAAAAGATTTTTTTTTTTTTTTAAAAGAAAATGCCAAGCCTCCCAAACACGCCAAGTCTCCTAATCGCGACAAGGAGCAATAGGGCGGTTGAGCCGCTGAGATCCAGGATCATTTTTATGGGGCCATGAGGATGCATCTGGGCGGCCAATATAGACAGATTTACATGATATATATATCACGACCAAGTAGCTGTAAAGTACCAAAGCTAGGTCCGCCTCACCGCCTGAGTCTACTGGGTCAAGCAGCCGGAACAGGAGACGCAACCCATCCCATAGACCAATGTTTGCAAGAGCTTGCAACATCCAAGCATATTAATTTTGTATTTGATTGGGATCATGAAAAGAAGGATGAAGAAGGTTGGAAGGATGTATGAAATTTATTCACTATTTAGTTCAAAAAATTATATGAAGGATGGATGAAGAAAAAAAAAATTTTCATCTATCCTAACCTATCAATTTATGTTTTTTTAAATTTAAAAGAATATAAGAAAGGATGAATGTAACATTGATGAGTAAATTTTTATATTAACAAAATTATTTCTTATTAACTGTTTGACAAACCTACAAATGTGTGGCTCGGAAGCTATTGTAGGTTTGCAATGCTTATGTACATAGGCAAGCTATTATTACTGCAACTCAAGTAATTCGTTAGGCATGCTCGCTTGCATTTTCATATTTATCGCCCCTGTCCATTTCTTCTACTACTCCATCAAGGCACTCGGGTAACATATTACACTGCTATCCAACCCCAACAACTCTTCCGGTTCGTTGGTTGCCACCTCCCTTTGGAGCCATTAAGATTAATTTGGATGCCTCTGTTATCTCTTCTACGGTTGGTGCAGGTTACGTTATCAGGGATCATATTGATCCATGCTGGTGGCAAGTGCCTACCATTGGCCTCCATGCCTTTTACCAAGCTCATTGCTATTGGCTTGGCCTTAAGGACATCGTTCAGCAACTCCAAACCAACATTATATGGGTGGAAGGTGATTCCTTTACAATTATATCATGCTTGTCTGCCCAATCCCCCAATAGATATCAACCTCCTTTTTTGTTTCAAGATATCATTGTTTCGCAATCATCATTTCTTGGTATCAAATTTGTGCATATTTTTAAAGAAGCTAATTAGGCTACTGGCATGGAAAGTTTTATATGAGAATTTTTGCTTGAATAGTTCCTCTGCCTTGGACTTTTAATTTACTCAACCTCTACTTGCAAGTGTTGCCGGAATAACGTATATATGCCATCCCTGAATTGTTATACTCCTTTGACCCTTCTTTATGCTGTGTTTGGTTGGGATCATGAGAGGAAGGATGGACGAGATTGGAAGGATGGATAGCCTTCATCCATCGTTTGATTCAAAAAAATTATAGAAAGAATGGATGAAAAAGTAAGTTTTTCCATCCATCCTAGTCCACCAATTTGCATCCTTCCAAATTGGGAGGATGAAGGAAGGATGGATGGAGCATTGATGGATGAATTTTTGCATAGACAAAATTATCCCTCATTAATTTTTTTTGACAAAACTATAATATTTCTTCATTTTTTCATTCATATTATTTTTATATATTTTTATATATACTATTAATAATATATTATTAAATTTTATTACTAATTATTTTAATTTGAGTACATAATTTTGATAAATATAATTAAATAACTAAAATTATCTTTAATTTTTCTATTTTACTTACTATTTTTAATTAATTATTTATATAATTTTAATTAATTATGAAATTAGATTATAAATTAACTAGTTATTTATATTATTAATGAAATTAATTATTACATTAAATTATAAATTAACTAATTATTTATATAATTAACTCATTAATAATTTAATTATAAAATTATTTATTAAATTAAACTAAATTAAAATTAAATATTTATATAATTATAAATTATAATGATTATAAGTTTATATATTGTTTACTTATTTAGTATAAATTAGTATTATAAATTGATAATAGTAATAATTTTTTCGAAGGATAGTTTGATAAAAATATTATATAAATAACATTCTTTCTTTCTTTCATTTCTTCTATGCCAAACAGAGAAAGAAATCATTTTTATCCATTCTTTCATGTTTCATCAAATATATGAAATCCATCCATTCTTTCTCATCCATCCATTCTTTCTCATCCATCCATTCTTTCTTCAATCCATTCTTTCTATTAAATAAAGCATTAATGCTATAGCTATTTTATTGTTCTATCAATATGTATTTCTCCTGGCACACATGCAATATAAATGCAGCTGTTGGGCCCTAAATATGACTTTTTCGTATATTTATGGTCGATTCTCTGCCACATCCATGGAGATGGTTCTCATCTCCTGCATGAGCTCCTGAATTCTCTCAAATTTAGGCATTTCGTCAATGTTAAGCTGGCTGACGTGTGAATGCCTTGAAGCAGCAACAAGAAATCTCATTGTGCTTGTCAATCTGTCCCCTCCAAATTAGGGCAGAGTCTAGCTTCTCTATATGGTTGGTCGTGAACACCATGAGCCTCCCCCACCCCCACCACATACGGACCAAAGTCCATCGACGAAATTTAGATGCTCTGATAGAGTCACCTTGTTGCCCTCGTCCTCTTCTTCTCTTGTTGGTGACAGATTCACTCTCTTTCTCCTTTCTCTTACCCAATCTCTTGCAAGACTAGATATAGATTTTTGTTATCTGTTCATCTTTCCTGCTTCCATTCAAAAGGTTTTTGTCGGTATAGTCTCAAATCAAACTTCCATTACTCTTTATTATAATATTAAGTTCCAAGAAAGAGATATATTTAGATTTGAAGCATGGTAGTCAAAAAGAACAGGGTCTTGATCAGATAACTGGCAAAAAAATCAGAGGTTGTGCAAGTACAGCTGCTAAGTGAGTGGAAAAATCTAAGAAAGCTTTGATACTCGAAACATGGTCAAGATCTAGGAGAATTGCCAATGGAGAAATCAATGGGAAGCTTTTGCACGATATGGAGACCTAACCAAAAAGAGGAATCCATTAATTTATCACCTGCCGCCGGGGAGGTTTTGAAGAAGTCCGATCTTTATGAGAAAGAGGGGCGCCTCTATTCATGTGAAAGGTGTAGAACGTGTGGTTGAACGAGGGAGATCTCAATACCTCCTCTCTCTCTCTCTTCTTTTCCCATAATATTATTTCTAGCAGAAAAGAAAGAATCTAATTAATCGCTTCTTTGGTTGACGAGGACGTCGAAATTGCTTTAAGAATGATATTGCCTGGAGACGTCATGCTCTCTTCGAGGTGTTCTCGGCTCCGCAAGTAACCGGATACCGTCCGTCAACTAGAAAAACCTCTATGGCACACCTTCGATGGACCTTGGGACCCTCCTGGATGAGTTCTCCTTGGAAGAAATCAGATTGGCAACGTTCTCACCTTGTAGTAAAAAGGCCTGTGGGTTTTTCGTTCTATTCCTCTTTAGGGTCATTTGGTTAGGGATGAAAAAATAATTTCTATATTAAATTATGTATAAAAAATGAAAGAAAGAAATGATGAAAAAAAAAAATCTCATGTTTATTTTTCAGAAAGGAGATTAAATAAATATAAAAAAAATTGATATTTGATTAATTTTTAAATAATGATAATTTATATTTGATAAAAAAAATATTTAATAAAATCAAATATGTCATCATTGAATTTATTTTAATATTTTTTTTAAATTTATTTAATAAATTTTTTTTGCAAAAAAATTAAGAGGATGGCATCATGTAAAAAGCTATTTGATTATAGTCATTATATAAAAATTAATTAGAGATGACAATACTATCATAGTATTAAAAAATATTTTATATTGAAAGATATATTTATAAATTTATCTATATTTTTATGTTGATTTATTTTCAATTAAATGTAATAATATTTTTCTAATATCATTTTTTAAAATAATTTTTTTATCAAATAAATATAATAAAAATTATTTTTATTCATAATTAAATAAATAATTTTTAAAAATTATCAGAAGAAGATGACCACCTTGCTCTTGTTAGGATGATCTTAATCAATCAGAGATTAATTTTGCCTATATTACTCCCATTTCACATAAAGATGGCTTTCTTAGGCTCGGGATTTAGATCGATCAGTTTTTTGAATTGCCTTTATAAACTCATAACAAAGATTCAAGCAAGCTGATTAGCAAAATTTCTTTCAAATGGATGATTCATAATTAGCAATTATAAAATATCGGTCAATGATTGATCAGAACTTTCTAAATGCTCATTAAATTTTTGTCTGCTACAAACGATCCATGAAGAGAGATAGATATGCATCAACGTCTTATTTGGGTTGCTTAGGTGCATGTCATGTGTTATTGATTAGTAAAAACGAGGGGGTGGGGGAGGAGTGGGTGTGTTGCTTAGGTGTGTCCGGGGTAAAATGTGCATCAACGTCTTATTTGGGTTGCTTAGGTGTATGTCATGTGTTATTAATTAGTGAAATAAGAATAAAAAATGTTAATGCCATACAAAATGTCCATCGAGCCTAAAATGATTAATTTAATAACTGTAGGTACGTGTTTGGCAATAAATTTTGCAAGCGACACCAATTTTTTTTTAATGGTGGATAAAACGATGCGGGCGTTCTGACCATTCATTTCGCGGGAGCTAAGCTCGTTGGTCTTCAGTGGGCCCCAATGTCGGCGAACCCTCTCCATATTCCTAGCCATCCAGACAAACTGTCACTTTGAATATGTTTTTAACGATCGCGCAGGAGACTTAACGACATAAATTCCTTTAAATTGAGCCACTTGTCTGGTATGCACGGCACGGTGTAGCTAAAAGGCGTTACGAGTTTTCAATTTTAATCCCATTCGACTGCAATTTTCTAAAATTATATATTTTTTATTTCAAAATTTAAAACTTTATTTAAATATAGTTTTGATAAATCAGAAAAAGAAAAAAAGACATGGTCACAGCTCAATTGCTGGTCAGAGTTGAACCATGATAACATAATGACATAATAAATATTTTTATATATAATTAATTATATATAATAAAAATATTTAAATATTATAAAACTTATATGAGTGTGCCAATATTTGTATAACAACTTTCTCATTCTTAAAATGCCTTTTTATCTACAATACCTCTATAATAATTTAAATAACTTTTACATGGTTTAGGACCATATGGCCAGTACGGGCAATAACTGGTGGAAATATCGAAGTTGGGCATCCATTTTGGAATCTCAGACTCCGATTCGTGGCTTAAGGATTTCTAAAATATATGTAGTTTAGAAATTATATATTTGCCTGGATGACGTTCCATGATCTAGTATTGCCAAATTTCTGCTCGGCATGTGCTGATGAACAGTCCTCTTGTTTAGTTGGGAAAAATATGGAAAGTCTCACCTGATAAAGAAATAAGTGGTCCGTAGATCGCATTTAAGAACGGACCAGTTGATACCAAGTTAGAAATTGTCATTAAGAACTAGAGATTTGCTTTTGACCCTTGATCCTAACTCGTACATACATGGCTCAGGCATAGGTTCAAATATAGAACCATGGACTCGTTTGATTCGTGAAAAAAAAAAAAAAGAGGGGAGAAGAGCTGGTTCGTAAAAAATAGGAATTTTTTTTTTATTTGATTGAAATTTTTAAAAATAAAAAATATATATTTTTTTATTTTATAAAAAATAAAATTTATGGAGGAGATGAGTTTTGATGGTTTCAATGGTATGAAAAGTGGTAGTATTTTTTTTTTCAAAATATTCTTTTTAGATTTATGATTAAGATTTTATAAAATATCATGGATGATGAGGATAAAATACTAAAAAATAATAATAACATAATATTATAATAATATTATTTTTATATTTATATAAAAATAATATTTTTATTAATATTAATATAGTATTTACATTTGTTGCGGTCAATCCATCTGCATCTGTGAATGAATGTCAGAAAACCTGCAAAAATAAGTCCGCATTGACCGAAGTTGACTCCGATGGAGATCCTCCGATGCTTAAGTTAGTGGACTGGTCAAATAGCGAATAGAATGAATTTTTCTTTCCTAAACTAGCCGGTTTACTTTTCTTTTATAGGTGTCGGAGTGATAACCATTGAATACGTGGATCTTTTTTTTTTAGAGTAGTGTGATCATGGATAAGTAATTAAAACTATCCACTAATTACCATTGTCTGCTCTTTTCGGAGATGATTTTGTAGGGCTAATCAAGAGTCGGATAAGTTATTTGGAGAACTTCCATCGATCGATTGACTGACTTGTAGTTGATAGATCGTCGGTCAGTTGGCTGATGTTGTACCGATCGATCGTCGGTTGGCTGGTGTTGTATCGATCGATCGTCGATCGGTTGATGTTATACCGTCGGATCCTCAGTCGGTTGATGTTGTACTGATCGATCGTCTGTCAGCTGATTTTGTACCGATCAATTGACTCATCAAGTCGATCGGTCGGTGGTTCGTCGAGTAACTCGTTGACCATCCATCATCGATCGTCAGTCGATGAATCGGTGTCCGATGGTCTGTTGGCTAGGTTGGTGAGTTGGACGGCAGATTGACACCCCCAATAGTTGCTTCCCACTTTCAAGTTCGGTGTAATGATTTTGTACTTCGCACCGAATGCAGGGAGTCGACATGTAGCATTGCTTCGAGCTTCATTCTGCCGCATGTCATTAATGATTGCCCATCATCTGGTAGTCAAATCCGAGCTAACATCATCCATCAGCTTCCGATTCATCTTTGTCGAATGAGTTAAGTCATCTTCCTGATTTAGTCTAGACGAATGAAGTTCATCCTATGTTGGTTTCTAACCGATTTTTAGTCAGTCTTTTACCAACCAATACTTGATCAATTTGCTGAGATATTTGTCGATCGGGTGTAAGCCATCCCTCAGTCGATTTCTAACCAACTTTTAGTCAATTTTTTACCAACCAATGTTTGATCAATTTGCTGAAGTATTTATCGATCGGGAGTAAGCCAACCCTCGATCAGTTTCTAATCAACTTTTAGTCAATTTTTTATCAACTAATATTTGATCATGATGATCGGGTGCAAGCCAACCGTCCCTAGATTCGGTCATAGCCAAATCGGTATAGGTTGCATCCTTTACTAGTCGGGGCAAACCAATTAGTTCATAACCAGTAGATCGACGCTTTTCTTCTTTCATTATTTTGTAAAGAAGTTATGCATTGGCACTGCTTATTGGTCATCGAATCATCGCTTTTTAGCTGATTTATCTTCGGATGTTGCCCCTGGCTCTTGATCGCCTAGAGATCTTGTTGATCATCCCAACCGTCGGTCGATTTTGATGAATTTCTCTGATGCCGGTGGTTGATTGGCTTGTGGCTGGGTCGAGCGATTGAGCCAGAACTTGGCAAGGAATCCCTACCGGATGAATGCTTTGATCTCATCCTTCAGCTAGAAGCACTGCTCGGTGTCGTAACCGTAGTCACAGTGGAATTGACAGTACTTCCTTTTGTCCTTGCTTGGGCGTTTCATTAGCGGGGGTCGACAGAGGTACTTCTCTCCCTTGATCTCCATTAAGATTCGAGCTCGTGGAGTGGAGAGGGGAGTATAATTATTGTACTGACTCTTCAAATGGATCGACATTAGGCTCAGTTGGGAGGACATTGCTTCCTTGTTCTAAATGGATCGGTTGGGGCCGACTGAAGCATCGTTCTTTCGCTATTTTTTTTTCTAACGCTTCTCATTTTATTGTCGTCGGTCAGAAGTGCCTTCTTCTACATGAATGTATTTATCCATGCATTCCAGAAGTTTGGCATAAGTTTGGGGGGGTCTTATCCAACGAGTAGGTGAATCAGGAGCCCTATAGACCCTGCCCCATGGCCGAAACGGCCACTTCTTCGTTGAGGATTCGGACCTCAAGCGCGGTGGTGTTAAAATGCACCATGAAGGCCCGAAGATTCTCTCTTTCATTTTGCTTGATCGAGAAGAGACTATCTGAAGCTCGTGGCTTCCTTCGATTGGTGCTAAAGTGGGCGATGAAGGAGTCTTCTAGTTGCTCAAAAGAGTCGATGCTTTTCGATCGGAGCCCAGAGTACCAGGCTCAAGCAGCTTTTCGAAAGATAGTCGGGAAGCCAATACACATGAGGGCATCATTTGCCCCCTAAATCATCATGAGAGCCTTGTAACTTTGGAGATGATTGATTGGGTCGATGGAGTCATCATACGACTCCACTTGAGGCATCTTGAATCGCGATGGGATTGACACGTTCAAGATATGCGAGGAGAAGGGAGTAGTTGTAGGGATACGGAGGCCATCAGAGGATCCTCCCTTTGCATCCTCCTGGATTTAGGCTAGTCGACGATCAATTTCTTTGAGCTTCCGCTCATAGTCGTTGAACTATTGCTGGTCGGATGTCTCAAGCATCGATCCTCCCAACGAACTAGTGGAAGAGGAAGTTGTAGGGCCGCACAGTTGTTTCCCCTTGTGTTGACTCCGATGAGAGGAAGGGGAGATGGGCCACCACAATCGTAGAGCGATTCCTCACGAGCGGTGAGGAGATGGAAACTTCATCCGATGCGAGCATCGAGATGGTCGCTTCGGTGAAGGAGAGACTGAGCACCTTGGTAAACGGCGGCTGTTCCTAGACGGTTCCACTCATGCCACTATGCCTTTCGCCACCACAGCCAGTTGCTGCTAGAGATTGTGCATAGTCTCGGTCAGAATCTTGACCTGCTGTGTTAATGCAGTCAGTTGCTGGGCTTGCGTATCTATCGTAACTACTGGACGTGAAGAACTTGGTTCCATCACTGACGACGGCAGAGGGGGAAGCACTTCTCACCGAGATGACTGACTGGCAGAGTTGGGCGAGTTGCAAGCACGCATTTTCGCCATCCTTAGGATTTTGCTGTTGATCCAAAGTATTCCCCCTACCTGGCATGGTAATTTGTTGCGACCAATTCACCTGTGCATATGAATGAACATCGAAAAACCTGCAAAGATAAGTTCGCACTGACTGAAGTTGGCTTCGGTGGAGACCCTCCTATGTTTAAGTTAGTGGACTGGTCGAATAGTGAATAAAATAAAATTTTCTTTCCTAAACTAGCCGATTTACCTTTCTTTTATAGATGTTGGAGTGATAATCATTGAGTACGTGAATCTCTCTTTTTTCGGAGTAGTGTGACCGTGGGTAAGTAATTAAAACTACCCACTAATCACCGTTGTCCGCTCTTTTCGGAGATGATTTTGTAGGGCCGATCAAGAGTTGGATAAGTTGTTTGGAGAACTTCCGTCGATCGATTGGCTGATTTATAGTCGATCGATCGTTGATCAATTGACTGATGTTGTACCGATCGATCATCGATCGGCTGGTGTTATACCGATCGATCATCGATCGATTGATGTTGTGCCGTCGAGTCATCATCGACTGATGTTGTACTGATCGATCATCGATCAGCTGACTTTGTATCGATCGATCGTCGAGTCGATCGATCAGTGATTCATCGAGTAACTCGTTGACCATCCATCGTCGATCGTCAGTCAACGAATATCCATCAGTATTCGATGGTCTGTTGGCTGGATTGGTTAGTCGGATGGTAGATTGACACCTTCAACAATATTAATATATCAATATTTATATTAATATAATATTATATTTTTAAGATATTAATATATTTATTATATTAAAATATTAATGTTATATTAATATAATATAATATATTAGTACTATATTAATATAATAAATTATTATGATCTAATATTATATTATAATATATTAATATTATTTTTATATTAATATAAATATAATATTATTATTTATATAAAGTTTAGGAGCAAAAATATATGGTCTTATATCTATTAAGGATATAATGAGTATTTTATATAATCTTTCTAGAAAAATGGATGCTCAACCAAATATAAGTCATCTTTCAATAAATTACTTTTTTATGATCAACCAAATATATTAAAATTTTATTTTCTATAAATAACTTTCCAAAAATAACTTCTTCTTTCCGCTAAGATTTGAGATCTAAGGTTAGGTGTGTGTATATACATATACATACGTATATACATACATACATACATACATACATACATACATATATATATATATATATATATATATATATATATATATATATATATATATATATATATATATATATATATATATATATATATATATATATATATATATATATATATATATATATATATGGTAAGTGAATGTGGCCTAGATCCCACCTCTTAGGTTATCTTACACGAAAGAATAATTGATTTTCTTTCACAATCTCAATAGTAAATTGCATTTGTACAATTTGCAAAACAAGACATTGACTTTATGGTTTATGCTAGGGATGGAAGGAAGTGGTTTGTCATTTTTTGAAAGCCACATAAAAAAAAGCCATAAGCGATATTTGGAAGGCCACTAGTGAGTATATTACACTATCGAGTCAATATGTGTTTCAAAAAGCCAATAGTATGGTGGATTGAGTGGCATCCTTTTTTGTTGAGCACTTTGAAAATTAGAGATGGTATCAGAGCGACAACTACCTACGAGCCCTGAGGGATATATATATATTTTTTCTTAATTTTTTTAACTATTTTCGATCTAAACTAGTCTTAATGCGTCTGCTTATATCAAAAAAAGAAAAAAAAAAGCCACATAAAATGAGAGCCAATAGTTAAGGCGGCAAAAAGGAAAAAAATCAATCATTCTTCAAAAGATACCACGGGAACAATTCATGATGATGCATAGAGACATTTAAATGGGCCCTACTTTATTTCTTATAGATGGAGCCATCCTGATGGTGACATTTGTTTGACCTAAAGATATTCATAACAATTGCAACAGCTCTTGTGGTAAACATGGACCACTGATTTCTCATTATCTAACAAGATGGTCCAAAGTATTAGAGCAAACTGCTTTCTTTCTTTCTTGTTGGAAGGGTAAGGTTTGAAACAAAAAATGACGAGCACCAAGGCCAGCCAAGAAATTCTTCACTGAAACGTCAAGGTACCGAGATAGCTCAGGTACGTCCCGCCTCGCGACATGTTACTGAAGTTTATATGGTTTGGCTACTTCTAAACTAACCTCGGTGAGGAAAGATTGTGTTGGGTTTATTTATTTAGCATCTTGATTTGGTATCCAAACGATGAGCGACAATTGACTTCATTGACTAATGATCGATGCTACTGACTAAATAATGATCATAATAGATTTCTGAATGATGAGAGACTATAATAAGTCGGACGGATAATCTCAATCAACTTTCGACTAGTCTAGCGCCTGATATATAATTGGCGAACTCTACAGACGATTGACTATCAATCTGCCAACCTACCGATGGTGGGCTTTTTTGAATCGACCGTCAATCAACTTACCGACTTTCGACTATAAACCTCTCGCTTGATAATTGGTCGGTAACTCCCGACCAATTCTCCAAACGGAACAACTCTAAGAACGGACAATCATTGACTAATCGGAATATCAATTGGATGTCGATATATGATCGGCATGACCTACATTCTCAGTGCAGAATGCACATAACGATTTCTCCATGATCACATAATGAGCATTAACTGCTCATTTAATACTAGAATAAGCGAGACCCATGATATCTAACCGTTACAAACGGTTACTAATCTATTTACCTATAAAAAGAGGGTAAACCGAGTATTTTGGTAAGAAAATTCTAAGCTAAATTCTGCCTCTTTTCTACTAGTTATCCTATTCACCAATCCCTTACTGACTTAGACATCGGAGGATCCCCATGGAAAATACTTTTGATTAGAGTGGATTTTACTTGTAGATACTTTTCTCCCATGATAGGTGCGAATTAGGGATTGGCTACAACTGATTAGCACGCCAGATAGGAGAAAAAATGAAATGAATTGCTCTGAAACAATGCCAAGAACACGAGCCCAACACTTCACTAGCTTCGCCAGGCGCTCTTCTCGTCGGGAAGATCATCTCCCTTCTCCACCTCTAATGGCAAAGCCCAGTCTTTCACATCTGGCTATCATTATAGATGTCCAGACTCAACAACTTGTTGCGCTAATGTAGCAAATGAAGGTTCTGATGGAAATGGTGCACAGTCTCTAACAACAATAGCAATCGATAGTGATAGAAGAGCCGTTGGCACATGTAGTGCCATCTAGGCACTGCCATCATTCTCGACGGTGGTCCTTATCTCCTTCACCGGAGCAATGGTCGGCACGATACTCTCCTCGTGTCGAAGCATCACCATCACGGCACTCACATCATGCCACCCATCATTCTTGACGATCGACCTCTCCTTTCCTTCGATACAGTATTAAAATGAAAAAGGGACCGCACTCACCGTCGACTTCTCTATCCTTGACTTCTTCAGGGGATTCTACCCCTAGCTTTTTGTAATTATAGTGACTTGACAACCAAAAATATAAGTTCAAAGAAATCGACTACCAACTCGTCTGATTAAAGATGGGCAATCGAGGGGGGGGGGATCCAACGATCTCAACATTCACATAGCCTTTCCATTTTCTCGATGAATCATGGATGAATCGATTCCATCTCGATTCAAGATGTCACAGATAGAGCCATATGATAGCTCCACAGATCTGATTAATCATCTGCATAATTACAAAACTCTCATGATGATCCAAGAGGCTTTTGATGCCCTCCATTGCAAAGGCTTCCCAGTAACTATTCAAAAAGCTGCTTGAGCTTGGTATTCTGAGCTACGGTCGAAGAGTATACACTCCTTCGAGCAGCTAGAATACTCATTCGTAGCTCACTTTAGCACCGACTGAACAATGTCGCTAACATCCGATAGTCTCTTCTCCATAAAGCAAAATGAAGGAGAGATGTTGAGAAGCTTTGTGGTGCGTTTCAATGCCGTCACACTCGAGGTCAAGGATTTCAACGAAAATATGGCTATTTTAGCCGTGAAAAGAGATCTAAGGAGATCTAGGTTCACTTACTCGTTGGATAAGAACCATCCTCGAACCTATGCTGAACTTCTGGGGTGCGCATTCAAGCATATTTGCATAGATGAAGCCGCTTTTGATTGGTGCCAAATGGAAGGCAAAGGTCAGAAAAAGAAGCAAAAGAAAAATGGAGCTCCTGCCGAATCAAATCGGCAACCGACTAATAAAAGAGCTTCTTCACCCCGAGGGAGTCCAAGATCGGATAGGTATGGCATGAAATACAACTTTTACACTCCATTGACTGTGCATAGATTTTGATGAAAATTGAAGGAGCATAATATATCCAACACCCCCCACCGATGAAAGAACTACCAAAAATTCATGATTGGAAGAAGTACTGTCAATTTTATCATGATCATGGCTATGATACGAAATAGTGCATCCAACTCAGGAACGAAATTGAGGATCTGATTTATCGAGGGTACCTTGGCAAATATCGATGCAATTCTTCAGCTCTGACTCCAACTAATCGGCAACGTCAGCACCAACCAGAGGAACCAAACGATAATCGATCGACGACGGGAGTCATCAACATGATTTTTGGACGATCAAGGGACCACGGGGCAACTTTCAAAGAAGAATCGATCAAGAAGCAGTGCGAAGATAATATTATTTTTTTTTAGATGATGATGTATGGAGAATTCAAACTTTCCATAATGATGCAGTCATCGTGTCGATGATAATAGCCAATTATGATATTAAAAGAATCCTTATGGATAATCGAAGTTTGATCGATGTTTTATTTTATTCGACTTTCTTTCGAATGAGACTATCGACCGATTGACTGAAAAATATATCAACATCTTTAGTCAGCTTTACTGGAGATGCAGTCAATGTGGAAGAAGAAATCACTCTCCCCCTCATTGTAGAGACTGAACCATGCCAGAGCACCATTCTCACTACATTCACTATTGTTCGAGTACCTTCGACTTATAATGCCATACTCGAATGACCCATACTCAATGCACTGAGAGCAGTGGTGTTGACTTTTCATCTACTTGTTTAATTTTCAACCTGACAAGAAATTAGCAAAATGCATGGAGATCAATAATTAGCATGACACTACTTCATGATTTCCATCGAAAGAATAAAGTTCGAAGATCCTCTGACGATTGACAAACTCGATCAGAGGGATAACAAAGAAAGGGGTGAACTAGCAGAACAACTGATACCGATCCTCTTATAAGAAGCAGATCCAATAAAAATCATCTCGATCAAATCCTGATTATCCAGTCAAGAATGGAGCCAAATAATAGATTTGCTATGGGTGAATGTCGAGATATTTGTCTGATCACTAACTGACATACCAGACATCCCCTCAGAAATCATAACTCACCAATTAAACATCGATCCGAGAGTCAAGTCAGTGAGGCAAAAGAAAAGACCATTTACTCTCGAAAGATAGAAGGCCATCGATGAAGAGGTAGACAAACTCCTCACTGCTAACTTTATCAGAGAAATCCATTATCCCGACTGGCTAGCAAATATCATGATGGTGAGAAAAGCCAACAAAAAATGATGAATTTGCATTGACTATACCGACTTAAATGAGACTTGTCCAAAGGATAACTTTTCTTTGCCAAAGATCGATTAATTAGTCGATACAATATTGGGACACTAACTTTTGATCTTCATGGATGCCTTCACAGATTATAATCAGATCCAAATGGCACCAAAAGTTGAAGAACATACGACCTTCCTAACCAACAAAGGCATTTACTGTTATAAAGTAATGCCATTCAGTTTAAAGAACGTCAGAGCGACCTACCAATGATTGGTCAACAAGATATTTAAAGATCAAATTAGATAAAATATGAAAATCTACATTGATGACATGCTGGTAAAAAGTGCTTTAGCCAATGATCATGTTCGAGATCTAGAAGAAGCCTTTGACACACTTTGACGATATTAGATGAAGTTAAGTCTGACTAAGTGTGCTTTCAGTGTAACTGCCAGAAAATTCTTGAAATTTTTTGTGTCGAAACGTGGAATCAAAGCTAACTCGAAAAAAATAAAGGCCATCATCAATATGAAGCACCCGACTTCCAAAAAAGAGATATAATAGTTGAATGATAGAATAGCCGCACTCAGTTGATTCATTTTAAAGTCGACTGAGAGATGTCTCCCTTTCTTCAAGACTCCACGACAAGCAATGAACTTTTCATGGTCGGATGAATGCCGACAGTCCTTCAAAGTTTTGAAGAAATATCTGATGTCCCCACCATTGCTTGCAAAACTTGAAGTGGGAAAAATATTATATCTCCATATTGCTACGTCGGTAGAAGTAGTCAGTTCGGTTCTTGTTCGGAAAGATGAAAATTGAATTCAACGATCCATTTACTATACCAGTAAAGTGCTTTACAATGTCGAAGTCCGATGCTTGAAGGTAGAGAAGTTGATCTATACCTTGATCATCTCAGCACAATGACTCCGACCATATTTCGGAGTTATGCATTTCGAGTCATTATTGGCCAACTCCAAGTCAGCACGCATCGACTCTAGCTCAGCCTTGAGTTGGAAGTTCTCTTCTTCAAACTTTTTCTCCTGCTCCTCCATCTCCTTCTCTTTGTTGGAGATGGTGCGAAGGCATCTGAGTGCAGCGTCCCTTTCTGCAGTGACCACTGCCATCTTGTCCGACCATTTTTGACGAGTATCGACGTAGGCCTGGAATCCTCTATCTAGCGCCGACACATCATGAGCCACCTGAAAAGAAAAGCATGTTAATATAATGAAGGAGAATCAGATTAAGTAAAGAAAAGAGGATATCGACTTATCGAAATCATCAAAAAATAAAAAGAAGAAAAAATCTCAGCCAAGGTCTGATTCTTCTAAATCCGTTTGTCGGTCGGGAGAAGAGTAGCTTCTACTAAATGTCTTGCCAAAGTCGAGTTCTGCAAGGATGACTCTCTGACTGGGATCTGAATGTTAATTGATCTCGAGGAACCGCTCGGGATCCGACTTTCCATTGGAGCCCCACTTTCAGTAGAGGTGGCCGGGGCTTTTCTTTGCCTTTGACTAGGCGGCCTCTCAACCAAAGTCGACATCCAGTTGGGTGTGGGGGGAGCCTGGGTCACCACTGGTCACTGCTTTTCTGATCTGTCCTCAAGTATTGATGGTGCCCAAGATATGGCTGGCTCGATGGAGGCAGTTGGAGCTTCGACGACCACCACATCATCATTGGGCTCCTCAATAACTGGCTGAATTTTCGCCAACGCATCTTGGGCTGGTGCTGGGGCTACCAATGCGACGATCGCATCAACACTTAGAATTTGGACTGATGAAACATCGATGGGACCAACAACAACCGACGATAGATTGGGTTGATGAATAGCTACCACTGGAATGTCGGGCCTCTTCTTCTTTCTCGCTTTCAACGGCCCTCCACCGGCTGCCAACTTTCGTTTATCCATATATTGGTAAATGTCAACTATTGAAAGTGAAGTTGGAGGATGCATAACTGCAAATGGAAATGAAAGTCAGTGAAAGTCAAAATCAGAAAAAGAAAAAGAAGATCTTAATTGGTATGTTAGATTATATCGGTAGTTGGCACTGGACCAAGCCCGGCATCGTACAAGCCTTGATCGATCAGCAGTTTCTTCTACGATAGGACTTCCATATCTTTTAACTTAAGAAAGTCCTCCCGATCAGCTAGATCAATCTGATAGTTATCATTTGGACTGATGTTCAGAGTTCCCCAGATGAAAGTAAAGCCCTAGGGAAGAGACGAAGACAAAGAAAAATTGAGTCTTTCAGTCGTGAATGGATAATGGAAGATCAAAAATGAAAGAAAGACCCTTCCTCGAGGTGAACATCCACTAGCCATCGGCTTTGGGATGAGGATGAAGAGTAAAAAAAGGATGAAATAAAGGTAGCTGAGGAGTAGTCGGGATGGTATGGCACAAGAGGGCAAAAGACACCAAAAGATGAATGAAATTCGGCGCAAGTTGCACCGGACAAACCCATTAATGATCTAGGACATTTCGAATGAACTTCAGGATTGAAAATCAGAGACTCGATCTAAGATTTTCTACATATAATGCCACCTGGCTAGTCGGTGGAGAAGTCACTCAACCATCTGGACTAGGGGTGAAAAACTAAAATTGCTCTGGGATATAGTATTCTTTCTAGAGCCGATCAACTATGGAACCGATCAGCAAAAAAACCTTTGCTGTTGGACTGGGAGAAAAGATGACTATCAAACCAGACAGCCGGCCATTACCTCCTACTCTACCCCTACCTTTACCAACCATTACAAAGCTCTAAAGAGACAAAGAGTAAGAAGAAAAAGAGAAAACCTAACTTGGAGATCAAAAGAGATAGAGAAAACTCATAGAAAGAAGACGAGGGATTTGGAATCCTACAACACCAGTGAAAGTCCTCAGCAAGAATAGTAAAAACTTAAAGAATGCAACAATGGTCCTATATATAGGAACCATCAATGGCCAGGATTATTTTATTAAAAATAAGATCACTTGAATTTCTGACACTTGGCAAAATTTGAGCCAATGGATATTTGGACGTTTCAATGCACCTCCGCTCAGATCATGCCATGATAGCATGATCCATAAGAATAGCCGAAGACTAACAGCAATGTGACACATGGCATCATCGGATTGAACCAACCAAATTATCAGGCTGTAAAGTCATCATTTCAGTCGATCGTGCTAATGATGACAACATGATTATCGAAGTGACAAAATGATAGAAATTCTTCTTGCTAAATGTGCTAATAATTGCTGCATGATCATTGGAATGGCCAAGTATCCCCTCGATTCATGGGACAATCACTAATGCCGAAAGAAGAATAGCCGTTAAATCGAAGCTTGAGATAACTAATGAAGACTCTTGTCATTCAAAATGTTGGACCATGTGGCAAGCCACGTGTTTCCACCACTTTGAACTCGAGAGTGGGGGGCAACTATTGGGTTCATTAACTTGGCATCTCGATTTGGCATTCGAATGATGAGCGATAGTCAGCTTCACCGACTAATGATCGGTATTACCGACTAAACGATGACCATAATAGATTTTCGAATGATGAGAGATCATAATAAGTTGGATAGACAATCTCAATCAACTTTCAACTGGTCTAGTGCCCAACATATAATCGATGAATCCTATGGATGATCGACATCGATCTGCCAACCTATCGACAGTCGACTTTCTTCAACTGACCATCAACCAACATACCGACTTTTGACTGTAAACCTCTTGACTGATGATTGGTCGATAACTCCCAACCATTTCTCCAAATAGAATGACTCCAGGAACGGACAATCATTGACTGATTGGAATATCAATCAAATGCCGACATATGATCGGTATGATCGATATATGGTCGGCATGACCTACATTCTCGATGTAGAATGCGCATAATGATTTCTCCATAATCACATAATGAGAATTAACTACTCATTTAATTCTAGAATAAGCAGGACCCATGATATCTAATCATTACAAATGGTTACTAATCTATTCACCTATAAAAAGAGGGTAAATTGAGCACTTTGGTAAGAAAATTTTGGGCCAAACTCTCTCTCTTTTCTACTAGTTATTCAATTCATCAACCCCTCACTGATTTAGGCATCAGAGGGTCCCCACCGAAAATACTTTCAGTCAGAGTGGACTTAACTTGTAGGTACTTTTCTTCGACAGTAGGTGTGAATCAGAGATTGGCCGTAATAGATTGGATTCTTATAAGAGGCCCCTTGAGGAGAATTATCATAAATGGTGACGTAGAAGTTTTAAGAAATCTTTTTAACTTTTGAACTATGATTCCTTACTATTATAGGCACACACCCGATCCTTGGCATTGTGTGACTTCGGACAAGACCAAACTAATAGAGGATCGAACTTCGACTGTGCCTAAAGACAAATGAGAACAGCTTCAATCAACCTCATTGAATTGGAGCAAAATAAGTACATATGTAGCAGTCCAATTCGATTCTGATGGACAAATCCGCCCATCTAGCGGTCGTGCTGGCCTCATCCAACTTTTTCCTCAGTAATCCTCGAGGTCCAATTCTCCTCGGTAAAAGCCGAAGTCTTCGCTGACTGGTCCTAAGAGGAATCTGAGGAGAATGAAGGCCAATCTGAGGAATTTTGTGCAAGTTGTTCCAATTGTGCAGAAAGGCCATTTCGAGGAAGAAATCAACCGCAAATCATGGAGAGTCTAGATAAGAAAGCTAGAATGGCCTTGATCGTATCACACCCAAAAATGAAAGTAATTAGCTAATCTCGCATCGCAAACATGAAAAGATAATCTCTCCCGGTACATTGGTGCATAATATCTGAGAATTAGTTGATTCTCGTAGATGTATATGATACTAATCTCTCCACTATAAATAGAGAGGAGTAGGGACCCCAATGTATATTTTTCTCAAAAATTCCTAGACTCCCTCTCTGTTCTCTATCCACTGACTTGAGCATTAGAAGATTCCCACCGGAGAATAATCTGATTAAAGACTTACTTTTGCAGGTGTCATTCCAACACTCCTTCAACAGTGTTTTCCAACCAAGGGCGAAGCTTCCCGACCTCAAGGCCGTGGTTCGGTAGTAACACTTACTGTTTAATATAAATTTTTCTCTATCTCTTTCCTCTCTCTCCCTCACTGCAAGCCACATCACCAGCCCTCCTTGTTTAGAAAAATAAAAATAAATAACTTTTCTATTACAAAAAATCTAAATTTTTTATAAATAAATTATAAAAATCACCTTGAGATTAGATATAAATTATGAAGGAACCAAAGATGGTTTCATGCATGCATTTCAAAATTTTTTTGAATTTTTAAAGTAATGGAAGATATTAGGATTAAACACTTTTAATTCTAGCATGCAACTGATATAATTAGAAATTATCTAGCAAGGATTGTTGACATAAATATAGTTTGCATAATCTAAAATTAAAACATAGATCATATCTATCATGAAGAACATATCTACCAAGAACATTGAGATCAGATCTTAATATCTGATCATGGGTCAAAATACACTGCAGCTAAATTTTGTGGACTTATTAGTTGCTCCTAGCCGCGTAGATATCCGACCTCCGTAGGTATCTACATGAAGCTCTGATCTGATCAGTCTTTTCAGAGTGCTAGCTTCTTGTAGAGATCCTCTTGATGGCTGATTGATTTCTTTTTTCAAATCTCTCGGATGCTCTAAGAGATAAAGAAGAGCTGGAGGAAGAGGAGGTGGAGATGGAAGAAGAGAACTCTTTTTCACTTCCTAGAACCCAAAGGCCTAAACCCTAGAGCCCTAGGTCCCTCTTCACGGCAAAGTGAAGAAGCCCACCCCTAGAACTTACACCCACTCTCCTTTTTTCTCTCCTTTTGCTGTGGATTCCTTTCTCAGACGCCTCTCATGCATGCCCAACATTTAGCCTTCTTAAGGTGGGCGCATAAGGGAGTTAGGATGGATGAGAGCAATCTCATCCAAGATAAAAATTAGTTACAAACTTGAATGCAAATAAGAAAACAACCTTATCCTAATCCAAGAGGGGAGACGAGAGTGGGTGATAATGCTCTGATGAGCATGCAAATTCTCATGCTAAAATCATATTGGTGTGAGGAGTAGGCATGGGGACTTAGGTGGTTGGCACATGGGATGAGTCCAATCTAATTTGGACTTAAGATTTTTCCAATTTGGTCCAAACCAAATCTCATTTAGTTAGACACAAATAGATGAGTGAACCTAATCCAACTAGGCACTTAATTATCTTAATTAAATCTTAATCAAATTAATAATTAATTGAGCCCAAGTCTTGATTAAATCAGAAATTAATTTTTCTTAGTGATTAGGTCATCTTATAACCTAATCAAGTCAAACTTAATCAAATCTAATTCAATTAGATTTGATCCAAATCTTAATGCTTAATCAAATTGAACCAATTAGCAATCTAATTAGTAATTAATCTTTCTATAATTCACTAATTGCTAGTAAATTATCCTATCACAACTTTTGTATAAGATTAATCATCAATTATATTAACGATTATACTCTTAAACGATTCATAACCATCAATCAGCCATATGATCAGATAGAAATCTCTTTTGTGTGTGATCCTATAGGTTTGAATACTAAGCCGATAGTATATAAACTAATTTCTGTACTAATTGAAGTGACCATCTAGTAATGATACCTAAATAGATCAAATTTTTGCAAAATAATATTCAAGAATCCTAGTACATGGTTACCGTATAATTCATCCCTTTAACCTTCAATGCTTAGAACAACTTCAGAGTTAACTATCAACTCTTAATCAGTATATCCATATAATGTCTCAATCTTATAAATCCTATAACTTCTCATAAGGATTACTTTGATCAAGATTTTACTAAATTAAAATATAGTAAAATATTATTTTTAAAATTTAGAACAATCAATTCCATCTTGACTCACACACAGACTTTGTAAGTACTTGACTATATCCGAAATTTTTTTATTATTATATTAAAAATATAGATAGTCCGACATCAAAGTACATGAGTTGCTTGTAAATCACCATGGTGATCTCAGATCAGAGGAATACTATATCCATATCCTTTGCAAGCAATTCTTGACAGCAGAGTGCTCCATAGTTGAGTTACGTTCAGTACAAATATGTTTCTATATTTTATCTACATGCCATACCAGTATCTTTATACTCCTTGATTATTAGGACAATCAATCCTTATGGCATATAATGATTTATACTTGATAAACATTAATGTCCTAGTAATAACGTATCATTTGGTCACAAACAAGTTTAAGAACTATTCGATAAATTCTTTTTTATCATAAAAAAAGTTCTAAAAAAAAGATGCACAGATTATGATGAACTGTCAAATAAAATTTATTAATTTATAATTTATATATAATTTACATAAAAAAAGTATAATTATCTATATATAGATAATTAATTTTATGACATAATTTCCAACAAGTCCCACTTGGACTAAAGTTAATTAGAATAGTATTTAATACCTATCTTCCATTCGATTTTGAGGACTTTATTAAATAGGTCGGTCAAGTTCTCTTTTCCATCAATCTTCTAAATATTGAGTCACCTTGATCCATGATCTAATAAAAAATGTGAAAGCGACATAGAATATGTTTAGTTCTCTGATGGCACTTGGGTTCCATTGCTTAAAAGATTGCTTCAGTGCTATCATAATACAGTAAAACTTGACCTTCAACTGAGGAAACCACTCTAAACACACTGATGAACTTTTTCAACCAAACAACTTCCTTGGTAGCATCGGATTGATAGAAAACATGCAGGATTTCATGTATAGATTTCAAAATTTTTTCAAAATAAAGAGCAGCGAAAGACATAGATTAAACTATTTAATCTATAAATACATGTAATCAAATTATAAAATCCTACATCAAGGATCTATAACATGTTATGATGCAAATATAAATCTAAAATTAAATTAATCATGAGTGGTATTGATCACATCAATATCTAGATCTAGAATAATTCTAAATCTAATTCTAGATAGTATCTAGGTCACCAAGAGATTAGATCTCTTATCTTTGCATGGATTGAGAACTCCGTGGTTGAATCTATTATTGCCTTTGGAGCTACACAAGTATTCGACCTCCACAGATGATCCATACGAATCTATAACATAGATCGAAGGTTCGTTGAATGAAAATTCGCTCAAAGTGCTAGCTTCTCGCGGATCTCTTCTGATGGTTAATCAAATACATGTTCTTTGGATCTCTTCAATAATCCAAGAGATGAAGAACATGAGGAATAATAAGAAAGAGATCCTACCCTTGGATCTTTCATGAATTAAAAAATAAAATTAAAAAAAATAAATTTTAAGAGAAGATAAATCTTCTCCTTCAGGACATCAACGGTTGATGTCCTGAAAATATCTCTATGCTAGGATAAGAGGAGATCTTCTCCTCTAGAATTTTTCTTAAGTTTCTAGATCTAAGATTTTTGATTTTATTCATACAAAAATTTCACAAAAATTAGAGAGGAATGGTTCTCCAAGAAACTCTAAGAGAAGACCTTTCTTCTCTTCTCCTTCTCTCATCAGGACATGATCAGATCATGTTCAAAAAATTAACACCACACCCTACCAACTTGGAGCACTCATCCCCACACCCAAATTCTCTCTCTCTCTCTCTCTCTCTCTCTCTCTTTCTCAAATTTTTATTATATAAAAATTATAAATAAAATAGAAAGAGAGAAACATAAAAAAAAATATAAGAGAAGATAATCTTTGCTTACCTTATCTTTTCAAGACATCAACCTTTGATGTCTTAATTGAGGGCTCTTCTCCAAGAATCTTAGCACCATGAATTATTTATGCCTTCTACTCCTTTTCCTCTAATTTTTTATAATTTTTAAAAGATTTTTCACATCCTCCAACCATCTCATAAGAGGCATCTACCTTATATTACAAGACTAGATCAAAACCTAGTCCAAGGAGGACTTCTATCGGACGTCCAACTCTTGGATGCCCCTCCCACTTAATTTTTCATATAACCACTAATTCTTATGCACAAAACTAAGGAAAAAAGGCTAAATAAGATAGAGAGGCATGGGTAGAGTTGGCACACAAGGGAGGAAGGAGTTTGGGTCAAAGAAGACTCTTCCAAGCAAAAAATAATTTTCAACTTTCTTCTAATTTTTATCAAATTAAATTGAAATCCAATTCCTGAGATAATAGAATGTAAAAAATTATTTCTTAGGCATGAAAATCATAGAAAAAAATCTAGAATTAAACTATGGTGTGGGCTTTAATAGGCATAAGAGAAAGAGAGAGAGTCCCAGTCCAACTGGGACTCCTCTTATTTGACTCGATCAAAATAATTTTAAATTTAATTTAAATTTTATTTAAATTAGATTAAATATAATCTAATTAAGGATGATCCTAATCCAACTAAAAATTAAATTAAATTAAATTAAATTAAAATTTAAATCTAATTTAAATCCTAAGTCGATCAGGTGCATCTAAGTCCTAGTCAAATAAGAAATTATTCTTCTCTTACAATTGGCTTATCCAATAAACTAATTAGACTTAATCTAATTAAATCTAAATTAATTCTAATTGAATCTAATTTAATTAGACTTAATCTTAGCCCGATTGCTCAATCAAATTAAGCCAATTAGCAATCCAATTGCTAATCGATCCTCCTACAACACTTGCATTAGGCCAAACATTAATCACATTGAATGTTTGACCTTAAAATAATTCTCAATCATTGATTAACCATCCGATCAGATTATAAGCTCTAATGTGTGTGACCCTATAGGTTCGAACTTAAGTCGGTAGCATAGAAATCAATTCCTGTACCAATTGAAGTTACCATCTAGCAATGGTTCCCAACGTCCGGATAGGTCGAATATATGCAAAGCAATATTCTTAGAATCCTGATCCATGGTTATTGTATAATTCATCTCTATGATCAATAATACTCAAGACAACTTCGAGTATGCTATCAACACTCATACAAGTCATCTCTATTGTGTCTCAAAATTTTGCAAATCTTGTGACACCTCATGAGGATTATCTATGCCTAGATTTTGCTAAATTGAAACACAGCGAGACATTCTCTTTCTGAAGTTAATCAGGAGTGGTCAATCCCATCTTGACTCATACACCGATTCTATAAGTACTTGACTGTATCTAGAAATCTTCCATCATCTATATTAGAAATATGGGTAGTCTAGTACTAAAGTACAGTAAATTGCTCGCAAGTCACCGTGGCAATCTCAGGTCGGAGGAATACTTATACCCATTGGCCTTAGCTAGCTACTCTTGATAATAGAGTACTACATTGGTCACGTTCAGTGCAGATATACTCCTACATCTCATCTGGATGCCATACCAATATCTTCATACTACTTGGTTATGAGGACAACCAATGCATATGGCATACAACGATCTATACTCGATAAGTTATCATCCTTATTAATAACTTATCATTTGATCGTGAACAATTTAAGAACCATCCGATAAATCCTTCTTTATCAATTGATTGTGGTTCTAAGGATTTTATCATAATTTAAGAGTTTATTTAGAGAAGATAGAACTTTTATGATGAAATAATTAAATTACTATTATTATTAGATAATTCATATACTAATTCCAATCATCTACTACTTAGATGATTGGCTTTAGGATACATTTCTCAAGAACTCCCACTTGGACTAAAGCCAATTAGAATGATATCAAATATCCTATCTTTCATTTGAGTTCGTAGAATTTCTTAGTTCCGAGGTCTTAGCAAATGGGTCGGTCAAGTTCTCCTTTTACATCGATCTTCTAAAGATTGACATCACCCAGATCAAATATTTAAGATAAAAATGATGCAGAATATACCGATCCTTTGATTTTTTAGCCTGATCTATGGCTCCAGTGCTACGATAGGACTGGTCCATGGGTGAAGGGTGCCACTCTCAACTTGCTAATGAATCTTAGTAACTGCATAGCTTATATGATAGCATCATATGCCATGATGTACTTTACATCACTAACTGAATAGGCTAAAATATCCTGCTTGGAACCTTTCCAGTAGATTGTTCCTACAATTAGGGTATGAGTTGACATTCTCTTATTATCATCTTATTCTGACTGAAATTAAAACATCTATATATTCTAAGTCAGTACTTTCATATTTGAGTCGCTGGATCTTAGTATTTCTCAAATACTTAAGGATTGTCTATATAATCCTCCAGTGGCTCTTACTTAGATCAGACTGGCATCTGCTCACTATTTTTAGTGAGTATACCATGTCTAATCTCGTATATGGATAAATAAGATGACAGCTAAATTTTTATTTCTTGCAATGTTGGAATGCTATTCCGGATTAAGAGAATTTTATCCTCAAACATCATAAGAAATAACACTATAAAACATTTTGCCCAATAATAAGTGCAAGGTTTGTCTTTGTTCATAACTAAGATATATGTTCAGAATGTATGTTTGAACTAAGATGATACTCAGATGGGCTTTATAGGTCCTTACCTTCCCATCTGCGCTACTTTGATCCTATTAAAAATTCATTCACATCCAATGAATTTTATCCCTTTAGGTGATCAACTAGTGTCCATACACTATTGATTTTCATAGACTTCAATTTGGATCATATGGCTCCAAGCCACTTCTCAGAATCAGGCCGCTGTACTGTATCCTTATAAGGGATCGGATCCTTGTTGTTCTCATCAAGCTCAACATGATCGTCATCTCAGATCTAAACACTAAAGTATCTGTCCGGCTAATACGGTACTCTACCGAATCTTCTTAAAGGTGATACTTTAATGGGATCTGAATTTGATCTAATCAAATTAGGTTCTATAAGTTTATCAGATAACATCGATTCTTTTCTATGGATCAAACTTTTACAAGTTTAACTTGATAGGCATCATTTTCTTCTCTAAGAAACTTCTTTCCAAAAGGAATGTCCCACTATTGATGAACATCTGATGTTCTTTAGCATAGTAGAATTAATAACCCTTAAACGCTTATTGGATCAGGATCCAAGTTTATTTGTGTGCAAATATATGACATAGACTAATTAACTCCAAACTTGAAAGTGAGAGAGTCTTGGTCTACGCTCGATCCATATCCCATATGGAGTCAATGCAATAGATTAACTCGGTATAAATTTTCAGAGTAAAAAAATAGTCACAAGAGCACAACCCTACAACAAGCAGACAAGTATACCCTACTGTGGATTGAATCATGTCCAACAAAGTTCAATTTCTCCTTTTAGATACACTATGTTTCAAAAAGAAATCCACTGAGAGAGAATCCTATTCTCTCCTAGATATGTCACAAACTCATTGGATAAGTATTTGCCTCCTCGATCTAATCAAAGAGTTTTAATATCTTATCTAGTTTATTTTTCATTTTCATTATTGAATCATTTAAACATTTCAAATGATTCATCCCAGACGTACCCATGCTCAGATAGATCGTCTGTAATGAAATATTAATGTCTTCCTTTGGCACTTAAGTTCAAGGTCCATATACATCATTATGTATAAGACTTAGAACTTTATCGGCTCCTTCATCTTTTTCAGTAAAAGATTACTTTATCATATTTTTAAAAAGACAAGATTCATAGGCTATCAATGATTCACAATCATTGATATCGAGATTTTTCTCTCAAGCTAATCAGTTTATCCTATTCTTGTCAATATGACTAAGTCTGTAATGCCAAACATAGACATCTATGACATAATCTAACTAGGGTGTGTACATTCCACTTATCTTAAGTCCTTGCAATGAATTGTATAAGACCACTGGTATCTAATACCCAGATAGTAGAATTACATACAGAGAAGTTTTAAGGTGTTATCATATAACATCTTTAATGAGCAACTTTTGCTCCTTTCTCTTATACTGCCTGTTGTGGTCAAGGAAAGCAAGATAAATCTTCTTCCTATGATCTTATTTCTTTCTATGCCTGATTTGGGTTAACCTTGGACTAATTGTTTTGATTGGACTCAAAAACTACAATACAAATCTATTCGTACTACTGAACCAATATTCATCTTTCGATACTGATTATCGAAGTTGGGTTCATAAGTCTTCACTGTCTAACAGTGATAGGAGCAATTAGAATTTAGCCTTAATAGAGAACAATGACCTATTGTATATGAATCATTTTAAGCCTAAAGACTTGAACTTTAGTCTAAAAGTTCTTCCACTATTTTATTCAAACTGATAGCCTCTACCTCTAATTTAAGGAATTACTTTAATTTTCTAGTAGATACTAGAATTCATATAGACTGCACATGAACCCAACTTTGGTTGGTCCATCCATGTAAATCTAAGGATAGGTTCATAACAAATTATTTTTTTAAATAATTTTTAGTAATTTTAATTTTGCCCCAGGTCCTGATCAATTGGCTTTGGCATTCTCAGAAAAGAGTCCAGTTAGGTCCAACCATTAACATGACCATACTTGGTGCATCCAACCAATGAATGATTAGATCTAGCTTTGGTTGGCCAACCCAACCACCATTAGAGAGACACATCCAAGTCGTCATATGATGGATGATAATTTCATTAGTCAACAAGCACCAGGCCTTTGGGCCTCCAATGATTATTGAGTTAATGGACCTATTATCAAACACCTTAATGGAAGGCTATGATTCCATTATCTCCATAACTTTATTATTTTAATAACTTAATAATTTTAGAGGATTTAATTTATTAGTGATTTATGGATAAAAAGGATATGGACCAATTTGCACTGACTTCACCAAGTCAAGTCCTCTCACTGACTTTATAAGTTATTAATGAGGACTAGGATCAATTATGGTCCATGGGAATCTAAATCAGTCTCACTGAATAAAATCAGTCTTACTAATTTTCTGTGTGACATGGGTTAACATGAATCAATGAGCAACCTAATTAAAAACTTGATTAACCACATTGGCCAGGTAAGTGAGATCGATGGAAGGATCTGCCAAGGCTTACCTTAGATACCATAAAAAATGGCTAGGTAAATAGGCTGCCAATTAAAAACCACCGATCTGGGATGCTAGACTTACCTTAGACATCAATTGATTTATCAATTTTAATTTGGTTTTTCTAAAGACTAGGGCTCGACCACTGAGCCACGATCAGCATCCATTTGTTAGATGTATGGACCTTGATCAACTACAACTATTAAAGTGATCTATAGAAATGATCTAATCCTAATTAACTATTAATTAGATTTGATCAATTATTTAACTATGTCCATATTTAATCTAATCCTAGGTCTAATCCAGTTAAGGACCAGATCAAAGCTAACCCATTTTTCTTTAACCCATATTTTATAAAATTATCTTAGGATCTTCAAATCATAAACCTAGATCCTAAATAATCACTTAATTGTTAATTAAGTTCAACTCTTATGGGTTTAGATTTATGGAATCTCAGAACTAGTTTTTGATTTTATTATTTAAAATATTTTTAATTATATTAAATTATATTCAATATATAGTTTTAGATCTGATTTATTTCATTATTTAGATCATGTCTTAGAATTTCAAATCTAGAATTTTGTAGAAAGTAAGTTCATGATTTAATTTTTATAAAATAAATATGTCATACATATATATTCTAGATTCAAAATAAAAATTACATATTAACATATGCAATAAGAGGATTAGATCTAAATATGAAATATATCACATGGATCTCATCTAAATGATCAAAATTAGATCATAAATTATTTAAATTTAGATTTAAAATCTAAAAATAAATCATAAATTACTTTAGATCTCATCTAATATATTTATGATTTAGATTTCTCGGATCATTACATACTAGGACAATCTTTCCACTGTAAGAGGTAAACCTTACAGCAGGATAATCTTATGGCAATATGTGCAATACTAATATTATTTAGACCTAATCTAAATACTCTAAAATAGATCTAATATCTATTAAATCTTAGATTTAAATTAAAAAATTAAATCATAAATTTTCTTAGATCTAATCTAAATAATTCATGATTTTGATTTAGATCAGCACATACTAGGACAACCTTTTCATTATAAGGGGTTAACCTTACAACATGACAACTTTATGACAGTATGTGCGATCTTTAATTAACTTAAATTTTTAAATTTAATCTAAAGTATATATAAATATATTATAATAGAACCTAGATGCTCTGATACCATTGATAGAAAATATGCAGGATTTCATGCATAAATTTTAAAATTTTTTCAAAATAAAGAGCAACGAAAGACATAGATTAAACTATTTAATCTATAAATATAATCAAATTATAAAATTCTACATCAAAGATTTATAATATGTTATGATATAAATATAAATATAAAATTAAATTAATCATAATTGGTATTCATTACATCAATACCTAGATCTAGAATAATTCTAATCTAATCCTAGATCGCATCTAGATCACCAAGAGATCAGATCTATTATCTTTGCATGGGTTGAGAACTCCGTGGTTGAATTCATTATTGTCTTTAGAGCTACACAAGCATCCAGCCTCTACAAGTAATCCATACGAATCTACAACACCGATCGAAGGTTCGTCGAATGAATATCCGCTCGAAGTGCTAGCTTTTTGCGGATCCCTCCTGATGGTTAATCAAATATATATTCTTTGGATCTCTTGGACAATCCAAGAGATGAAGAACATGAGGAGAAATGAGAAAGAAATCCAACCCTTGGATCTTTCATAAATTAAAAAATAAAATTAAGAAAAAATAAATTCTAAGAGAAGACAAATCTTCTCCTTCAGGACATCAATGGTTAATGTCCTGAAAATATCTCTATGCTAGGACAAGAGGAGACCTTCTTCTCTAGAATTTTTCTTAAGTTTCTAGATTTAAGATTTTTGATTTTATTCATACAAATGTCCTACAAAAATTAGAGAGGAATGGTTCTCCAAGAAATCCTAAGAGAAGACCTTTCTTCTCTTCTTCTTCTCTCATCAGGACATGATCAGATCATGTCCAAAAAATTAATACCATACCCTAACAACTTGGAGCACTCATCCCCACACCCAAATCCTCTCTCTCTCTCTCTCTTATATTTTTATCATATAAAAATTATAAATAAAATAGAAAGAGAGAAATATGAAAGAAAAATATAAGAGAAGATAATCTTTGCTTACCTTGTCTCTTCAAGATATCAACCTTTGATGTCTTAATTAAGGGCTCTTCTCCAAGAATCTTGACACCACAAATCCTCCATGCCTTCTCCTCCTTCTTCTCTAATTTTTTATAATTTTTTAAAAACTTTTTACATCCTCCAACCATCTCATAAGAGGCGTCCATCTTATATTGCAAGACTAGGTCAAAACCTAATCAAAGGAGGACTTCTATGGGGCGTCCAACTCTTGGATGCTCCTCCCACTTATTTTTTTGTGTAACCACTAATTCTTATGCACAAAACCAAGAGAAAAAGGGTTGAATAAGATAGAGAGGCATGGGTAGAGTTGGCACATAAGGGAGGGAGGAGTTTGGGTCAAAGAAGACTCCTCCAAGTAGGAAATAATTTCCAACTTTCTTCTAATTTTGACCAAATCAAATTTAAATCTAATTTCTAAGATAATTAAATGTAAAAAATCATTTCTTAAGCATGGAAATCATAAAAAAAATTAAAATTAAAATTTGATATGGGCTTTAATAGGCATAAGAGAAAGAGAGAGAGTCCCAGTCCAATTGAGACTCCTCTTGTTTGACTAGATAAAAATTATTTTAAATTTAATTTAAATATTATTTAAATTAAATTAAATATGATCTAATTAAGAATAATTCTAATTCAACTAAAATTTTAATTAAATTAGATTAAATTAAAATTTAAATCTAATTTAAATTCTAAGTCAATCAGGTGCACTAAAGTCTTAGTCAAACAATAAATTATTCTTTTCTTGCAATTGGCTTATCCAATAAACTAATTAAAATTAATTTAATTAAATATAAATTAATTTTAATTAAATCTAATTTAATTAAGCTTGATCTTAGTCTAATTGCTCAATCAAATTATGCCAATTAGCAATCCAATTATTAATCGATCCTCCTGCAATACTTGCATTAGGTCAAACATCAATCGCATTGAATGTTTGACCTCAAAATAATTCTTGTTGGGGATAAATTCCGCTCCAGCCGAAGTCTAGCTCAATGCTCAGCCTAATGCAACCAGTAGCCGCAGAAGAGCTTCGGCAGACGGGCTTCAGCCGAACTCCCAGCGCCCGAGCTTCTTTCAGTCGACCGAACTACTTAGCGGCCGAGCTCCTGAAACCCCAGCATCCGAGCTCCTTCGAACCCGTTCAGTTGGCCGAACTGCTTAGCAACCGAGCTCCTTGGACTCTAAGTGGCCGGGCTTTAACGAAATCCCCCAGCACCCGAACTCCTCAGCGGTCGCCCCCTCGGTCGAACTCCTCAAGTAGTCGTCGCTCGACCGAACTCCTTAGCGGTCGCCCTCGCCAAACTTCGGCCGACCGAGCTCCTACCGAACTCTCAAGCGTCCAAGCCTCAGTCGAAGTCCAACATCCGGTCGAACTCTCCAAATGACTGAGCTTCGGATTCTCCTCGGCCGAACTCTTCAGCGGACGAGCCTTAGCTGCATACCTCCGCCTATGGGAGCCGAACTCCCTCCAATCTTCCTCTTCAGGAGCTTGAACTCCTCCAAAATGAGCACACGACGAAGGCCTTCAACCCTTCTACAGCCATTACCATCGATCTACCGCAAGCTCTGCAGCTTTCACCATCAGTCCATCGTAGGCGATAGCGACCCACTATCAGGCGGCGATGGCTATCACCATCAGTCCACCGCAGGCGATAGTGACCCACTATCAGACGGCGATGGCTATCACTATCAGTCCACCACAGGCGATACCATCCCGTGAGACTGACTCCGCTGAACCTCGAGCGGCCCATCAGTACGCGGCTGCAGTTATCATCATCAAGCTCCGCTATAAAAAGGATCCTTCCGATATGCTAAGGCTAAGCTCTCTGACCTCTAATCTCTCTGAGCTCTCCTCTTCTTCTCTAAGCTCCGGAACTCATTTCGAGCACTCCATTCCTATTGGCCAGAGCTGACTTGAGCGTTGGAGGGTCCTGCCGGAGCCACCCCCATCGGCTCCGGATGGGACTTTATTTTGCAGGTCCCCGACGGCGACCTCAGTGGCCTCGACTTCAGCGACCTCCGACGATAACCAATTTTTGCACCAACAGATTGGCGCTAGAGGAAGGGCCTCGAACCTTCGAGGTTCTCTTGTTCTTAAAGGAGTGCTCGATGACTCTTCTTTTCCCTCTTCGGAGATCTCCCCTTTCTCTCCCGAAGAGAAAATCCCCCCAGGAGAGCTTCGACGCGGCGATCGGCATCCTGCACACCAGGTACGCCTGCTCCCATTGCAGCCCCGGTAGCCCAAGCTCCATCCGAAGCCACCGTAGATGTAGAGCAGTTCAACCTGCCGGATGGGTTCGCAGCCCACCGAGGTGATACAGACCGTGCGACAACCTTTGGTGGAGACTTTGCTAGAAAAATGCGAGGAATCGACCTTAAGGAAGAGCATTTGGGCATGCCAATCGCCCTTAGGAGAGAAATGGAGAGCAGAAGTTCCCCCATGGAATGAAGTTCGGCATAGGCAAGGGCGGTGCGAAGTTCCCCCATGGAATGAAGTTCGGCATAAGCGAGGGCGGAGGAAAGTTCTCCCGCGGAATGAAGTTCGGCGGAAGGCCAAACTCCTTAGCTCATCATCGAAATGAAGTTAGGCAAGGCCGAACTCTCCCTTTGAAGCTCATCAATGAAGTTCGGTGGAAGGTCGGACTCAACCTTAAAGCTCACACATCAGAATGAAGTTCGGATGAAGTTCGGCATAAGTGAGGCCGAACTCAGATCATCGAAATAAAGTTCGACGGAAGCAAGGCCAAACTCTCTCTTTGAAGTCCATCAATGAAGCTCGGCACAAATGAGGCCGAACTCCACCTTAAAGCCCACCATCATAGTGAAGTTCGGCGCAAGCAGTGGTGGAACGAAGTTCTTCCATGGATGAAGTTTGGCATAAGGGAGGCCGAACTCCGCAGCAGATCATCCAAATGAAGTTCGATCGCACTCACAATCTCCCAGTGCAAGCAAGGCCGTACTCCCCCTCGAGCCCGTCATCGAGGAAGCTCCGACAAAGGAGTATGAAGTCCTCCCATAGAAGTTCTTCCGTAGAAGCGGAATGAAGTTCGGTGCGAGGAAGGTTCTGCGGGAAAGCGGAATGGAGTTTACCGCGAGCAGAAAAGCGGAATGAAGTTCGACGGCAGCAAGGCCGAACTTCCCTTGAAATCTCATCATCGGAATGAAGTTCGGCGCAAGTGAGGCCGAACTTCCGCTCGAGTATGACACCAAGGAAACCACTACAAAGAATTCACAGGAGGTGGAGTGAAGTTAGGGCAAGCAAAGCTAAGCTCCCACTCGAGCTCGTCGTCAAGAAAGTTCAGACAAAAGCAGCAGAGGAAGTTCTTCCACAGTGAGGCAGAACTCTAGCCCAATTATGTCGTCGCCAAGGAAGCCCCCAACAAAGATTTCACACAAGGTGAGACAAAGTTCGGCCGAGCTCACAACCACCCTAGGGCAAGCAAGGACTCACTCTCGAGTATGACTCCAAGGAAGCTCCGACAACTGGGCATAAAGTTCTTCCGTAGGTTTTACAACCCCTAACTCCTTGAGCTCGCCACCAAGGAGGCCCAGACAAAAGGATGCGAAGAAGCCCTCCCGAAAGGTTCCGCAACTACGTCCTGCTCTTCTAACTCGAATTCTTAGCAAAGTTAAAAGAGCCAACTACCAAGACCAGAAGGATTACGGTCTCCCCTAAACAAGCGCGGTTGTACTGCGTCTACCATCGCGACCATGGCCACGACGCTGAGAATTGCATCCGACTGCGAGACGAAATTGAGGAGCTCATCAGGAAGGAGCGACTGAAGAAAGTCGGCTAAGGGCGCTGCCGTAACCAGAAACTCCTGGGTCAACCGCCTCAAGGCATCATCAACGTTACCCTGGGGAGGAGCTTGGTACATCGGTGGTTCGTCGGCTCCCAGCGACAAAGCCAAGAGCTTGCTCCAAATCGAGAAGGCTAGCATGGGATAGAGGAGGTCATCTGAATGGGACTTACTGCCCGAGGGAGGAAGCTCCGAGGAACAACACCTCGACGACCCCTCAAACGGGGATGTGCTGCCCATAACTTTCCTTCGGTAAAATTCTTCCCTTCCAATAATGTTATTCCCTAGTGCAGAAACTACGGTAATAGGGGATGGAGCAGTCAAATAGTTACCGTATTGGGAACTGGCGGGGGACCTCGTGCTAATGGGGGCAGATCGGAAGCCTTAGAAGCTCGATCGTAGGAGATAAGATCTCCCCCGAGCGTGCACTTCGACCTCGGCTGCAGGAGATAAGATCTCCCCCGAGGGAAGCTCGGCTATAGGAGATAAGATCTCCCCCGAGTGCGCACTTTGACCTCGGCTATAAAAGATAAGATCTCCTCTGAGGAAAGCTCGACAGCAGGAGATAAGATCTCTCCCGAGGAAAGCTTGGCCGCAGGAGATAAGATCTCTCCCGAGCGCGCACTTCGACCTCGGCTGTAGGAGATAAGATCTCCCCCGAGGAAAGCTCGACCGTAGGAGATAAGATCTCCCCCGAGGAAAGCTCGGCAGCAGGAGATAAGATCTCCCCCGAGCGCGCACTTCGACCTCGGCTGCAGGAGATAAGATCTCCCCGAGGGAAGCTCGGCTGCAAGAGATAAGATCTCCCCCGAGGGAATCTCGGCCGTAGGAGATAAGATCTCCCCTGAGGGCGCACTTCGACCTCGGTTGCAGGAGATAAGATCTCCCTCGAGGAAAGCTCGGCTGCAGGAGATAAGATCTCCCCCGAGCGCGCACTTCGACCTCGGTTGCAGGAGATAAGATCTCCCCCGAGGAAGGCTCGGCCGTAGGAGATAAGATCTCCCCGAGCGCACACTTCGACCTCGACCGTAGGAGATAAGATCTCTCCCGAGGGAAGCTCGGCTGCAGGAGATAAGATCTCCTCCGAGCGCGCACTTCGACCTCGGCTGTAGGAGATAAGATCTCCCCCGAGGGAACCTCAACTGCAGGAGATAAGATCTCCCCGAGGAAAGCTCGACCGTAGGAGATAAGATCTCCCCCGAGGGAAGCTCGGCAGCAGGAGATAAGATCTCCCTTGAGCGCGCACTTCGACCTCGATTGTAGGAGATAAGATCTCCCCCGAGGAAAGCTCGGTTGCATGAGATAAGATCTCCCCCGAGGAAAGCTCGACCGTAGGAGATAAGATCTCCCCCGAGCGCGCACTTCGACCTCGGCTGCAGGAGATAAGATCTTCCCAAGAGGAAAGCTCGGCCGCAGGAGATAAGATCTCTTCCGAGGGAAGCTCGGCAGTAGGAGATAAGATCTCCCCCGAGCGCGCACTTCGACCTCGACTGTAGGAGATAAGATCTCCCCCGAAGAAACCTCGACTGCAGGAGATAAGATCTCCCTCGAGGGAAGCTCGGCTATAGGAGATAAGATCTCCCTCGAGCGCGCACTTCGACCTCGGCTGCAGGAGATAAGATCTCCCCCGAGGGAAGCTCGGCCGTAGGAGATAAGATCTTCCCCGAGCACGCACTTCTTCGACCTCGGCTGCAGGAGATAAGATCTCCCCTGAGGAAAGCTCGGTCGTAGGAGATAAGATCTCCCCCGAGCGTGCACTTTGACCTCAGCTGCAGGAGATAAGATCTCCCCCGAGGAAGGCTCGGCCGTAGGAGATAAGATCTCTCCCGAGCATGCACTTCGATCTTGGCTGCTGGAGATAAGATCTCCCCCGAGGAAGGCTCGGCCGCAGGAGATAAGATCTCCCCCGAGCGCGCACTTCGACCTCGGTCGTAGGAGATAAGATCTCCCCAGAGGAAAGCTCGACTGCAGGAGATAAGATCTCCCCTGAGCGCGCACTTCGACCTCGACTGCAGGAGATAAGATCTCCTCCGAGTGCGCACTCGACCTCGACTGCAGGAGATAAGATCTCCCCCGAGGGAAGCTCGACTGCAGGAGATAAGATCTCCCCCGAGCGTGCACTTCGACCTCGGCTGCTCAAGATAAGATCTGTCCCGAGCATTCGTGGACAACTTCATGGACAACTTCGGCTATGGATCGGATCTCCCCCGAGGGACTGGGCCAACTTCGGTAGTAGGAGATGAGATCCCCCCCGAGCGCCCGCGTCAACCTCGACTGGAGCGCCTGAGTAACCTCGGATAGAGGTAAGGCCCATGATGACCTCGACCTTCAACATCGACCTTGGCTAGAGAAAGCAACCGTGTCAGCCCCGACTGGAAATGAGATCTCCCCCGAGCTTCGACCTAAACCAGCACAGAGCTCAGAGGAAGACTTCGGCAGTCGCCTTTCCGGCACTCCCTTCCTTCGATTTTCGAACTCGAAAGTGGGGGGGCTAATGTTGGGGATAAATCCCACTCCAGCCGAAGTCTAGCTCAATGCCCAGCCTAATGCAATCCATAGCCGCAGAAGAGCTTCGGTCGAACTTCCAGCACCTGAGCTTCTTCCAGCCGGCCGAACTACTTAGCGGTCGAGCTCCTGAAACCCCAGCATCCGAGCTCCTTCGAACCCGTTCAGCTGGCCGAACTGCTTAGCGACCGAGCTCCTTGGACTCCAAGTGGTCGGGCTTTAACAGAATCTCCCAGTGCCCGAACTCCTCAGTGGTCGCCCCCTCGGCCAAACTCCTCAAGCAGTCGTCGCTCGATCGAACTCCTCAGCGGTCGCCCACGTTGAACTTCGGCCGACTGAGCTCCTACCGAACTCTCAAGCATCCAAGCCTCAGCCAAAGTCCAACATCCGGCCGAACTCTCCAAACGATCGAGCTTCGGATTCCCCTTGGCCGAACTCTTCAGCGGACGAGCCTTAGCTGCATACCTTGGCCTATGGGAGCCAAACTCCCTCCAATCTTCCTCTTCAGGAGCCTGAACTCCTCCGAAATGAGCACACGACGAAGGCCTTCAACCCTTCTGCAGCCATCACCAACCATCCACCGCAACCTCTACAGCTATCACCATCAGTCTGCCGCAGGCGATAGCGACCCACTGTCAGGCGGCGATGGCTATCACCATCAGTCCACCGCAGGCGATAGCGACCCACTGTCAGGCAGCGATGGCTATCACCATCAGTCCACCGCAGGCGATACCATCCCATGAGACTGACTCCGCCGAACCTCGAGCGGCCCACCAGCACGTGGCTACAGTTGTCATCATCAAGCTCCGCTATAAAAAGGACCCTTCCGATATGCTAAGGCTAAGCTCTCTGACCTCTAATCTCTCTGAGCTCTCCTCTTCTTCTCTAAGCTCCGAAACTCATTCCGAGCACTCCATTCCTATTGGCCAGAGCTGACTTGAGTGTCGGAGGATCCTACCGGAGCCACCCCCACCGACTCCGGATGGGACTTTGTTTTGCAGATCCTCGGCGGCGACCTCAGCGGCCTCGACTTCAGCGACCTCCGGCGACGACCAATTTCTGCACCAACAATTCTCAATCATTGATTAACCATCCAATCAGATTACAAGCTCTAATGTGTGTGACCCAATAGGTTCAAACCTAAGTCAATAGTATACGAATCAATTTTTGTACCAATCGAGTTACCATCTAGCAATGGTTTTCGACATTCGGATAGATCGAATGTATGCAAAGCAACATTCTTAGAACCCTGGTCCATGTTACTGTATAATTCATCCCTATGATCAATAATGCTTTAGACAACTTCGAGTATGCTGTCAACACTCATACAAGTCATCTCTATTGTGTCTCAAAATTTTGCAAATCCTGTGACACCTCACGAGGACTACCCAGGCCTAGATTTTGCTAAATTGAAACACAGCAAAACATTATCTTCTTGAAGTTAATCAGGAGTGGTCAATTTTATCTTGACTCACACACCAACTCTACAAGTACTTGACTGTACTCAGAAATCTTTCGTCACCTATATTAGAAATACAAGCAGTCCAGCATCAAAGTATAGTGAGTTGCTCGTAAGTCATCATGGTGATCTCAGGTCGGAGAGACACTTATATCCATTGACCTTAGCTAGCTATTTTTGATAGTAGAGTGCTACATTGATCACATTCAGTGCAGATGTACTCCTACATCTCATTTGAATGCCATATCAGTATCTCCATACCACTTGATTACGAGGACAACTAACGCATATGGCATACAACGATCTATACTCGATAAGTTATCATCTTTATTAATAACTTATCATTTGGTCATGAACAATTTAAGAACCATCCGATAAATCCTTCTTTATCGATTGATTATAGTTCTAAGGACTTCATCATAATTTAGGAGTTTATTTAAGAAAGATAGAACTTTTATGATGAAACAACCAAATTACTATTATTAGATAATTCATATACTAATTACAATCATCTACTACTTAGATGATTGACTTTTGGACACATTTTCCAATATGGATGTCATAATGTACTCCACATCGTAAACAAAATTGACTACAGTATGCTGCTCAGAATATTTTCAGCGTATCAGTCCATCATTCAGGATGAATATTTAATCCGACATACTTTTACTATCATCATGATCTGACTAAAAATTAGAATCTATATATTCCATAAGTTTTAAGTCAGCATCTTAATAAGTGAGCCATTGGTTCTTAGTATTTCTCAAATACTTGAGGATTATCTTTATAACTTTTTAATAGTTTTCATCCAGATCAGATTGATACCTACGCGCTATCCTTAGTGAGTAGGCCATATTTAATCTTGTACATATCATGACATACATGATAGATTCTATTACAGAGGCATATGGGATTCTACTCGTATGCTCTCTCTTTTGAGAAGTTATCAAATAATCTTTTTTAGAGAGAGTTATTCCTTGATCTATCGGTAGATAGCCCTTTTTGGAATTTATCATGCTGAATTATTTCAGCATGGTATCAATGTATATGGATTGGAATAATCTAAGTAATCTTTTAAATCTATTTCTATAGATCTCTAGGATGTAGGATACTTCTCCTAAATCCTTGATAAAAAATTAAGATGATAGCCATATCTTTATTTTTTGTAATGCAGGAATATCATTCTCAATTAAAAGAATATCATCCATATACAATACAAAAAATATGACTATAGAACCATTAGCCCATTTATAGATATATGGTTCTTCTCCATTCTTAATAAAGCCATACGTTCTGATTATCTTATCAAATGTATGTTCTAACTTTAAAATACTTGCTTCAATCCATAAATGGATCTCTGAAGCTTGCACACCTTTGGTGCATCTATGGATGTGAACCCTTTAGACTGTATCATATACACATCTTTATTTAGCTTTCTATTTAGAAAAGCCATCTTAACATCTATTTGCTAGATTTTATAATCTAGGTATGCTGTTATCGCAAGCATAATCTAAATGGATTTAAGTATTACCACAAGAAAACATCTAATCATAGTCAATATCATAACATTGATGATATCCTTTGGCAACCAAATGGACTTTATAAGTTTCTACTTTTCCATTTGTGCCTCTTTTATTTTTGAATATCTATTTGCATCCTATGAGTTTTATCCCTTCAGATGGATCAATGAGTGTCCATACATCATTGATCTTCGTAGATTCTATTTCGCACTTTATGGCTTCAAACTATTTATCGGAGTCAGATCTCTACATGATATCTATATAGGTGATCGGATCCTCATTATCTTACCTAGTTCAATAGGATCACCATCTCGGATCCAAAAATTATAGTATCTATCCGACTGATGTGGTACTCTACCGGATCCTCAAAGGTGCCTCTACAATGGACTTTGGATTTGATCTAATTAAATTTGATTCTATATTTTTACTTGTTTGTGTTGGTTCTTCTACTTGTCGAATTTTCTTAAGCTTGATCTTAATGGCATTAGTTCATTTCCTAAGAAATTTTTTTATCAAAAAGATTACTCTATTGCTGATGAATATCTTTTATTCTTCAATAAAATAGAAGTAATATCTTCTTATTTTCTTGGGATACCTAATAAATAAGTACTTATCGGACCGGGGTCCATGCTTGTTGGTTTGTAAATGTTTGATATAAGATGAACAACTGCAAACCCTAAGGTGAGAGAGTGTTGGCCTATGTCTGATCCATATCTCATATAGAATTTTTACGACAGACTTGTTTGAAATATTGTTCAGAACTAAACAAGTAGTCTTAAGAGCATAACTTCAAAAAAAAATTGGCAGACTCACAAATCCCATCATGGATCAAACCATATCTAATAGAATTCGATTCCTCCTTTCTGACATTTTATTATATTGTGGTATTCTAGTAGGTGTCCATTATGAGATAATCCCTTTTTTTTAGATATATCAAAAATTCATTAGAAAGGTATTCACCTTCTCTATTTGATCGAAGAGTTTTAATACTCTTTTCTATTTATTTTTCTACTTCATTATGGAATTATTTGAATATTTTAAATGATTCAAACTTATACTTCATAAGATAGACGTATCCATACCTAGATAGATCGTCAGTAAAAAAATAAAGTAATTATACCCTCCTCTGGCACTCATGTTTATGGGTCCATATACATCAGTATGTACTAGACTCAGAACATCATCGGCTCATTCATCCTTTCTAATAAAGGATAACTTAGTCATCTTTCCAAAAAAATAGGACTCACAGATCGGCAATGATTTACAATCATTGACTTCAAGAATTTTTTCTTTAGTTAACCTATTTATCTTATTCTTATTTATATAATGATCGAGATGACAATACCAAAGGTAGGCATCCATGACATTATCTAATCTAAGATGTTTGTTTGATGTATATATTATACTAACAGGCTGTGATAAAATATAAATGCTATTTCTCAATTATCCATACATCACTATAATATCATCATAATGATATTATAAAAATTATTTTTTATTAAAAAATTAAATTTATCTTTAGCCAAAAGGCCTATAGAAATTATATTTATTAGAAAAGATAAACAATAGTGATAATCACTTAAAATGACAACTTTAGATTCAAAAATAAGTTGGATAATTTCTAAAGCTAGAATTGAAACTGAACTTCCATCTTCAACGTTCAGAAATCTCTTGTAGGCTTTGAATTTTCTATTGACTTGAAGTCTCTATAATGAATTACAAATATTAATTAAACTTTCGATATCCAATACCCAGGTAGTGGTATCATAAATAGAGAAATTATAAGGTATTATCATATAAGTACTTTGACTAGCAATCTTTTGCTTCTTTCTCTTGTTAGGCCTGTTGGGGTCAAGAAAAGCAAGGTATTGAGGACAATTCCTCTTCCAATAATCAAGCTTCTTACAAAGAAAGCACTCTACCTGATTTGGTTAGCCTTAGACTTCTTGGTCAGTTTGGGCCTCTCAGCTCTTGCATGATTCTTCTTCTGCATCTTCTTTTCTTCTTTTCTCTCTTAGAGGAACGATGCTCCACTGAGGACTGACCTACCATATGAATTGGCTCCTTATGGAGCTGATTGTTCTTTTTAAAAGCCTGCAGTAATCCTAGCAAACTATGATAGTTTACTGTAGGCTTGTCATTTTATAATGACTTAAAAGGGGAGGTAAGACTTGGGGAGAGAGTTCAAGATAGCATCTTTGGCTAACTATTCAAGCAATGGAAAGTCAAGTTTGCTAAGATGCTCGATCTGCTCGATTATGTACAATATATGATCCATGATCGAAGCTCCATCTCGCATTCGGGCATTGAAGATCTTCACCATCTATCTATATAAGCTTATTCCACCAAAAAAAGATCTGTCTCCTCCAAGATTTTCATCTATCATGTAGAGAGAGAAAGAGTGATCTATTATTCTACAGATCAAATGTTAATAAGAATCTTCATTTCTTCTCAACTGATCTTTGATTTTTACTTTTTTTTTTGATCTGATGTTGGTAAAGATCCAATTCTTTATTGATAGATCTGCTTGGTTAAAAGCCCTAATCAGGATAGTTTCTTAACTATCACGATCTGAATTCTTCTTATCTTTCTTTTAAATTTCTTACGGACTTAATTTTTTACTATCCTTCATTCTATTTATATTTTTTTTATAATTATTCATGAGCATATTTAATTTTTACTATCTATCAATTTATTTTATTATTGCTAGTTATTTATTGATCTCTAAAATGATATTCATTAGTATCATTTAGATTGATCATGCTTTAGTTCTGTGTCAATCAGTCACGCCTGCTGAGCAGAGTATATACAACTATACAATCTGTCCCAAGAATAATGTGCCATGATCGGACATGATTTATTATTGACGAACGAAAGGAAGCTTGATCTTTTCTTTATTTTTTTTAGGCTGTCCCACATCAAGGATGGTGCCTAGGGTTTTGGCATTGCATTATAAGAAAATTGAATATTAGCGATGGTATTAGTGACGACAAAAATTTTTATTGCTAATAAAATTTTTTGCCACTACAACACCAACCAAAAAAAAACCATCGCTAATACTATTAGTGATGACAATTATATTATTAGCGATGGCAACGACTATTTTTAAAACTCTAAAAATTATTTTAAAATATTTAAATAAAAATATTAATGATGGCAAATTTAGATTATTAGTGATAAAATTTAACCATTGCTAATAATTAACTATTAACAATGGCTTTATTATTATTAGTGATGGTGCAAGTCACCACTAAAATTATTTAAAATTTTTAATTTTTTATAATATTTAAACATTAAATACATATCAGTGACTGCTTTTTAGCTATTAGTGATGAAAACTAACCATTGCTAATAATTTTTTAGATTTAAAAGAAAAAAATATTTAAAAAAATTATTAGCAATAGAATTAGTGATGGCATGTTTGCTATCGTTAATAATCCATAACTGATTTGACTCCAATTCGAATCCGATTTAAATCCAATTCAAAATTCTGCCAAATCTAATTTAATTAGACTTTAAATTTAAATCATATTTAGATTATAAAATTTAATTAATCTTAAATTAAATTAAGATTAATTAAACTAAATTTAATTTAAATTAATTAAAAAATAATTTTTAATTTGAATCTAATTCAAAATTCTGTCAATTCTAATTTAATTAGAGTTTTTATTTAAGTTCTACTTGGATAGTAAAATTTAATTACCTTCAAATTAAGTCAAGCCTAATTAAATTTAAGCTAATTAAAATAATTAAAAAAATAAATTTTAATTTAAATTTGATTCAAATTTAATTCGAATCTGATTTGAATCTAATTAAAAATCCTATCAAACCTAATTCAATTAGGATTTGAATCCAAATCCTACATGAATTATAAAATTTAATTGATCTTAAATTAAGTCAAGATTAATCAAATTAAAATTGATTTAAGTAAATTAAAAAAAAATAATTTTTAATTTAGATTCAATTTGAATCCAATTTGAATTTGATTTGAATCTAATTAGAAAACCTATCCATCCTAATTCAATTAGACTTTAAAATCTAAGTCCTACATAGATAATAAAATCTAATTACCTTCATATTAAGTCAAGCTTAATTAAATTTAATCTGATTATAATCAATTAGAAGAAAATGATTTTTAATTTATGTTCTATCCAAATGTACTTGGAACTCAATTTGAATCCAATTCGAAATTCTGTCTTACCTAATTCAATTAGACTTTGAATCCGAGTCCTAATTAGATAGTAAAATCTAGTTATATTCAAACTAAGTCAAGTCTAATCAAATTTAATATAATTTAAATTAATTATAAAAAATAAATTTTAATTTAGATTTGATTTGAATTTAATTTGAATTTGATTCGAATCCAATTCGATCATGTTAAACCTAATTCAATTAGACTTTGAATTCAAATTTTATTTAAAATATTAAAATTTAATTAGCCTCAAATTAAGATAAGTTTAATTAAATTAAATCTAATTTAAATCAATTAGAACTTGATCCAAAAATTAATTAAATCTAAAAATTTAATAAAATTTAATATTAAATTTTGGCCATCCAAAAAATGATTTAGTATAAAATTTAATATTAAAAAATTATATTAGCGATGGATTTAGCGACAGCATAAATACAGTCACTAGTAATTTAAAAAATATTATTTTAAAAATATAATTATGAATAGCAAAAATATTATTATCGATGTTATTTATTGTTGCTAATAATATTTTTTATATTAGCGATGGGGGATGATTATTAGCGATGAAAGTTGCTGTTGCTAATAATCTTTTCATTCTTATTTTTCTATCTCACCGCGTGTTCTTATTTTTTTCATCTCATCATCCACCGCTCCCTCATTTTCCTCCATCCCACTGTCCACTGCATCCTCATTTTTCCATCACCCTCTCATCCTCCAGCATTGTTATTCCCCACCGCCACCACCCTCTCCCTCACCCTTCGGTCTCCCTACCACCCCTCTCTTTTTCGGCCAGCGTGTAGCTAGTGTGGTGCTTCCAAGCCTTGAGAGGCCACGAGCGGAGCTAGGGTGAGGGCTCTAGGGAGGCTAGAATAGATATGGTCCTAGGGCTAGGATAGAAGTTATTCTAGGATGAAGGCGGCATGTAGCTCTTCACAGGCTTGAGGTTTAGATATTGAGGGCCTCAAGGGGCTTGGTTGGTGCTTCGGAGACTTGGGATACAAGATTGAGCAAAGAATCAAAGTCGGAGCTTGAAGGCTGTAGAAAAAGAATTTTCTATAGGTTAGCCGACTCAGTCTAAAATTGGGTTGGCTAAGTCTTAGAGCACAGACAAAATAGAAAGCTGCGCGTTCGGTACTGCTGGCATGGCACAGGATTGGGCTGGCTCAGTTTTAGACTGAGCCAACCCAGTGGAACTTAGTCGGCTCAGTGCTAAGACTGAGCCAGCTCAGTGGGCAGAGTTATGCAAGGGTCTATTTTGGGCTAGGGTCTGGATTGATCCTAGGGGTCTTAAGATCTGATTCAAAAGATCTTAAGGAGGCTAATTCATGTATGGATTGTGTTAGCCTAGGAAAATTTTTGAGCTAGGATTTATTAGGATTCATGCAAAAATTTTAGGATAAATAAACCAGAATATTGTAACTTTTACTAAAAAGATTGGAATACAATGGAGCTTTTCTTCCTAACTCTCTTCTTTCTTCTCTCTGGTTCCAACATAAAAATCCTAGTTTCTCTCATTTTTCTTAGATCTTCTTCAGTTTGTTGGATTAACACCCAGATTTTTGTAAGAGATCGGATCTACGGCTGTGGCTCCGAGCAGCCGTAGGAATAACGATTGGTATCAGAGTGAGGTGATGTCAGTTGACGCACCAACAATTGGTATCAGAGCCCGGTTGAATATAAAGGAAGAAGAAGATCGGTTTTCAGTAGAGATCAGTAGTGAGATTCAGATCAAAAGACTTTCTCCAGCTTCATGAGAAAGGGAGAGATCATAGGGTTGCTGTCCACCATTTTTAGTTAAGATATTTTTCAGATCTACTTGTTTGCTATTATTTGATTTAGATTGATTATGGAGAACAGCGAGTTGAAAGTAGGATTAGAAAAGTTTGATGAAAAAAAAAATTTTACGATGTGGTTGGTAAGGATGGAGAATCTATTGGTTCAGATGAGGCTGGATTTGGCCTTGGATGATAGACTAGGGGAGATCACAGATAAGGAGTGGGTGTCCTTGGAGAAAAGGGCATGTACCATGATTAGGACTAGTTTGGTGGATGAGATTTTGTATGGTGTGTTGGAGGAGAGAACACCCAAGTATGGTTGAGATTGTAGCAGTTGTACATGGAGAAGAACATGTGCAACAAGTTGATGTTGAAGAAGCAATTGTATAGCCTTCGGATGTAGGAGGGCGAGGATGTTGCGTGGCATATTTAGCGGTTCGACCGGATGAGCATGGACTTACTCAATATAGGGATGGATTTAGAAGAAGATGATAAGAGTCTATTATTGCTGTATTCACTATCTGAAAGCTTCGATCCATTGGTGACAACTTTGCTGTATGGTAAGGAGACACTGATATATGAGGAGATCGTATCAGTGTTGAGATCCAATAAGTAGCGAGAATGGATGACGAAGAGGGAGGTCTTTTAGGAGAGTCTTGTGATTTCAGAGAAGCATAGAAAAGAAAAGAAGAAGGGTGAATAGAGGGGCAGCAAGGGATCCAAGAGATGCTTCAAGTGCGGAGAAGCAGGGCACTTTAAGTGGGAGTGTCTACTTTGGAAGAAGTGCAAGGGAGGAGAATGCTCAGATTCCATTAATTCAGTCACTGATAGTAAAGAGTCGGATGAGCTCTTGGTGATCTCGGAGGAGTCCATAGGGTGCGGTGTATCTGAGAGAATTTTGGATAGATCTGTGGAGTGCAGAGGATTCGAAGGGACAGCGACGATGTTCGAGGTATAGCGGCAGGCCCAGCAGTGCAGTGTTGGATGGTTGGCCTCGGAGGACTTGGAGAAAGAGTCAGCTTCTGCGACATCATGGGGACTTCAATTTTAGGTGGAGCACTGAGCAGAGGTGGCTTCATGGGTGGAGGAAGCTGTGACATAGGTTCAAAGTAAAGGGATGCAGAGGGAGGACCTATATCCCAGCACCAGTGCTAGGATTGTATAGATCTAGGTGGAGAGGATTGTGCAGGAAGACAGGTGTGGCTCTGAGGGGACAGTGTCAGGTGGAGCATTAGGATATGCGATGAATGTCGGTAAAAGAATGTTGCATGATTTTCAGAAAAGTTCAGGATAAGTGATATAGCTGCCAAGCAGAAGGATACTTACAATTTCAAAGATGGTGCAGAGGGACAAGCCAAGGACTTCAACGGTGGAGGCGGTCATTCTGAAGGCCTCAAAGGGAGCTCGACAGCTGAAGAAGAATGGCAATGACCAAGTGAGCACGAGGGGCTATCAGGACATGTAGGGATAGTGGGATCGTGCAGGAGGATGTTACTAGGTGTGCCAAGGCCTGGATGCACCAAGATGGAGATTGTAGGTGGTGTGGTGCTCCCAAGCCTTGGGAGGCCACTGGCGGAGCCAGGGCGAGGGCTCTGGGAAGGCTAGGATAGGTGTGGTCTTAAGGCTTGGATAGAAATTATCCTAGGATGGAGGCGGCATGTAGCTCTTCATAGGCTTGAGGTTCAGGTATTGAGGGCCTCAAGAGGCTTGGTTGGTGCTTCAGAGACCTGGGACATAAGGTGGAGCAAGAAATCAAAGTCGGAGCTTGAAGGCTATGGAAAAAGAATTTTCTACAGATTAGCTGGCTCAGTCCAAAATTGGATCGACTAAGTTTCAGAGTATAGATAAAATTGAGAGCTGTGCATTCAGGACTGCTGGCATGGCACAGGATTGGGTCGGCTCAGTTTCAGACTGAGCTGACCCGTGGAACTTAGCCAGCTCAGTATTGAGACTGAGTCGGCTCAGTGCACGGGCAAAGTTACACGAGGATCTATTTTGTACTAGGGTCTGGATTGATCCTAGGGATCTTAAGGCCTGGTTCAAGAGGTCTCAAGAGAGCTAATTTATGTATGGATTGGATTAGCCTAGAAAAAATTTTGAGTTGGGGTTTATTAGAATTCATGTGGAAACTTTAGGGTAAATAAACTAGGATATTGTAACTTTTACTAAAAAGGTTGGAATATAATTGAGCTTTTCTCCCTAACTCTCTTCTCTCTGATTCCAACACCAAAATCCTAGCTTCTCTTATCTTTCTTAGATCTTTTTTAATTTACTGGATTAACATCCATGTTCATGCAAGAGGTTGAATCTACGGCTATGGCTTCGAGCAATCGTAGGATCAATAATTGGTATCAGAGCGAGATGATGCTAGTTGATGCAACAACACACCCCTTGGCTGCACCCGGTCGGCCTTTTTAAGCCTCCGACCACCTTCTGCCTCTCCGAGCACTCGACCATCTTTTCTTGACTGCATCCGACTTGCCTCCCCGAGCCTCGGGCCAGAAGCTCCCGACCTCCTCCCATCTCCTCAAAATCCTAGCCCACCACCCTCCTCTTCTCTGTCATTCGATTCTTCCTTCATCCCCTCTCTCCCCAGCTACCTTTCCTGGCTGCACCCAGCCCACTCCCAGACATCCGATCGTCTCCTGCCCCCCGAACCTCTGGCCCTTCGATTTTCCATCACCCCTCTCTCCCCCCCGATCGCCTCCCTCAGCTCACCTGGCCCACCTTTCTAAACCTCTGGCTGCCTCCTGCCTCACCGAACCCCTAACTCTTTGGTTCTCCCACCACATCCTCTCTCCCTCGATCAGCGGCTTTCCCTCGACCATCTCCTTTCGGTTGCACAGGCGCCTCCTCAAGCCCCCAACCTCCTCCTGTCTCCACAAACCTCGCCGCCACCCATCTACCCCGCCCTTTGTCCCCATCCACCCCTCACTCCTCTGATTGATGGCTTTCCACCGACTACACTCGACCCGCCTCCTTAAGCCCCCGGCCTTAAGCTCCTGGCCTCCTCCTGCTTTCCTGAAATCATGGCCTGCCATGCCCCTCTCCCCTGCCCTTCGATCCCCCGCCACCCTCTCTCCCCCCAGTCGGTGGCTTCCTATCTCCCTTTGGTCGCACCCGACCCACTTCCTCGAGCCCCCGACCGCTTTCCGCCTCCCGCCTCCCATCTCCCCATGCTCCCATTCATGGCCACATCCTCAAGCCTCAGTCCCTTCTTGCTTATGCCTTATCATGTCTCAATTCCTACATGCCAGCCTATACCTCAGTCCTGTATAATAGCCTTCTTTTATTATGAGTATTAGTGATGGTATTAGCGTCAGCTAATACCATCACTAAAAATTATTTTTTTATTTAAATTATATTGATTAAACATAATTAGATATTAAAAATTATTAAATTAAGTATTAATTTATATGAAATTTGGGTTCTAGCATGTAGAGCGCTTGAACCAAGAAAAGGTTCGAGTAGCATTGCAAATACGGGACCGAGACATGTCCTACGCACTCTGGTCTGTGAATTGAGGGAAGGTTCGGACTACAAACATGAGGTCGAGATGTGTCCTGCATACTTCGATCTCGACATGCAGAATGCTCGAATTGAGAAAAGGTTTGGATAGCATTATAAACACGGGATCGAGACGTGTCCTACACGTTCCGATCTTAACATGCAGAGTACTCGAACTGAGGAAAGATTCATGCAGCATTGCAAACATGGGACCAAGACGTGCCTTGCATATTTCGATCTCGACATGCAGAGTACTCGAATCAAGAAAAGGTTTGGATAGTATTGCAAATATAGGGTTGAGACATGCTTTATGGTTTCGATCTTGGCATGTAGAGTGCTCGAATCGAGAAAAGGTTTGGGTTGTAAACATAAGGCCAGGACTTGCTCTGTGCGCTTCGATCTTGACATACAGAGTGCTCGAATCGAGAAAAGGTTCAGGCTGCAAACTCGAGGCCAAGATGTGCCCTATGCGCTTCGATCTCGACATGTAGAATGCTTGAAATGAGGAAAGATTCGGATAGCATTGCAAACATGGGCCCGAGATGTGCCCTACATGCTCCGATCTTGGCATGTAGAGTGCTCGAACCGAGAGAAGGTTCGGGTAGCATTACAAACCATCCCCATTTATATTGATGTTTTTTTATTTCTATGATTATGCTTTTGAGAATACTGCACTCTTAGTTCAAGGACGGGCTCATTGTCCTTGTAAAAAATGTATCAATAGAGAAATATTTGATAGGGATAGAATAGCTGTCCATTTATGTAAAAGTTGATTTATATCAAACTACAAGCATTGGTATCTGTATGGAGATCAAGATGTAAGAGAGAATTGCAAGGACTTCGAAGGCTCTACTTGTCCAAGATCTTGCTAATGTGCAAGAGCTTAATGGTGATGGCTTGAGCAGATGATTAACATATTTGATATTTGATCTAGTTATTGGTGGATGTCGATGTAATAATTTTTTAGATTGCAACCATTATTGTTATTATTGACATGGTTGTTATGATTATAGTCATGCTTACCCTCTATAGGATTGCCACCTCCTAGAGGTTAAGCAAGGCTATAACTATAGCAACCTCTATAGTCCATCATAACTATGGCGATTGCTATATGAAAGATTATTATATGGGCTTTCACTAATAACCAGATTAAATCCATCAAATATGCTAATCATATGCTTGAGCATGTCACCATTAAGCTCTTGCATATTAGTAAATGTATTGGACAGGTAGAGCTTCTCGTCCGCATATATTATCTCCCACTTCTTCATATATAGGTACCAACGCTTATAGTTTGGCAAAAATTTACTCCTATATAAATAGGCAACTATTATATTAATATCAAGTATTTTTCTATTGACACATCTCTTATAAAGACAACAAGCCTGCCCTTGTCTTAAGAGTGCAATATTTCTAAAAGCATAATTATAGAAGTAAAGAACATTATTGCAAATGGAAACGATCAAGATATGCATCCTGCACATGCAGACTTGGAGCTTGCCAGATGACTAGGCTGTATGAGCACATGAATTTTATTTTTGAGTTATTATTTTATTTTTTAATAAAATTTATACTTCTGATTTGTAGCTCGAGGAGGCGGTCGGAGGCTTGAAGTTAGAGGCTATGATAACTGCCTGTGCGAGATACACCTAAATGGAGGTGATGCATTTTGTTCTTGTTGTTGTATGATCAAGCTTGGATGGTCTGTTACATTGTAGACAACCACTTGCAACCATCTTAATGTATTTTGGTGCATAAGAACTTGCAATGCAGGGCAAGCTTGGATGGTCTGTTATATCATAGATAACCACTTGTAGCCATCTCATGGTTAAAGGTGTAGAGAAACTTGCAATGTCTTATTTTTTAATGGTAGATCGAAGCCTTCTTCACATTTTCATGTACTGAGATTATCATGTACCACTAGATGAAAATCAAATAATGCTTAAATCAGGAGATCAGTAGACCAACACATTATATGTATTATTGGACAAGAATTATTTTCTACTGATACATTATAGATGCTAACTAACAATCTTTGTTATACGTGAGTTGAATTTTGACCATCTTGTTATATTTTGATAGATATTTTATTTAAACTAATTTTTAGATCATCTACTTGCTTTGATTTTTATTTTTATTTTTAGATATTATACATCATGTCTTCTACAGGTTGGAGCCATCACAGCCAAGGACAAAGCTCTCAAGGAGAGAGTGATCATGCGGCCAGCTCGCTTGGTCCCGTACATCTCATACCAGATAATGATTAAACTCTCTAACACTTTAGATATTATTATTTTATCCTTTGCTAACTAATATAACATTCTTTATATTAGATATTTTATGCTCAGATTTGGATGATAGGAGGTCACCAGTGATCCCACAGTCACATGTAGTAGCAATTGGCTCACAAACACAAAGTCATGGTCGAGGACTCATCCGGCTCATGGCACCTTTGACTCAACCGAAGGATAGACCGCTTATTCACGTTCAGAGCTGCTCGCAAGTACTATAACTTTAATTAATATATTTCTAATTTAGCAATTCTAGAGTTAATATTTATTTTTCAAAATCATTTTTGCAGCATGTTTAGAGAGTCTGGAGTATCTCGTATGGTTACCAGCATTATCTAATGTTGATGTCGGGGTCGATGAATGAGTTTTTCAATTGGCTGTTGATAAGCATCGTAAATTTATCAATAAAAGTATTAATTTATTAATTAATTTATATTAATTTTTAAGAATTATCAATCAATTTATATATAATTTTTGAAAAATTCATATTTTTATTAATTAAAAAATTAATTAAAAAATAATAATAAAAAAATAATAAAAATTAAAAAATAAAATTTTATTATTAATAGAAAGATCTCATTTTTTTGATCACAACGAAATAAATTTCAAGTAAAACGGAGCTAAAATGAAAAAGATATGAATTTTTTAAAAAAAAATATATAAAATAAATAAAAAATAAAAATTAAATAAAAAAAGAAAACGGCTCAACCGGCTCCGCAAGCCGAGCCACCAAGCCAAGCCGAGCCACCAAGCCAAGCCGAGCCATCAAAGCCGACTCAGTCATTGAAGCCATCAGCCGGTCTACGATCCAGGCGTGGACCGCCAGCTCAGCAAAGTCCGGCGAATCAGAGCCTGCCACGTGGTGGACCTAGACCCTTAAAGGGTCTACAAAATTTTATCGCGGCTCACAGGGCAATCTGGTCATTTCACTCGGTGACAGAAGCGTTGATTGGTTGCGGTGTGCGGTGCGGCCGGTCTACGCGGTCCATGGGAACAGTAATTGCGCGATCGGACGGCTGCGGTTGATTGCGGTTAAGATCGGACGGTCAGCATTTTTTTCGGTTGCCAATTTCACTCGGATCACCATCAAACGGCAGCGCCTGATTCCAGCTTCGATCCGACGGTCCAGAACGCTCCCGGCGGTGATCAGGACTCCCGAAGCGCGATTTGCGGCCAGATTTCCTCGATCAAGCGCGATCGGACGGCCAGAATTTAATTCGAGCTGATCTGGGCTGATAGGCATCCGATTTTGATGATTTTTGAACCGTTCGATTTCCTATCGGAATAGCCTGATTTTACCAGATTTACCAGAGTCATAACAGAGAGTTGTTTTTATTCAAATTTTATTCAAATTTTTATGATTACAAAGGAAATTAGTCCCATATTGCTTTTAGAAATAAAAATAAATATCTACCTCTTCTAGCTCTATAAAAAGGATCCTAAGCCTCTAAGAAAGGGAGGAGGGTTGGAAGGAGAAGCTAAGGTATAGGGTGGAAGTCAAGCTCTGGATTAAAGGTTGCTTCAAAGCTGCGGTGCTGCTGAGAAGAAGAGCCGGTCTTCTACGCCATCTTCATGCCTACGCCGATCTGCGATCTTCATCTAGTTTTTTTTTTCTTTAATTTCTTGTATTAAAATTCTGAATTTTCTTTAATTTCTTGTATTTAAATTCTGCATCTTAGTTTTAAATTTAATAAAGAAAGTTTCATTATTCTTTTCAATTCTAGCTCTTTAAATTATTTGTTCTTTATTGCTTTTTAATTTTACTATAAGTAGTTGCTAAGATCTAAATAGTAGATCTTAGTATCAAATTTATTTTTGCATAATTTAAATTCTATTTTTATTTATAGATCTATTTTTTCGACTTTAAAAAAAAATCCTTTGCTTTCTTTTCTTAAAAAAAAAAAAATCAAAGATTTTAGAAATAAATCATTGCCTCTCTGTGGATTCGACCCGACTCACCACTTTCTTCATAATTTTTAGTTAAGTTTAAAAAGTAAAGAGTCGGATTTAAATTGATAAACACGGTGTCTTAACGACAGCATCGTGTCCTATCAAGCCTGCCGGTGCTGCTGAGGAAGATTAGGGCACCTATTCGGCTTTATTTTAAATTAATTAAAAATATTACCTACATAAACCTAATTAAAAATCTCATCACAAGATTAGAAACCCTAATTATTTAGAGCATCCATCATATTAGTTTTTATTCTTATTTTTGGTGATTGCTGGAGTCAAGGTAAGCCTTTTTATAATTTAATTAATTAGTTTAAATTGCATAGAACTCTTTGATTGGAATTTTTTTTTCTTTTGCATATTTCATATTAAACCAAATTAAGGGCACAACCCATTAAACAAGATAAGGTGGGGATTTGATCACCCTTCCTTAGCCCACAAACAACCAACCAGCATCCTGCATTAACCCAAACCTTAACTCTTAAAATCAATTAGACATTAACCTTTAAGGATATTCGAGCTCAATAGGACAAGAAATCCTAAGAGTTGAACCAAGTTAGGATTAATCAATTTGACTGGTGTCTAGGAAAGTGGTTCAGGGACGATTGGGCCCGAAAGAAGGTGGTTACTTAATTGGTTCTGTTCGCTTACCTGGCCAAGCACAATTGGTGTCTAAGGCAAGCAACGGAGGGACTCCCACCGACTTTACACTTACCTGGCCAGTTGATTGGTTAATCCTCTATTTGGAGGGCTTGAAGGTGATCTTGGCAGTTAGGAGCTGTCTAGATCTAGGATAACTCTTAGTCAGGATTGATTGCCTAACTTGTTTGCCAAATAATATCTAACATAAAAATTAACTCCTCCCTATCTTCTCCAGATTTAAGATTCTTTAGGATTTTTCCTCTTCTTTCTTTCTCTCTTCTTTTCTTAAAAAAATAAATAAATTAAAAAAAATAATAATAATAATTTAAAAAAAAAAAAAAAAATTGAACCATATATCAAATTGCACTAGTACATGCACGGTAGAAGATCACTTTTACCTGACCTAGTTAAACCAGATCCTGAAATTGAAAGACTAATTCATTTAAGACCAGATAATCAAATGGCTGGAAAATCGTGAAGAACCACCTAGGCAGATGAAGGAATACTTTATTCCTTCCACCTACAACCCATCGACTTGCATCCACATACCTGATATCCCTGCTAGTCACTATGAGATTAAGTCGACCACAATCCAGATGCTCCCATCTTTTTATGGGAATGCCAATGAAGACCCTTACAAACATCTGGATGAGTTCTTAGAAATCTGCTCTACGGTAAAAATTCAGAATTTTTCTGATGATGCCCTTAGACTGACCTTGTTCCCTTTCTCATTAAAAGATAAAGCCAAGTACTGGCTTGGCACATTAGGAAGAACAATTCAAACATGGGCAGAGATGCAACATGAATTTCTTAAGAAATTTTATCCCATAGGACGAACCAATACCATGAGGCGAGCCATCACGGGATTTGCTCAGCTTCCAGGGGAACAAATTCATGAATCATGGGAAAGACTTAAGGAACTCCTTAGAAAATGCCCACACCATGGTCTATCTAAGTGGCAAATTGTACAAGCTTTCTATGAAGGTTTAGGAGATCAATATAAGCAGATGGTTGATGCATCCTGTGGAGGTGCATTCATGAGCAAAAGTGAGGATGAAGCTTATACCTTGTTTGAAACTTTAAGTGAAAACTCTATTAACCATGCTTCATTATCTTCTTATGAAAGATCAATTTCTCAACAAAAACGGGCAGGAATTTATGAGATCAAAACTTCGGAACTCAATTCTAAGGCAGATTTGAACATAATAGCACAAAAATTAGATAAAGTCGACCTTATTGCACAGAAATTAGATCAATTCCTAAACTTAGGTCAACAATCTCCTGCACAATACACACCAGCTTCTAATTATCAAGTGATTTGCTCTATTTGTGCTAGCCCAACACATCATGTAAGTGAATGTCCCACGGTTGCACAATTACCACCTCTTATCCAAGAACAAGTCCAAGCTGCTCAAGGTTACTCAAAACCACTTAATGACCCATATTCAAATTCATATAATCCTGGTTGGAGAAACCATCCTAATTTCTCTTGGAAACCACAACAAACTCAGGCTCAGACCCAAATCCCACCAGTTCAGAATTATCAAAATAGGCCCCAATACCAGAACTATGCCTATAATAAGGGTCAGCCTAGTCAGTCTTCTCAACCACTACATTATAATCAACCCTCATACCCACCTCCTCAACAGACCAATCTAGCCGACGATAAATTCAATCAACTTCAACAATTAATTCTAAGCCAACAACAATCAATCGCCAGACTAGAAGCTCAAATAGGACAAATAGCTGAGTCTAGCATGAGGAGAGAACCGGGTCAATTACCAAGCCAACCAATTGCAAATCCTAAAAATAATCCATCCAATGTCTATCAACCACCTGGATTTACTCATCCATCTAACATTCCACCTAAGAACCCCCAATTAGAAAATGCCAAAGCAATATCTGAACTTAGAAGTGGTAGGATTCTTAAGGACCCATATCAAGACCAGGTGATAGAGGCCAATACTGATGTTAGCCAAGATGAGAAATTTGAAGAAGAGGATAATCATATAGAAGAACTTGAGCTTAAGACTGGTACTGACACTGATAAGATGGATAAAGAAAAGAAGAGAACAGATGAATTAGCTGAGACATATAAACCCAAAGCCCCGTTCCCTTCGGCCTTAGAAGCAGGCTCTTCTCGCAAAAAGCAAGAAACACGCAACAAGGAGCTAATGGAACTATTTAAACAAGTTCATATTAATTTACCCCTCCATCGATGCAATTCAGCATGTTCCAGCCTATGCTAAATTTCTTAAAGAACTCTGTACCCAAAAGCGTGAGCCACGAACCACCAAAAGAGTTATGCTATCCGAGGATGTAAGTGCGGTCCTGTTAAATCCAATACCTCAAAAGATGAAAGATCCTGGTGCACCCTTAATTTCATGTGTTATTGGAGGTATAACCTTTGACCGAGCATTACTAGACTTAGGAGCTAGTGTAAACCTCCTTCCAACCTCGGTTTATGAAAAATTTGGGATTGGAGAATTAAAACCCACGTCAGTCATTTTGCAATTAGCTGATAGATCTATAAAAACACCGCGTGGTTTAATTGAGGATGTTCTAGTTAGAGTAGATAAATGTTATTTTCCTGTAGACTTTCTCATACTTGACATGGAACCATCCCAAGAGCTGAACCAAAATCCCATAATTTTAGGACGTCCATTCTTAGCAACCGCGAATGCCAATATCAACTGTAAAACGGGAGCTATGGATATTTCTTTTGGGAATCAAAAAGTAAGAATTAATGTTTTTAATACCCCAAAGTACACCCAAGAGGAGGAAGACTGCTTTGTAATCAATCAGATAGATGAAATAGTTGAATCTAATTCCTCCTTAGATTTACTACAAGATGATGAACCCACTGAAGATACTCAAACCCAGGAAGTAAATACCCTGCTTAATTTACCTCAACCATCACATTCATTACCTTGGTCAGTGAAAATTGAGCCCTTACCTGAGCGAAAAATTGAACCACTACGTCCTTCAATTCAGGCCCCACCACAACTTGAACTAAAACCTTTACCTGAATCACTTAAGTATGTATTTTTAGGATCAAAGAAAACCCTACCAGTAATAATTGCTTCCAACTTAACTACTGAACAGGAAAACCAATTGGTAAATATTCTAAAAACATATAAAGAGGCCATAGGGTGGACCGTTGCCGATTTAAAAGGAATTAGTCCGTCAATATGCATGCACCATATTTATACAGAAGATAATGCCAAACCAACTCGAGAGATGCAAAGAAGGCTTAATCCTAACATGCAAGAAGTAGTCAAGAAAGAAGTAATTAAATGGTTAGATGCTGGAATTATTTATCCTATCTCTGACAGCCACTGGGTGAGTCCTACACAAGTTGTTCCAAAAAAATCTGGACTTACGGTTGTCCGCACTGAACATGGAAACTTAGTACCAACACGACTTTCCACTGGGTGGCGTGTCTGCATAGATTATAGAAAACTCAATACAACCACCCGAAAAGATCACTTTCCCTTACCCTTTATCGATCAAATCCTAGAAAGACTAGCAGGCCAACAATACTTTTGCTTTTTAGATGGATACTCGGGATACAATCAGGTAGCAATCTACCCAGGAGATCAAGAAAAGACCACCTTTACATGTCCTTATGGAACCTTTGCTTTTCGTAGAATGCCATTCGGATTATGTAATGCACCTGC
>QRFJ01000031.1:3907038-4084860 GCA_006176705.1 Cocos nucifera | reverse complement strand
GGCTCCGCAAGCCGAGCCACCAAGCCAAGCCGAGCCACCAAGCCAAGCCGAGCCATCAAAGCCGACTCAGTCATTGAAGCCATCAGCCGGTCTACGATCCAGGCGTGGACCGCCAGCTCAGCAAAATCCGGCGAATCAGAGCCTGCCACGTGGTGGACCTAGACCCTTAAAGGGTCTACAGAAATTTTATCGCGGCTCACAGGGCAATCTGGTCATTTCACTCGGTGACAGAAGCGTTGATTGGTTGCGGTGTGCGGTGCGGCCGGTCTACGCGGTCCATGGGAACAGTAATTGCGCGATCGGACGGCTGCGGTTGATTGCGGTTAAGATCGGACGGTCAGCATTTTTTTCGGTTGCCAATTTCACTCGGATCACCATCAAACGGCAGCGCCTGATTCCAGCTTCGATCCGACGGTCCAGAACGCTCCCGGCGGTGATCAGGACTCCCGAAGCGCGATTTGCGGCCAGATTTCCTCGATCAAGCGCGATCGGACGGCCAGTAATTTAATTCGAGCTGATCTGGGCTGATAGGCATCCGATTTTGATGATTTTTGAACCGTTCGATTCCTATCGGATAGCCTGATTTTACCAGATTTACCAGAGACGTAACAGGATTGTTTTTATTCAAATTTTATTCAAATTTTTACGATTACAAAGGGAATTAGTCCCATATTGCTTTTAGAAATAAATATCTACCTCTTCTAGCTCTATAAAAAGGATCCTAAGCCTCTAAGAAAGGGAGGGTTGGAAGAGAAGCTAAGGTATAGGGTGGAAGTCAAGCTCGGGATTAAAGGTTGCTTCAAAGCTGCGGTGCTGCTGAGAAGAAGAGCCGGTCTTCTACGCCATCTTCATGCCTACGCCGATCTGCGATCTTCATCTAGTTTTTTTTTTCCTTTAATTTCTTGTATTAAAATTCTGAATTTTCTTTAATTTCTTGTATTTAAATTCTGCATCTTAGTTTTAAATTTAATAAAGAAAGTTTCATTATTCTTTTCAATTCTAGCTCTTTAAATTATTTGTTCTTTATTGCTTTTTAATTTTACTATAAGTAGTTGCTAAGATCTAAATAGTAGATCTTAGTATCAAATTTATTTTTGCATAATTTAAATTCTATTTTTATTTATAGATCTATTTTTTGACTTTAATCTTTGCTTTCTTTTCTTAAAAAAAAAAAAATCAAAGATTTTAGAAATAAATCATTGCCTCTCTGTGGATTCGACCCGACTCACCACTTTCTTCATAATTTTTAATTAGTTTAAAAAGTAAAGAGTCGGATTTAAATTGATAAACACGGTGTCTTAACGACAGCATCGTGTCCCTATCAAGTTTTTGGCGCCGTTGCCGGGGAGGCATAAAAATTAAAATTTCTTTATTTCTTTGATTTTTTTTTTACTGCCTACTCATTATTTTTTTATTTATTTTGCAGAAAAGAAAAAAAAAAAGGAACAAGGAAGATTAGGGCACGAACAAAACTCTCAATCCTATTCGGTGAGATCATTCCTAAACCCTAAATCTCTTTCTTTATTTTTAATATTTGCTTTATTTTAAATTAATTAAAAATATTACCTACATAAACCTAATTAAAAATCTCATCACAAGATTAGAAACCCTAATTATTTAGAGCATCCATCATATTAGTTTTTATTCTTATTTTTGGTGATTGCTGGAGTCAAGGTAAGCCTTTTTATAATTTAATTAATTAGTTTAAATTGCATAGAACTCTTTGATTGGAATTTTTTTTTTTTTTGCATATTTCATATTAAACCAAATTAAGGGCACAACCCATTAAACAAGATAAGGTGGGGATTTGATCACCCTTCCTTAGCCCACAAACAACCAACCAGCATCCTGCATTAACCCAAACCTTAAATCTTAAAATCAATTAGACATTAACCTTTAAGGATATTCGAGCTCAATAGGACAAGAAATCCTAAGAGTTGAACCAAGTTAGGATTAATCAATTTGACTGGTGTCTAGGAAAGTGGTTCAGGGACGATTGGGCCCGAAAGAAGGTGGTTACTTAATTGGTTCTGTTCGCTTACCTGGCCAAGCACAATTGGTGTCTAAGGCAAGCAACGGAGGGACTCCCACCGACTTTACACTTACCTGGCCAGTTGATTGGTTAATCCTCTATTTGGAGGGCTTGAAGGTGATCTTGGCAGTTAGGAGCTGTCTAGATCTAGGATAACTCTTAGTCAGGATTGATTGCCTAACTTGTTTGCCAAATAATATCTAACATAAAAATTAACTCCTCCCTATCTTCTCCAGATTTAAGATTCTTTAGGATTTTTCCTCTTCTTTCTTTCTCTCTTCTTTTCTTAAAAAAATAAATAAATTAAAAAAAAATAATAATAATAATTTAAAAAAAAAAAAAAAAATTGAACCATATATCAAATTGCACTAGTACATGCACGGTAGAAGATCACTTTTACCTGACCTAGTTAAACCAGATCCTGAAATTGAAAGACTAATTCATTTAAGACCAGATAATCAAATGGCTGGAAATCGTGAAGAACCACCTAGGCAGATGAAGGAATACTTTATTCCTTCCACCTACAACCCATCGACTTGCATCCACATACCTGATATCCCTGCTAGTCACTATGAGATTAAGTCGACCACAATCCAGATGCTCCCATCTTTTTATGGGAATGCCAATGAAGACCCTTACAAACATCTGGATGAGTTCTTAGAAATCTGCTCTACGGTAAAAATTCAGAATTTTTCTGATGATGCCCTTAGACTGACCTTGTTCCCTTTCTCATTAAAAGATAAAGCCAAGTACTGGCTTGGCACATTAGGAAGAACAATTCAAACATGGGCAGAGATGCAACATGAATTTCTTAAGAAATTTTATCCCATAGGACGAACCAATACCATGAGGCGAGCCATCACGGGATTTGCTCAGCTTCCAGGGGAACAAATTCATGAATCATGGGAAAGACTTAAGGAACTCCTTAGAAAATGCCCACACCATGGTCTATCTAAGTGGCAAATTGTACAAGCTTTCTATGAAGGTTTAGGAGATCAATATAAGCAGATGGTTGATGCATCCTGTGGAGGTGCATTCATGAGCAAAAGTGAGGATGAAGCTTATACCTTGTTTGAAACTTTAAGTGAAAACTCTATTAACCATGCTTCATTATCTTCTTATGAAAGATCAATTTCTCAACAAAAACGGGCAGGAATTTATGAGATCAAAACTTCGGAACTCAATTCTAAGGCAGATTTGAACATAATAGCACAAAAATTAGATAAAGTCGACCTTATTGCACAGAAATTAGATCAATTCCTAAACTTAGGTCAACAATCTCCTGCACAATACACACCAGCTTCTAATTATCAAGTGATTTGCTCTATTTGTGCTAGCCCAACACATCATGTAAGTGAATGTCCCACGGTTGCACAATTACCACCTCTTATCCAAGAACAAGTCCAAGCTGCTCAAGGTTACTCAAAACCACTTAATGACCCATATTCAAATTCATATAATCCTGGTTGGAGAAACCATCCTAATTTCTCTTGGAAACCACAACAAACTCAGGCTCAGACCCAAATCCCACCAGTTCAGAATTATCAAAATAGGCCCCAATACCAGAACTATGCCTATAATAAGGGTCAGCCTAGTCAGTCTTCTCAACCACTACATTATAATCAACCCTCATACCCACCTCCTCAACAGACCAATCTAGCCGACGATAAATTCAATCAACTTCAACAATTAATTCTAAGCCAACAACAATCAATCGCCAGACTAGAAGCTCAAATAGGACAAATAGCTGAGTCTAGCATGAGGAGAGAACCAGGGTCAATTACCAAGCCAACCAATTGCAAATCCTAAAAATAATCCATCCAATGTCTATCAACCACCTGGATTTACTCATCCATCTAACATTCCACCTAAGAACCCCCAATTAGAAAATGCCAAAGCAATATCTGAACTTAGAAGTGGTAGGATTCTTAAGGACCCATATCAAGACCAGGTGATAGAGGCCAATACTGATGTTAGCCAAGATGAGAAATTTGAAGAAGAGGATAATCATATAGAAGAACTTGAGCTTAAGACTGGTACTGACACTGATAAGATGGATAAAGAAAAGAAGAGAACAGATGAATTAGCTGAGACATATAAACCCAAAGCCCCGTTCCCTTCGGCCTTAGAAGCAGGCTCTTCTCGCAAAAAGCAAGAAACACGCAACAAGGAGCTAATGGAACTATTTAAACAAGTTCATATTAATTTACCCCTCCTCGATGCAATTCAGCATGTTCCAGCCTATGCTAAATTTCTTAAAGAACTCTGTACCCAAAAGCGTGAGCCACGAACCACCAAAAGAGTTATGCTATCCGAGGATGTAAGTGCGGTCCTGTTAAATCCAATACCTCAAAAGATGAAAGATCCTGGTGCACCCTTAATTTCATGTGTTATTGGAGGTATAACCTTTGACCGAGCATTACTAGACTTAGGAGCTAGTGTAAACCTCCTTCCAACCTCGGTTTATGAAAAATTTGGGATTGGAGAATTAAAACCCACGTCAGTCATTTTGCAATTAGCTGATAGATCTATAAAAACACCGCGTGGTTTAATTGAGGATGTTCTAGTTAGAGTAGATAAATGTTATTTTCCTGTAGACTTTCTCATACTTGACATGGAACCATCCCAAGAGCTGAACCAAAATCCCATAATTTTAGGACGTCCATTCTTAGCAACCGCGAATGCCAATATCAACTGTAAAACGGGAGCTATGGATATTTCTTTTGGGAATCAAAAAGTAAGAATTAATGTTTTTAATACCCCAAAGTACACCCAAGAGGAGGAAGACTGCTTTGTAATCAATCAGATAGATGAAATAGTTGAATCTAATTCCTCCTTAGATTTACTACAAGATGATGAACCCACTGAAGATACTCAAACCCAGGAAGTAAATACCCTGCTTAATTTACCTCAACCATCACATTCATTACCTTGGTCAGTGAAAATTGAGCCCTTACCTGAGCGAAAAATTGAACCACTACGTCCTTCAATTCAGGCCCCACCACAACTTGAACTAAAACCTTTACCTGAATCACTTAAGTATGTATTTTTAGGATCAAAGAAAACCCTACCAGTAATAATTGCTTCCAACTTAACTACTGAACAGGAAAACCAATTGGTAAATATTCTAAAAACATATAAAGAGGCCATAGGGTGGACCGTTGCCGATTTAAAAGGAATTAGTCCGTCAATATGCATGCACCATATTTATACAGAAGATAATGCCAAACCAACTCGAGAGATGCAAAGAAGGCTTAATCCTAACATGCAAGAAGTAGTCAAGAAAGAAGTAATTAAATGGTTAGATGCTGGAATTATTTATCCTATCTCTGACAGCCACTGGGTGAGTCCTACACAAGTTGTTCCAAAAAAATCTGGACTTACGGTTGTCCGCACTGAACATGGAAACTTAGTACCAACACGACTTTCCACTGGGTGGCGTGTCTGCATAGATTATAGAAAACTCAATACAACCACCCGAAAAGATCACTTTCCCTTACCCTTTATCGATCAAATCCTAGAAAGACTAGCAGGCCAACAATACTTTTGCTTTTTAGATGGATACTCGGGATACAATCAGGTAGCAATCTACCCAGGAGATCAAGAAAAGACCACCTTTACATGTCCTTATGGAACCTTTGCTTTTCCGTAGAATGCCATTCGGATTATGTAATGCACCTGCAACTTTTCAACGGTGCATGATGTCAATATTTTCAGACATGATAGGAGATTTCTTAGAAATATTCATGGATGACTTTTCGGTCTTTGGAGAATCTTTTGAGAGTTGTCTCAACAATTTGAAGAAAATATTAAAACGATGTATTGAGGCTAATCTAGTGTTAAGCTGGGAAAAGAGCCACTTCATGGTTCAAAAAGGGATCGTTTTAGGACATATAGTATCCAAGAAAGGGATTGAGGTAGATAAAGCTAAAGTTGAACTAATTTCTAAACTTCCTCCTCCCACTTCTGTCAAACAAATTCGATCTTTTCTTGGTCATGTAGGATTCTATCGTCGCTTCATCAAAGAGTTCTCTAAAATTTCTCGTCCTTTGTGTAATCTCCTTGCTAAGGATGTTTCTTTTAACTTTGATGAAAATTGTCTTAAAGCTTATGAAATTTTAAAAGAAGCTGTGACCAAAGCTCCAATCATACAACCTCCTAATTGGTCACTACCTTTTGAAATTATGTGCGATGCCTCAGATTTTGCCATAGGAGCTGTCCTAGGCCAAAGGGTAAACAAATGTCCTGTAGTGATCTATTATGCTAGTAGAACTCTGAATGAAGCACAAATGAATTATACCACCACTGAAAAAGAGTTGCTAGCCATTGTGTTTGCCCTAGAAAAGTTTAGATCATATTTATTAGGATCAAAAATCATAATTTACTCGGATCATTCAGCCTTGAGATACCTGCTCTCAAAGAAAGATGCTAAACCATGATTAATTAGATGGATTTTACTGTTACAAGAATTTGACATTGAAATTCGAGATAAGAAGGGATCTAAAAATGTTGTAGCAGACCATCTGTCTAGGATCCTAGTGAAAGATAATGAACCTGTATCAATCAGAGAATCTTTTCCAGATGAACAATTGTTAACAGTTTCACATACAAAGACTCCTTGGTTTGCAAATATTGTCAATTACTTAGTCATAGGACAAATTCCTGATGGCTGGTCTAAGAATGAAAAGGATCGATTCTTTGCTCAAATCAAATATTATTTTTGGGAAGATCCTGAGCTTTTTAGAATTTGTGCTGATCAAATCATTCGTAGATGTGTTCCTGAATCTGAACAATGGAGTATCTTACAATTTTGTCATACTCTTGCTTGTGGAGGACACTTTTCTGGACGAAAAACTGCGGCCAAAGTGTTACAAAGTGGTTTTTATTGGCCAACATTATTTAAGGATGCCCATACTTTTAGTCAGGAGTGTTTTAAGTGTCAAGCCTTAGGGAATATTTCAAAGAAAGACATGATGCCTTTGAACCCCATTTTAGTGGTTGAAATTTTTGATGTATGGGGAATTGATTTTATGGGACCTTTTCCACCTTCCAATGGATTTGAATACATTTTGGTAGCTGTTGATTATGTTTCTAAATGGATTGAAGCAATAGCAACTCGAACCAATGATCATAAAGTAGTCCTAAAATTTATTCAGAAGAATATCTTTTCCAGGTTCGGATTTCCACGTGCTATCATTAGTGACGGGGGTACCCATTTTACAAATCATCAATTTAGAACTTTATTACGAAAATATGGGGTGACACATAAGATAGCTACACCATACCATCCGCAAACAAGTGGTCAGGTAGAAGTCTCTAATAGGGAAATCAAGAATATCTTACAAAAGACTATTAGGCCTGATCGAAAAGATTGGTCAGATCGATTGGATGATGCATTATGGGCCTATAGGACAGCTTATAAAACTCCCATTGGAATGTCTCCCTATAGATTAATCTATGGAAAAGCATGTCACCTTCCGGTAGAACTTGAACATAAAGCATATTGGGCAATAAAATAATTAAATTTCAATTTAAACAAAGCTGGTTCCAATCGGATGTTACAATTAAGTGAATTAGAAGAATTAAGGCAAGAAGCTTATGAAAATTCAAAAATTTATAAGGAAAAAATGAAAGCCTTCCATGATAAACATATTTCAAGAAAAATCCTTTGAGCCAAATCAACAAGTCTGGTTATTTAACTCAAGGCTTCGATTATTTCCTGGAAAACTAAAATCCAGATGGGATGGACCTTATATAGTTAATCATGTATTCCCACATGGTGCAATTAAACTCTATGATCCCAGGACTAAAAATTTTTTTAAGGTAAATGGCCAAAGGCTTAAACCATATATTGAAGGGATATCATTACATCGAAATATTGATCAAGTGCAATTAATAGAACCACAATGAATTAAACTGCATCTTGTCTGGCTGAAGACAATAAACTTAGCGCTTATTGGGAGGCAACCCAATACTTCTTGAATCTAATTTATTTATTTATTTATTTATTTTTTAGGCTAAGTTGGAGAACCAAAAAGTGGGAGAAGGATCATAAGCTTCAAGACCCATGCTAAATAAATAAACATAATTTACACTCTTTTATTGAGGACAATGTCAATTCAGTTGGGTAAAAAGTAAAAAAAAAAAAATATAAAAAAAATAATAATAATAATAAAATAAAATAAAACAATATATATATATATATAAATAAATAAATCAATAAAAATAAAAATTAATAATAATAATAATAATAATAATAAAATAAATAAAGTATTAAAAAAAATTTTAAAAAAAAATTAAACTAAATAAATAAATAATATATATAATAATAATAAAACTATTAAAAATAATAATAATAATAATAAAAATAAAAATTTTGAACAAACCATATTTTGGGAAAGAGAATCTTAAGCAAAATAAACTAGGATAAGTAATAAAGTTAGAAAGTATTAACTAATAATGGTAGCGAGTCAAGAAGCAGATTATTTGGTCAGACCATTAGCAACCTACTTAGGTCATTTAAAGGCTAACAGCACTTCTACTTGCACATGCACACTAATGAAGCACAGCAAGTGTTTGATTATAAGGCTAAATTGAGGATTCAATTATCACTAAAAATTGATAATTCAATTATCACTAAAAATTGATAGTTTATATATACTTCAATTAAAGAAACTTGAATTTAAGGAAAGAGCTACCTGCTTCTAAATAAAAAAAAAAAAAAAAAAAGAGAGTGCAAAAAATAGAGTATATGTGGATTGCCCTAAACTAGAACTTTGCACCTTAAATGTAGAAGTTCACATCAAATGGTGAAGGGAAGGCCAGGATGCTCAGCACAATTTAAAAAAAAAAAAAAAAAAAAAAAAAAAAGAAGCAGTGTGAAAGCTACCTTAATTCATGCACTTAACTTGGGAGTATATAAAACTAACCAAAATAGGTGATAAAAAGAAGATTCATTTGCCCTTTGAATCAACACCCAAATGCTAAGTTAGTATTCACGACACAAAGTGCTGAAAATCTTTAGATGAACTCTAAGAAAGTTTCTAATTAATCTGCTGTGAAATTTACTTCTGAAACTCAATACTTAGTTAGTGATACTGTCTAAACTTTTGATCTTAAATTCTAGATTTATTTTTGTGAAAGGAAGATCTCAACAAAATATGGTAATTGATCTAAACTAAATTCTTTCTTTACTCGAGGACGAGCAAAGCTTAAGTTGGGGGGTGTGATAAGCATCGTAAATTCACCAATAAAAGTATTAATTTATTAATTAATTTATATTAATTTTTAAGAATTATCAATCAATTTATATATAATTTTTGAAAAATTCATATTTTTATTAATTAAAAAATTAATTAAAAAATAATAAAAAATAAATAAAAATTAAAAAATAAAATTTTATTATTAATAAGAAAGAGCTCATTTTTTTGATCACAACGAAATAAATTTCAAGTAAAACGGAGCTAAAATGAAAAAGATATGAATTTTTAAAAATATAAAATAAATAAAAATAAAAATAAAAAAAATAAAAAAAAAAAGAAAACGGCTCAACCGGCTCCGCAAGCCGAGCCACCAAGCCAAGCCGAGCCACCAAGCCAAGCCGAGCCATCAAAGCCGACTCAGTCATTGAAGCCATCAGCCGGTCTACGATCCAGGCGTGGACCGCCAGCTCAGCAAAATCCGGCGAATCAGAGCCTGCCACGTGGTGGACCTAGACCCTTAAAGGGTCTACAAAATTTTATCGCGGCTCACAGGGCAATCTGGTCATTTCACTCGGTGACAGAAGCGTTGATTGGTTGCGGTGTGCGGTGCGGCCGGTCTACGCGGTCCATGGGAACAGTAATTGCGCGATCGGACGGCTGCGGTTGATTGCGGTTAAGATCGGACGGTCAGCATTTTTTTCGGTTGCCAATTTCACTCGGATCACCATCAAACGGCAGCGCCTGATTCCAGCTTCGATCCGACGGTCCAGAACGCTCCCGGCGGTGATCAGGACTCCCGAAGCGCGATTTGCGGCCAGATTTCCTCGATCAAGCGCGATCGGACGGCCAGTAATTTAATTCGAGCTGATCTGGGCTGATAGGCATCCGATTTTGACGATTTTTGAACCGTTCGATTCCTATCGGATAGCCTGATTTTACCAGATTTACCAGAGACGTAACAGGATTGTTTTTATTCAAATTTTATTCAAATTTTTACGATTACAAAGGGAAATTAGTCCCATATTGCTTTTAGAAATAAATATCTACCTCTTCTAGCTCTATAAAAAGGATCCTAAGCCTCTAAGAAAGGGAGGAGGGTTGGAAGAGAAGCTAAGGTATAGGGTGGAAGTCAAGCTCGGGATTAAAGGTTGCTTCAAAGCTGCGGTGCTGCTGAGAAGAAGAGCCGGTCTTCTACGCCATCTTCATGCCTACGCCGATCTGCGATCTTCATCTAGTTTTTTTTTCTTTAATTTCTTGTATTAAAATTCTGAATTTTCTTTAATTTCTTGTATTTAAATTCTGCATCTTAGTTTTAAATTTAATAAAGAAAGTTTCATTATTCTTTTCAATTCTAGCTCTTTAAATTATTTGTTCTTTATTGCTTTTTAATTTTACTATAAGTAGTTGCTAAGATCTAAATAGTAGATCTTAGTATCAAATTTATTTTTGCATAACTTAAATTCTATTTTTATTTATAGATCTATTTTTCGACTTTAATCTTTGCTTTCTTTTCTTAAAAAAAAATAAAATCAAAGATTTTAGAAATAAATCATTGCCTCTCTGTGGATTCGACCCGACTCACCACTTTCTTCATAATTTTTAATTAGTTTAAAAAGTAAAGAGTCGGATTTAAATTGATAAACACGGTGTCTTAACGACAGCATCGTGTACCTATCAGCTGTCTAGACCACGTGATGTAGTCTGGAAGATATTTTTGGTAAGTCAAAATTACTCTAACTTTAAATTCCTAATACATTGGTATTTTAGTTGCATATAAATACATGCTTGCTTCTATCTTGCAAGAGTACTACCGATTGGAGACTCTCTAAGATGAGAAAGCTGGTCATCAAATCTTTGAGGAGGTGGTCACATGGAGGCTCCAAGATGGCCTCTATAGCCTCATGTAGTTCGTCATCCAGCACTTCGACTTTTAGTCACCATCGGACTGAAGATCCTTCATGGATCACTGGATGCGAGCGGACACATAGCAAGCCCTCTATGACCAGTGGAGTAGCAAGGTTCCGATAGGCAGCAGAGGGCCTAGCAGAATTGGGCCACCCAATAGGACCGATCAGGCATATGGGCAGCTTAGTTGGTACATATGTTGTGGCCGACTGACTGGTAAGAAATCAATATCAAAGCTCTTCACTAGAATTGTAAAAACTCTTATATGCTTATTTTAATTAATTTAATTTTATTATTTACTTATTGTAGATATGATAGCTGGGTCATCCATCAGATCAGTTGTAGTTGTAGCGGGCCATACACCAGTTTAGGAGGACTGATGACTATTTAGATTCTACGTCACGATAGATCATGGTAAGAACTTTAAATTTTATTTACTAATTAAGTTCTTACAGGATCTAATTTTTATATTATAACTAATATATTTTTGAACTATGCAAACGCGTTATGCGATATATGTTGCTGAAAGGTATGGTGATGACCTGTCTTCTCAGGCCCTCTTGACCTTGAGGGATGGCTCAGTGCCACTAGGGAGGTGAGTAGGAGCTAGGTCATAGGATTTAGTCGCAGCTTCAATCCTCTACCACCTTAATATTCTTCAGCATCCTCACAGACCTAGACCTCCTAGATTTGGAGCGATGCACATATGGAGGAGGTCGTGCAGAGGCTTTTGAGCTAGCGACCTCAGAATCTCTTGGATGCCATCCATGATATGGTTATGGAGCTTCTCCGAGACCCATAGCTGCATGACCAATTGGGCTCATCATTTCAACCATCATATCAGATAATTATAATATTAAATTATTTTAATTATTTTAAATTTTTATTTTTAAAAGCTTCGTATATTTAGATTTGAGTTTGGAAAGGGGATCTAGGGGCTAAAAATTCAATTTAATCATTTAATCGATGGATCGAAGGTATCTATAGCTTCGTACCATCGAATGAAATGTATAAAAATAATCTATTCAAGAATCAAAAGAGTATATCGAAAGATATGGCTCTATATTGAAACTTACTAATATTATTTTATTTTTTTCATTATAGGATGTTGGGACATCCTGCTCGCATCCATCAGCTGCTGGAGAGGAGCAAGAGGAGGAGGCGGATGATGATGAGTATTGAACTTAATTTTTTTTTATGTATTATATTTTTTTGATATTGCTTATAAAAAATATGTAATTTTTATTTTTAATATAATATAATTAATTTTTAATTTCTAATTATCATATTATTAACAAGTATTAGGAACTATAATTCATTATTATTAATTAAAATAGGCTTTAAAAAATATTATTATTAATTTTTTAAAAAAATAAAATCAACTATTATCGTTAGTATTAGCAACGATAGTTACCATTGCTAATAATTATTAGCGATGGTAGTTACCATCGCTAATAATTATTTTTTAAAATAATTAGACACCAAATTACCATTGCTAATATTTTTTAAAATAATTTTTTATTTAATTTAAAAATTAAATAAAATTAGAGATGGCATTAGCAATAGAATGATTTATCATTAACAATAATTAGCAATGGCATTAGCAACAAATTTGCCATCACTAATATTTTTTAGTTTTTTTAAAAAACTATTTTAAAAAATAATTAAAGATGAAATAATTTCATCTCTAAAGCCATTGCTAATTTTTTTATTAGTGATGGTAATTTTTGCCATCGCTAATGATGCCAATTTGCGATAGAAATTTTTTAGATTGGCATTTACGATGGTACTAGTGATGGTAGAAGAACTATTAGCGATGGTATTCCATCACTAATAGTCTGGATTCTTATAGTATTGGAGTCAGAGAGAAGAGAAGAGAAGAAGAAAAGCTCAATTATATTCCACTCTCTTATAAAAGTTACAATACTTGGATTTATATATCTTAAGATTTTTGCTACAGTACATAAATCCTAAAAATCCAAACCCCAACTGATAAACTTTCTCAGGCTAACCTAATACATGAAAGCACTTATCTAAACCTAATGTACACCCATGATTTCACATGCTCTCATTTCTTGGATCTAAATCTGATCCATATATGAATTAGATTCCTTAAGATCTTATTAAACTAGGCCTTAAGACCTCTTGGATTAAACCTATCTAAAATCAAACAGAAAATTTCATCCTATTCTATTGGCCACTATTGAGCCGGTTCGATCAGAAATTGGGCTAGCTCGACTATATTCTTGCTTGAATACTATCTTCTGTACTGCCTGAGAGGGCTAGCTCGATCGTGGTTTGAATTGGCTCGGTCTTAGTTCGAGCTGGCTCGACCCGTATCTGAGTTAGCTCCATCTATGTGCTAGCCCTTTTTCTTGGCTGATAAATCTCCTGGCTCTAATTTCTTGCTCCATCTTATATTTTAGATCTTCGAAATATCAACTAAGTTCCTCAAGATCTTCATACCTGAATCTCAAGCCCGTGGAGGGCTATACACTGCCTTCACTTTAGGATAATTTTTGTCCTAGCCCTAGGACCATACCTATCCTAGACTCTCCGAAGCTAACACCTTGAATCCTCCTGTAGCCTTCCAAGGCTTGGGAGCACCACTAATGTTTACAACATGTGCATCTATGGATAAGTTCTTAATCAATTATTTTTAAAATAATTTTTAGTAATTATATTGCCCCAGTTTACTTTTCAGTAGGCGTAAGGTGCGTCCATTGAAAGTTCTGATTAGGTCCAACCATTAACATGAACATACTCAGTAAATCTAACTAATGAATGATTAGGCCCGAGAAAAGCTTTGGCCAACCCAACGATTCATCAGATAGTCATAACAGAGTCATCATATAATGGATGATAATTTCAATATCTAGATAAACACTAGGTGTAAGGTGCCTCTAATGTTTACTTAGATAATTGGATCCATTACCATCCATCTTAATAGGAGGCTATGAATTTATTATTTCCATAATATTATCATTTTAAGAATCTAATAATTTAAAATAATTATTTATATATATTAAAGATAAGAGAAGAAATTAATTAGTAATTCGAGAATCCTCTCACTAACTTCACCAAATTATTGAAGAGAATTAGAGACAAGCTGGTCCAGAGTTACCTAAATTAGTCAAACTGATTTACCTAGGTAGCATGGATGAACCTGATCACTAAGTGACCTAATCAAAATTAGATTGACCACATTGGCCAGGTAAGTAGAGATTGGTAGGAGGGTCCTCGTTTCTTTTCTTAGACACCAATGTAATTAGCTAGGAAAGAGAACAGTCTTAATTAAAAATCTCTTTTAACCACTTGCCTTAGATATCAATTGGTTTATCAATTTTAATTTGGTCAGTCTAAAGACTTAGGTTCAACCACTGAGCTACAATCAGGTCTATTTGTTAAAATCAAAATCATGGACTTGATCAATCTATAACTATCGAGTTTGATATAGAGAAATCCTGACCTAATCTAATTCAACTCTTAGTTAGATTTAGTCAATTTCTCAATTTAGTCCATTATCTATTTGCATTTAACCTTAGATCTAACCTAATCAAATAATTTGATTCGAGCTAACCCATAATCCATGATTTATGCATTGAATTTAAATCTTAAATTCTCAATTTTAGATCTATTAATTTCAAATCTTAATTCTTAATTAAGTGCATTATGAACATGGGTTTGGATTATATATTGAAACAATGTTAAATGTAAACAACTTTATATTAAATTTTATGCCAAATTATTCTGTCTAGAAATTTGAGTCGACTCACCTTGGATGGGGTTGACTCATCACTATAAGTCAACTCACTCTGAGATTGAGTCGACTCGTAATGATGAATAGAAAATGGAAAACTTCAGCAACATATTGCAGAATTTTAGATTAGATTAATTTTGCATAAATAGCAAGAAAATAAATTATAGATTAATTTTAGATCTAATTTAAATATATTTATGATTTTAGATTTGATTAAAAATAATTAATTTTTTTTTGATGTTCTTCTTCATAAGATGTGATCATGGTGGTACCCTTACATGCCATAAGAGAAATTTATCAATTGGGCAAGAGAGGGACTTTATTCCCTACTTCCTCTTATGATCAGATGACCATGGTGATAAACTCAATCCAAGTACTAGGCTGCTAAGATATCTAATTTAATATATCACATATATAATAGACATAATTTCAGATCTAAGCATGTATATTTATGTCAAACGTAATCTTGTTTTGATACCATTTGAAGGAACCATAGGCAGTTTCATGCATGCATTTCAAAATTTTTTAAATTTTTTTAAAATAGTAGAAGATATTAAGATTAAATACTTTTAATCCTAACATGCAACTAATCTAATTAGAAACTACCTAGCAATTATTGCTGACATAAATATAGTATGCATAATCTAAAATTAAAAGATAAATCATGTCTATGATGTAAATCATATCTACCAAGAACATTGAGATCGGATCTCAATACTTGAGTGCAGTTTGAAATACATTGCAACTAAATTCCATGGACTTGTTAGTTGGTCCTAGCTGCATAAATATCCGACCTTTGTAGGTATGCACACAAAGCTCTAATCCGATCGATCTCTCTGGAGTGCTAGCTCTTTGCAGAGATCCTCTTATTGGCTTATTGATCTCCTTCTTCAGATCTTTCGGACACTCTAAGAGATGAAGAAGAGCTGGAGGAAGAAGAGGTGGAGATGGAAGAAGAGAACTCTTTCACACTTCCTAGAACCCAAAGGTCTAAACCCTAGAGCCCTAAGTCCCTCTTCATGGCAAAGTGAAGAAGCCCACCACTAGAACTCATGCCCCAAAGAAACTCATGCCCACTCTCCTTTTTTCTCTCCTTTTGTTTGATGGATTCCTTTCTTAGATACCTCTCATGCATGCCCAAAATTCAGCCTTCTTAAGGTGGGCACACAAGGGAGTTAATTAGGATGGATGAGAGCAATCTCATCCAAGATAAAGATTAGTTTCAAACTTGAATCCAAATCAAGTTTGAATTCAAATAAGAAAACAACCTTATCTTAACCTAAGAGGGGAGAAGAGAGTGGGCGATAATGCTCTGATGGATGTGCAAATTCTCATGCTAATATCAGATTGGCATGAGGAGTAGGCATGGGGACTTGGGTGGTTGGCGCATGGGATGAGTCCAATCTAATTTAGACTCAGGGTTTTTCTAATTTGGTCCAAACCAAATCTCATTTAGTTAGACCTAAATAGATGAGTGAACCTAATCCAATTAGGTACTTAAATATCTTAATTAAATCCTAATCAAATCAAAAATTAATTGAGCCCAAGTCTTGATCAAAATAGGAATTAATCTCCTATAATGATTAGATCATCTTATAACCTAATTAGGTCAAACCTAATCAAATTCAATTTAATAAGATTTGATCCAAATCTCAATGCTCAATCAAATTAAGCTAATTAGCAATCTAATTACTAATTAATTCTTCTATAATTTACTAATTATTAGTAAATTATTTTATCATAACTTTTGCATAAGATTAATTATCAATCATATTGATGATTATACCCTTGAATGATTCATAATCATGAATCAACCATCTGATTAGACAAAAATCTTTATTGTATGTGATTCCATAGGTTTGAACACTAAGTCGATAGTATAAGAACTAATTTTTATACTAATTGAAGTAACCATCTAGCAATGATACCTGACATCTGGATAGATTAAATTATTATAAAGCAATATTCAAGAATCTTCTCATATGGTTATCATATAATTCATCTCTTTGACCCTTAATGCTTAGGATAACTTCAGAGTTAACTATCAACTCTTAATCAGTACATCCATATAGTATCTCAATCTTATAAATCCTGTGACTTCTCATAATGATTATCTTAGTCAAGATTTTACTAAATTAAAATACAGCAAAGCATTATCTTCAAAATCTAGAGCGGTCAATCCTATCTTGACTCACATAGATTTCGTAAGTATTTGACTGTACCAAAAAAATTTTCATCACTATATTAGAAATATAGGTAGTCTGGCACTAAAGTACAATGAGTTGCTTGTAAGTCACCATGATGATCTCAGATTGGAAGGACACTTATATCCATATCCTTCATGAGTAGCCCTTGACAACAAAGTGCTCCACAGTTGAGTCACGTTCAGTATGAATATACTCTTATATTTCACTTACATGCCATTCTAGTATCTTCACACTTTCTGATTATGACGACAACTAATCCATATAGCATACAACAATCTACACTTGATAAATATTATTTTCCTAGTAATAACATATCATTTGATCATGAACAAGTTTAAGAACTATTTGATAAATCCTCATTTATCGAATGAAAATAGTTTTAAGGACTTCATTATAAAAGAATTTCTAAAAAGAAGACACATAGATTATGATGAACTACCAAATAATATTTATTAATTTATAATTTATATATAATTTATATAAAAAGAGCACAATCGTCTATAGATAGATAATTGGCTTTAGGACATAATTCTACATCTAATAGTTCAAAAAACCTACACTTATATTCTTGGGATTAATTTTTAGTCTACACTTTAACACATACCATTAGCCAAACCGTTAATCTTAAATGGATCCAAATGCCTTGTCAAATTAAATTTGTAAATTGGCCAAAATAACCTTGAATCAAAGAGCTAACACTTAGGTTCTTATGGCTCCAAGGCCATGTTCCTTGGATTAGGTAAGGAAGAATATTATGTACCCTAAGAAGATAGCAGCAAAGGTGGAAGCTCATCCTTCCCACTGGCTCCTTCTCATCTTTGATATGGAGGAAGAGTTCTCCTCTTCCTTCCTATTTTCTTCTTCTCATGGCTCATCATAATTTTTAGAAGTGTAATGGAAGCTCGCTGGAGATCTTGATGCCAACAAGATTTGCCTTTTCATTATCTCCTAAAACCACCACAATGGTGCCGAAGATCAAACTGGACATAGCTTCTATGGTATAGATCGCCTGGAGAATGGGTGAGACCTTGCCATGCAGGGTATCAATCGATGCTAGATCTAGCTAGCTCGCCCATGGAGTCATTAATGGCATACCTCAAGGACCGATCCTGCTCGATGAGGGCCTGATGGGTGTGGTGAAGGAAGTCTAGGGAGGGGGGGAGGAGAGGAGTTGGAGGGCGAAGCGAAAGAGGAGTCAATGGTGGCAGAGGCGTTTGATATGGGTGGTGACGGCGATGCCAAAGTGAAGGTGGGCAGTGATGGTAGTGTGGTCAGAGTCGAAGAGGGAGGGGTCAGAGATGAGAGCGGTGGACACGGCAAGAGTCAGGGCTAGCATATCAACCATCCAAGGGAGTTGATAATTATTATAAATTTATAAATAAAAATATTTAAATCATATATTAATTAATATTTTTTAAAAAAATAATATTTTATTAATATTTTTTAGGAATGAAGCTTACCAATGTGAAGAGCTCAATTTATGGATTCAAATAAATTAAATTTTACTCAAATTGAAGCTAAAATAAAAAAAAGATATGAAGTCCAAAAATTTTAAAAAATAATTATTAGACCAGCCAGTCGGTCGGTCTAGCAAACCTAGTATAGTCCAAAGAAAACCGGCCCAACCGCCTGATATGCCAGCACCCAACCGAAGCCTAACCCACGCACGAAATTGACCTACAATAGCCCATCTCCTGCAGGCCTTGATGTCATCTTGACGTCAGGAAAGCATGCGGTCCATGATGGACTGCGTACAGCATGGTAGGCATAGACCCTTAAAAGGTCTACGGAATAAGCATTACAGCTTACATGGGCAATTCCATCATTTTGTCTGTGCGGCATGAAATAATTAGCTACGATCTTCGATGAGCTCGATCCAGGTGGTCCACAGGAACAGTGAAGTGCGATCCAATAGTCCTCAGCACAGCTGATTCAAATCCAACAGTGGACAATGATTCTAATTTTGATCGAGATTTCTCAAAGCCATTTTAGTATGACCAAATGGCTAAAAATATCCAAATCAATAGATCCGACAGCCTAGATTTAATCCGGTGCCGATCTTGATGCCAAGAGATGATTTTTTATGGATTTTGGGGCATTTGATCAAGATCCAATGATCAGAAAGCTCCAGGATGATTAAATCCGATCTAGACTCCAATTCGACTTTGACAAGGACTCACAAACTTCCTATTTTTCATCTATTTAAGCCTTGTTATGCCAGAGATTGAACAGAAAGCCCCTTGTGAGGAGAATTAGCCCTTCAAATCCCTTTCTTCTCTCTTCCTCTTTCTTCTTTCTTTTTCAAAATAGAGTCTTTTCTTTTCTTTTCTATTTCTTTTTTCTTCTTTTCCTTTTCTTTTCTTTATTTTGAGAGATCTGAAGATGCCGGGAGCTAGAGAATTTTAAATTATGAGCAATTAAAGATTGAGATTCTAGAATATAGATGAAGTCTTCGAGCATAAATTATAACTTTTTATTTTTTATAATTTTTTTTATGCAATGGATGACATGTTCTCCTATCTAATCTTAACTTTTATCCACTCTATGCATAAGATCTAATATTAACATGCTTATTATTAATTAATATCTAAATAAGCTATATTTATGGAGATGGATAGTGATCGAAAGATACCGTCCATGCTCGATTTAATAGTTTATATTAGAAAAAATTAATAAAAAATTATGTTATCAATTTTTAAGAATTAAAGTATTAAATAGATTATAATTCTATGGAGATGGACTATGATCGGAAGATACGATTCATACCAAGAAAAAGATTATAGTCATAACTAAATTCTTAAAATATTAAATTTTTGTATTAAAAAGAATTACCATAATCATGCTAGAGATGGATTCAAAATTTTAAAATATTTTTAATTAATTTAAAATATTAATTAATTAAATAATTATTTTTTTTAATTTATTAAATTATAATTATTTTTTTAAATTTAATTATTTAAATTTTTTAGATATTAATTTAAAATTTTATTTTTTTAATTAAATTAAATATAACTTCATCTTCAATCTTTGAGAAAATCAACACCGAACTCATCACTATCCTAAATAATAAAATTGGATCTAATTTTTATTTGTTACTATAATGACAAGCAATCAAATTTTTGGCATTGTTGCGAGGGATTATAGAATAGTTGATTCAATAAAAAAATATTAAAATTAAAAAAAATTAAAATATCAAAAATAAAAAAAATTAAAAAATTATTTTAATTAATTTCTTATTTATTGTTTTATATACTGTATTGCTTTAGTTATTTTATTGCACACTTTATTTTGATGCTTTATTTATTTTACTACTTTATTTTATTATCTTATTTGCTTTATGTATTTATTTTACTACTTTATATTTCTAGTATATTATTTACTGCTTGTTTACTTTTGTCTTTCATACTTTTTTCTACTATTCAAAAATTTATCTTTTATTATTAGTTAATTTAATTTAATTATTTAATTATTTATTATTTATGCTTTCTTTAAATTTTTTCTTTATATTACTTTTCATATATAGTTTATTAATTTCCTTCTAGCTGGATTATCTTAATTACATAGTTAAATAATTATCTTATTTTACATAATTAATTTATTATTTTTTAAAATTTAGAATAAATTATTATCTTAAAAATTAATTTAATTTTAGGTTACATAGTCACTTTTTAATCCTAGTATAATTTACTTTCCAATTAGCTAGATTCTTTAAATTAGTTTAAACAAAATCTAACATAATTAATCTAATTAACTTAATTAAAATCTATCTTTTATTTTTCAACTTTATATAACCTAATATAACAAGAAAATAATTACACCTCATAACTCTTAATTAATATAAAAAAAATTAATTAAATCTTAAAAGAAATCAACATGTTTGGACATCTTGCTTTGTTTGCATTGCATATCCATAATATACTTTAGAGGCATAATCCATTAAACAAGATAAGATGAAAATTTGATCATCCTTTCTTAGCCCACAAACCATCATCCTTTATATTATATTGATCTAGATTTTAATTTAAAATTAATTAGATGATAGCCTTTAAGGATATTCGAGCTTATTAGGATAAGGAATCCTAAAAGTTGGATCTAGTAGGATTACTTTGTTCGACTGGTGTCTAAGACAAATGGTTCAGAGATTACATCCCAAAGAAAGATGGTTACTTAATTAGTTTCGTTAGCTTATCCGATCAAGATAATTGATATTTAAGAAAAGTAATGAGAGAACTCCCATCGATCTTATACTTACGTGGCCAGTTGAATAGCTGATTCTTTACTTGGAGGGCTTGAAAGTGACCTTGGTAGTTAAGAGTTGTCTGGATCTAAGTAAATCCGAGGATAGAGAGTCCATGCTTGCTTAACTTATTTGCTATTATAATTCAAATCTTAATTAAAACACTCTCTTCTAATATTCTTAGATCTAGGATAGGCTCTCATCTTTAAAATTCTCTCTGCTTATTTTTTTTCTTTATTCTTTAAAATAAAAATAATAATAATTAAAAATGGATTTTATACTGAGCTATCCAATAGAGTAGATCATTTAGAAGTCAATAAAAATCCTTTATATCCATCTTTTCTTCCTGCATATTGATAAGCATCATAAATTCACCAATAAAAGTATTAATTTATCAATTAATTAATATTAATTTTTAAGAATTAATAATTAATTTATATATAATTTTTAAAAAATTCATATTTTTATTAATTAAAAAATTAATTAAAAAATAATAAAAATAATAAAAATTAAAAAATAAAATTTTATTATCAATAGAAAGAGCTCATTTTTCTGATCACAACAAAATAAATTTCAAGAAAAATAGAGCTAAAATGAAAAAGATATGAATTTTTTAAAAAAATATAAAATAAATAAAAATTAAATAAAAAAAGAAAACGGCTCAGCCGACTCCGCAAGCCGAGCCACCAAGCCAAGCCGAGCCATCAAGCCGACTCAGCCGTTGAAGCCATCAGCCGGTCCACGATCCAGGCGTGGACCGCCAGCTCAGCAAATTCCGGCGAATCAGAGATTGCCACGTGGTGGACCTAGACCCCTTAAGGGTCTACAGAAATTTATCGCGGCTCACAAGGGTAATTCAGTCTTTTCGTCCGACAACAGCGGCGCTGATTGGTTGCGGTGTGCGGTGCGGCCGGTCCACGCGGTCCATGGGAACAGTTATTGCGCGATCGGACGGATGTGGTTGTTTGCGGTCAGGATCGGACGGCTGTGGTTGCTTCCGAATTTTATTCAGATACAAACATCACGCGGATCACCATCGGACGGCAGCGCTCGATCCAGGCGATGATCCGACGGTCCAGAACGCTGCCGGCGGTGATCAAGACTCCCGAAGCGCGATTTGCGGCCAGATTTCCTCGATCAAGCGCGATCCAACGGCCAGAATTTAATCCGACCCGATCTGAGCTTATCTGCATCCGATTTTGATGATTTTTGGACCGTTGGATTCCTATTGAACGGCTGGATTTTATCAGATTTATCAGAGTCGTATCAGAGCTATTTTGATTCAAATTTTATCCAAATTTCTTTATATTTTTATGATTACAAAGGCTATTAGTCCCATATTGCCTTTAGAAAAAATATCCAGCCCTCCTAGCTCTATAAAAAGGACCCCAGGCCATCAGAAATCAATATCTCCGATCAAGGTGAAGCTTTGGTACAGGGCGAAGCCAGGCTATGGGTTAAAGGCTGCTTCGAAGCAACGGGTGCCGAGAAGAAGAGCCGAGCTTCTACACCATCTTTCTGCCAATGCCGATCCAAGATCAGAGATCAGGCTATTTTATTTTATTTCTTTTTAAATTTTATGTATTTAAATTCTAAAATTTTAATTAATAAAAATTTTATTTTTGTATTTTAATTTCTTGCTTTTTATTTTTATTGTAATTTAATTTCTGCACTTTAAATTATTGCTTTGCAAGTAGATGCTAAGATCTAACTAGTAGATCTTAGTACCAAGTTTAAATTCCTGCATCTTTTAATTTTTATTTTTAATTTTCCGACTTCACTTTTGATCCAAAAACTCAAATTCTTCTTTTTTTTCAAAAATCAAAGATTTCAAATCTAAAAACACTACCTTCCCTGTGGATTCGACCCGACTCACTACTATCTACGCATTTTTAATGATTTTAAGAAGTCGGATTAAACTGATAAACACGGTGTCTTAACGACAACATCGCGTCCCTATCAAGTTTTTGGCGCCGTTGCCGGGGAAGGCACGGATATTAAATTTTTGATCTCTTTGATTTTTCTATAAATAAATTATAAATAAAATTTTTATTTTCTTACTAATTTTTTTTATTATTTTGTAGAAAAAAAAAAAAAAGAACAAAAAGAATCAGAAGTTTTGCCTGTGGTGAGATCAATCCTAACCCTAGTCCTCTTTTCTTTTTATTTATTTATTTATTTATTTTATTTTTAAATTAATTTAAAAAAAATATTCCATTTAAATCCTAATTAAAAGCCTCATGATAAGATTAGAAACCTAACTGTTTAGAGCATGCATCATATTAGTTTTATTTTTATTTTTATTTTTTTTTTGGTGATTGCTGGAGGCAAGGTAAGCCTTTCAGAATTCAATTAGTTACATGCATCTAGTTTAAATTGCATAGAACCCTTTGATTGAATTTTTTTTTTGCATATCATATTAAATCAAATTAAGGGCACAACCCAATTAAACAAGATAAGGTGGGGATTTGATCACCCTTCCTTAGCCCACAAACAACCAACCAACATCCTGCATTGACCTAAGCCTTTAATTTTAAAATCAATTAGACATCAACCCTAGGAACTCGAGCTCAATAGGATAAGGAATCCAAAGAGTTGAACCGGGTTAGGATAAGTCAATTTGACTGGTGTCTAGGAAAGTGGTTCAGGGACGATTGGGCCCGAAGGAAGGTGGTTTCTAATTGGTTCCGTTCGCTTACCTGGCCAAGCACAATTGGTGTCTAAGGCAAGCAACGGGGGGACTCCCACCGACCTTACACTTACCTGGCTAGTTGATTGGCTAATCCTACACTTGGAGGGCTTGAAGGTGACCTTGGCAGTTAGGAGCTGTCTAGATCTAGGATAACCCTTAGTCAGGATTGATTGACCAACTTGATTGCTAACCAACATCAAATCCTAATTAAACCTAATTCTTCTCTCTTCTTCTTAGTTCTAGGACTCCTTAGGACCTCTTCTTTAGAACTCTTCTTTCTTTCTTCTTTTCTTACTCCTCTAAAAATAAAATAAAATAAAATAAAATAAAAATTAAACTAACTAAAAATTAATAATTAAATTAAATTAAAATTAATAAATAAAAATAATTAAAAAAATTAATTTTTAATATAATAAAATAATAATAATAATAATAAATAAAAAAATATTCTAAAAATTTTTAAACCATACATTAGGGTTACACTAATACATGCATGGTAGGAAATCATTTTTTCTGATTTAGTTGAACTTAATTGAATGGTTGATTCACATTAAACATAATAATCAAATGGCTAATATGAATCTAATAGTCCAAAAATTAGATAAAGTTGACCTTCTTGATCAGAAAATAGATCAACTCCTAACCCTAGGTCAACAATCTTCTAATTATCAGGAGAGTTATTCAATCTGTGCTAGTCCAACCCATCATGTAAGTGAATATCCTATGACTGCACAGTTTCCATATTTTATCCAAGAACAAGTTCAAGCTACTCAAGGATACTCCAAATTGATTAATGACCCATTTTCAAATTCATATAATTCAGATTGGAGTAACTTTAATTTTTCTTGGACATCCCAACAGACTCAGGCTCAGACCCAAATTTCACTTGAGCAAAATTATCAAAATTATGCCTATAATAATGGTCAGCCTAGTCAGTTTAACCAGCCATCATATTATAATCAGCCTTCATACCCACCTCCTCAACAGACCAATCTAGCTGATGATAGATTTAACCAACTTCAACAATTAATTCTAACTCAACAGCAATCTATCGCCAGACTAGAAGCTCAAATAGGATAATTAGTTGAGTCTAACATGAGGAGAGAACTAGATCAACTACCGAACCTACCAATTTCAAACAACCCACCTAATGACCACCAACCACCTGGATTAAATTATCAATCTAATGTTTCATCTAAGAATCCCCAATTTGAGAATACCAAAGTAATTCCTGAACTTAAAAGCTATAGGATTCTTATGGACCCATACCAAGACCAGGTGAGAGAGGCTAGTACTGATGCTAGCCAAAATAAAAATTTAGAGGAACTGGTTAGTACTGAGACTAACCACATAGAAGAACCCAAGCCAGGAATTAGTACTGATGCTAGTTCCAGTTTAAATGAGATAGAAATAAGGAAAAAGAGAATAGATGATTTACCCGAGACTTATAAACCTAATGTCCTATTCCCTTCAACCCTAGAAGCTGGTTCTTCTTATAAAAATCAAAAGGCATGTAATGAAATGTCAATGGAGTTGTTTAAGCAGGATCACATTAATTTACCTCCAGAATTAAAACCGCCTTTAGTCACCATTCCAGCACCCATTGAATCAAACTTAACTCCTAAAACTCCATTCATGAGCATTTTAGAAGAACAAATAGGAGAAATTCTTAATAAACATGGGTCTGAGAATGGAATCATAAATTATATCCCAAAAATTAACAAAGATTATATTAATAATGGGATTAAAAATCATCTTTCTGAGATTGGCAATCCAAAACCATTGGAATTTGTCAATCCAATATTCGACACAGGATAGTGAGCTACATTGTGTCTGGCTGAAGACGGTAAACTTAGCGCTTGTTGGGAGGCAACCCAATATTTAGTTTTTATCTAATTTATTTTTTTTAGTTTATTTTTTTAGGATAATTTGAATAAGTTGGAGGGAGAGCTCAAATTTTCAAAGGCATGTGCTGGACCAAAAAAAATAAAAAATAAATAAATAAATAAATAAATAAAAAATATATATATATACTGAGTTAGGTGTATTCTTCCATGTTCTTTATTACATCCTTTATTTTTTCTTCTCCATTGAGGACAATGTCGATTAAGTTGGGGGGAGGGAAAAATAAAAATTTTAAAATTTTAAGTCCTCGAAAAAGTTAGTATTTAGTATTTAGATACTTGATTATGCTTAAGAATCGAATAAAACTAAGCATTTTTAAAAAAAAAATTGATGCACAGATTAGAGAATCTATGAGATATTGAGGAATCAAGTATTAAGAAAATTCAATAAAGAGTTAAGTCCAGAACATAAAAAAATTTTTCTTGGAGCATTTCTAATTATTTTTACTAGCATCAAAGAAAAGTCTACTTTTTATAGGCTTGTGTAGGGTAACTATACGTTTCTTCATATAAAAATTTATTTTAATAAAATAGTTTCCAAGTACTTCTCACTGAGTAACCGGGCCTCTTTGCCTAAGCAAGCATTGAGTTTCGCGTCAAAAGGTGGGAAGGGCAAAGAAGCTCGTTGTAAAGCTAGTCTTAACTCGTAGCCTATTTGATTCGAGCTAGTAAGCCCGAGGGGTATTCTATACCTAGTGCCCTAAAGCCAACTGGTTTGGGAGTCATTGGCCCAAGACTCGCTACATGGATCAAATAGAAAGCTTAAGGAGTTAAGACACTCAATAGTGGTACAACGTTAAAAAAAAAAAAAAAAAAAAAAAAAAAAAAACATTGGTTTTCCCACCGAGTAACCGGGTCCCGTTGCCTAAGTAAGCAATGATATTCGCGTCAAAAAGTGGGCAATGTGAAAATAAAAATTAATAAATGAAGGATGGAAGTAGCAATACACCTGCCTATATGAAAGTTTAGACAAATCAGAGATAAAAGTGGAATAATTTAGAAAAAGTTCTGAAAAATTTAATGTTCTTTACTTAATTTTTCTATTGATAAGTATTAATACCCCAATGATATATCTCATTTAAGCTCTACTGAATATCAATGGCCATTTTGAAAATTGCTTAGGTAAAATTCGAAACTCTAAAGTTAAAAGGTATTTAAAACTAAATTCTTTCTTTACTCGAGGACGAGCAAAGCTTAAGTTGGGGGGTGTGATAAGCATCATAAATTCACCAATAAAAGTATTAATTTATCAATTAATTAATATTAATTTTTAAGAATTAATAATTAATTTATATATAATTTTTGAAAAATTCATATTTTTATTAATTAAAAAATTAATTAAAAAATAATAAAAAATAATAAAAATTAAAAAATAAAATTTTATTATCAATAGAAAGAGCTCATTTTTTTGATCACAACGAAATAAATTTCAAGTAAAAATAGGAGCTAAAATGAAAAAGATATGAATTTTTAAAAAAAATATAAAATAAATAAAAATTAAATAAAAAAAGAAAACGGCTCAGCCGGCTCCGCAAGCCGAGCCACCAAGCCAAGCCGAGCCATCAAGCCGACTCAGCCGTTGAAGCCATCAGCCGGTCCACGATCCAGGCGTGGACCGCCAGCTCAGCAAATTCCGGCGAATCAGAGATTGCCACGTGGTGGACCTAGACCCCTTAAGGGTCTACAGAAATTTATCGCGGCTCACAAGGGTAATTCAGTCTTTTCGTCCGACAACAGCGGCGCTGATTGGTTGCGGTGTGCGGTGCGGCCGGTCCACGCGGTCCATGGGAACAGTTATTGCGCGATCGGACGGATGTGGTTGTTTGCGGTCAGGATCGGACGGCTGTGGTTGCTTCCGAATTTTATTCAGATACAAACATCACGCGGATCACCATCGGATGGCAGCGCTCGATCCAGGCGATGATCCGACGGTCCAGAACGCTGCCGGTGGCGATCAAGACTCCCGAAGCACGCGATTTGCGGCCAGATTTCCTCGATCAAGCGCGATCCAACGGCCAGAATTTAATCCGACCCGATCTGAGCTTATCTGCATCCGATTTTGATGATTTTTGGACCGTTGGATTCCTATTGAACGGCTGGATTTTATCAGATTTAGCAGAGTCGTATCAGAGCTGTTTTGATTCAAATTTTATCCAAATTTCTTTATATTTTTATGATTACAAAGGCTATTAGTCCCATATTGCCTTTAGAAAAAAATATCCAGCCCTCCTAGCTCTATAAAAAGGACCCCAGGCCATCAGAAATCAATATCTCCGATCAAGGTGAAGCTTTGGTACAGGGCGAAGCCAGGCTATGGGTTAAAGGCTGCTTCGAAGCAACGGGTGCTGAGAAGAAGAGCCGAGCTTCTACACCATCTTTCTGCCAATGCCGATCCAAGATCAAAGATCAGGCTATTTTATTTTATTTCTTTTTAAATTTTATGTATTTAAATTTTGAAAATTTTAATTAATAAAAATTTTATTTTTGTATTTTAATTTCTTACTTTTTATTTTTATTGCAATTTAATTTCTGCACTTTAAATTATTGCTTTGCAAGTAGATGCTAAGATCTAACTAATAGATCTTAGTACTAAGTTTAAATTCCTGCATTTTTTAATTTTTATTTTTAATTTTCCGACTTCAATCCTAATTCCAAAAACTCAAATTCTTCTTTTTTTTCAAAAATCAAAGATTTCAAATCTAAAAACGCTACCTTCCCTGTGGATTCGACCCGACTCACTACTATCTACGCAATTTTAATGATTTTAAGAAGTCGGATTAAACTGATAAACACGGTGTCTTAACGACAGCACCGCATTCCTATCATATTTTTGAATCCACAGAGAAGATAGTATTTTAGATTTGAAATCTTTGATTTAAAAAAAAAAAAATAAAAGAAGAGTTTCAGGATAAAAAATGAAGTCGGAAAATTAAAAGCAAAAATTAAAAGATGCAGGAATTTAAACTTAGTACTAAGATCTATTAGTTAGATCTTAGCATCTACTTGCAAAGCAATAATTTAAAGTACAGAAATTAAATTGCAATAAAAATAAAAAGTAAGAAATTAAAATACAAAAATAAAATTTTTATTAATTAAAATTTTCAAAATTTAAATACATAAAATTTAAAAAGAAATAAAATAAAATAGCCTGATCTTTGATCTTGGATCGGCATTGGCAGAAAGATGGTGTAGAAGCTCGGCTCTTCTTCGCAGCACCCGTTGCTTCGAAGCAGCTTTAACCCATAGCCTGGCTTCGTCCCTGTACCAAAGCTTCACCTTGATCGGAGATATTGATTTCTGATGGCCTGGGGTCCTTTTTATAGAGCTAGGAGGGCTGGATTTTTTTTCTAAAGGCAATATGGGACTAATAGCCTTTGTAATCGTAAAAATATAAAGAAATTCGGATAAAATTTCAATCAAAATAGCTCTGATACGACTCTGCTAAATCTGATAAAATCCAGTCGTTCAACAGGAATCCAACGGTCCAAAAATCATCAAAATCGGATGCAGATAAGCTCAGATCGGGTTGGATTAAATTCTGGCCGTTGGATCGCGCTTGATCGAGGAAATCTGGCCGCAAATCGCGCTTCGGGAGTCTTGATCGCCGCCGGCAGCATTCTGGACCGTCGGATCATCGCCTGGATCGAGCGCTGCCGTCCGATGGTGATCCGCGTGATGTTTGTATCTGAATAAAATTCGGAAGCAACCACAGCCGTCCGATCCTGACCGCAAACGACCACATCCGTCCGATCGCGCAATAACTGTTCCCATGGACCGCGTGGACCGGCCGCACCGCACACCGCAACCAATCAGCGCCGCTGTTGTCGGACGAAAAGACTGAATTACCCTTGTGAGCCGCGATAAATTTCTGTAGACCCTTAAGGGGTCTAGGTCCACCACGTGGCAATCTCTGATTCGCCGGAATTTGCTGAGCTGGCGGTCCACGCCTGGATCGTGGACCGGCTGATGGCTTCAACGGCTGAGTCAGCTTGATGGCTCGGCTTGGCTTGGTGGCTCGGCTTGCGGAGTCGGCTGAGCTGTTTTCTTTTTTTATTTAATTTTTATTTATTTTATATTTTTTTAAAAAATTCATATCTTTTTCATTTTAGCTCTATTTTTCTTAAAATTTATTTTGTTGTGATCAGAAAAATGAGCTCTTTCTATTGATAATAAAATTTTATTTTTTAATTTTTATTATTTTTTATTATTTTTTAATTAATTTTTTAATTAATAAAAATATGAATTTTTTAAAAATTATATATAAATTAATTATTAATTCTTAAAAATTAATATTAATTAATTGATAAATTAATACTTTTATTGATGAATTTATGATGCTTATCACATATCAAGTTTGTACAATTTATTCGAGCCCCACTCACTATATAAGTGAATGTCTACATCAATTTTTTGAGTATATGTATGAGCAAATTCATCAAGATCAAGTTCAAATGACCTACAGATCAGAAAATAATTCATACTTTAACACTTACAATCCAGGCTGGAGGCTCAACCAAATTTTTTATGGCAATCATTATCAGTGATTACCTCGGTGCCACAAAGACCCATTTTCATGGATGCACATTATGAAATGCCCTACTCACAATATCAGTCTTCTCTAAATAACTATAAGTCAACTTTTGAAAAGAGGATTGAGCAAGCATTAAACGAATTAGAACTCAATAATCAAATCTTATAACAAACCTATTACTCTTGTATGCAAATCTTTAAAGAACTAAAGAAGCAAGCGCTTAAATTCAAATAGTAGGAGGAAAGAGAGTTGCCCAATCAGCCTGAGAGTGACCTTGAGGGACTATACATGGTTAGAAATTTTAATATCCATATAATTTTTTCTAAATAATCAATTAAAACTCTCAAAAATAATATGATCATAAAACTATCTTGTATAATTAAAAAGACCCTATTAGACCATATAACTGAGGCAAACATGTGTCGAAAAAATCCAGAATGGTGGGACGAATCAATTTCATCACCTTACTTTTATATGGATCCATCCCTAAGTGCCCTAGAATCATCCAATCCTTTTAACGGGGAAGGACAAATTGATGAGATGATGGAATAAATAGAGACTTTCCAAGAACTACAGATGAACAACATATTAGAGGAAGCTTCACCCACAATTCTTTCGAAAGATTTATTAAATCCCTATTTGGCTCATTATGAGCTAGATGATTTTGATGAAGTTGGATACAAAATAAAAGTTAGTGACTAAGTAGATACATCCTACCCTAAAACCACCTCACTTTGGATTGAAAAACTTGAGCCACCTCCTGGCCCACCAATAGTTTTCTTGTTAGAACCATTAATTGATTTAGAATTGAAGCCACTTTCTGATGAATCTACTAACATACTACTAGTGATATCTACCTAGAAACATCAACTTACAGGTATTCTAAAAGTACATAAAAAAGCTATTGGATGGGATACTGCTAAAATAAGGGATAACAACTTCAAGTCTGATTTTTTTGTATTTGGCACTATTTTTAAGGATAGTCTTCAAAATTTATCTATAATATTAAAATGATGTATGAAGGCAGATTTAAAATTAATTTAAAAAAAGTACCATAATTTTGATTAGGAAGAGTTGATATCAAGACACATTATACCCGAGAAAGAGAGTGAGGTAGATTAGGTTATAGTTAAAGTAATTTCTAAACTACCACCCCTAATTTTAGTCCATCAAACACAATCCCTTCCTGATCATTATAAAAGTTATAGAATTTAGTATAGCATGCTTACTTCGAACACTTTATTAATTTAGGCTACGCTAAACTATCAAAAAGTATTTCATGAACGTTTTTCTATCATGATGGCAAGGCCTTCTAATTGGCCTTATCTTTTTGCAAACTTGAAGGATGTATTAAAATTGATCATACCTAAAATTTCTTCATAGAATCTGGCTGAAGACGTTAAACTTAGTGCTTACTAGGAGGTAATTCAGATTTTTATATTTAATATTTTTTTTATTTTTTTTAGTTTACTTTTCTTTCAGGATTAAGTTGGGGGGAGAACTACAAATCCATGCTAAATGAAGATAAAAAAAAAAAATTCAAGCTGAACTGAAAATATATTAAGTTAGGTAAACTCTTTTCTTATTATTTTTTATCATTTATCACACTCCATTTTTTTCTCCATTAAGAATAATAAAAATTAAGTTGGGAGAAAGGATAAATAAAATTTTTAAAGTCCTTAAGTATGATAATAATTAGTCTTATGCACCTGATTTCATCATAATTTAAAGTTTTTCAGATATTTTAATTGATGATTGATTAATGATCTAGAGAATTTTTGAAATACTAAGGATCTAATTATTAAAAAAATTTAATAAATAGTTAGATCTAGAATAAAATAAATTTTTGAGTGATTCTAAAATCTTCTTTCAGCCTATATTCAATAAAAAATCTACTTTACATGGATATAAATAAAAAAATAAAAATATAAAAAATATAAAAAAATAAGAAAAAAATAAAAATTAAGTTCTAAATATTAATTTTTTATCGAGTAATTGGATCCCGTTGTCTAAGTAAACAATGTTATTCACGTCAAAAGTAGACAATATGAAGAAATTTGTTATACAGTTAGTTTTAATCTATAGTCTATTTGACTTGAGTCAGTAAACTTGTGGGGTGTTCTATACCTAATGCCCTAAAGTCAATCAGTTTGGGAGTCATTAGTTCAAAGCTCGCTACAAGGATCAGATAGAAAGCTTAAGAGATTAAAATATTGCACTAGCTATAAAAAAATAAAAAAAATAATAATAAAAAAAACTCTACTCCATACTAAAGATAAAAAATTAAAAGATATGATGAAAAATTGATCAAAAAAAAGTTCTAAAATTTTTTGTTCTTTACTTAACTACTATTTAGGATGGAATTAATAATCTGATGATGTATCTCTTAAATCTCTAGCTAGGTATCAACTGACTTTTGGATGACGTGAAGAAATTTTCATATCTTATTGAGTTAGTATATGTTTCTAATTTTTCTCTTTTTACTCAAAGATGAGTAAAACTCAAGTTGGAGGATGTGATAATTATCATAAATTTATAAATAAAAGAATTTAAATTATATATTAATTAATATTTATTAAAAAAATAATATTTTTATTAATATTTTTAGGAATAAAATTTATCAATGTGAAGAGATCAATTTATGGGTTCAAATGGATTAAATTTTACTCAAATCAAAGATAAAATGAAAAAGATATGAAGCCTGAAAGTTTCAAAAAAAATATTAGATCGGTCGGCTGATCGATCCAGTGAACCCAGTTTGGTCCAAAGAAAATTGGTTTGACTATTCGGTCCACTAACACCCAATTGAAGAACAGTCCATGCGCAAAATCGGCCCATAACAACCCATCTCCCCTAGGCTCTGACGTTAGGAAAGCACGCGGTCCACGATGGATCGTGTACAACATGGTAGACGTAGACCCTTAAAGGATCTATGGAATAAACATCATGGCTTACAGGGGCAATTCCATCATTTTGTTTGATGCGGCATGAAATGGTTGGCTACGGTCTTCGACAAGCTCAGTCCAGGTGGTCCACGGGAACAATGAAGTGTGATCCAACGACCCTCAGTGCAGCCAGTTCAAATCCAACGGTCCTCAGTGCAACCAATTTTGATCAGGATTTTCCAAAGCTTTTTTAGCATGATCGAACAACCAAATACATCCAAATCAATATATCTGATGGCCCAGATTTAATCCAGTGCTAATGTTGATGCCAGGAGGTGATTTTTGATGGATTTTGGGACGTTTGATCAAGATCCAATGGTCAGGAAGCTCCAAGGTGATTAAATTTGATCTAGACTCCAATTAGACTTCGACAAGGACTCACAAACCTCTTGTTTTTCATCTATGTAAGCCCTGTTATGCCAGAGATTGAACAAAGATCCCCTATGAGGGGAATTAGTCCTCTAAACCTCTTTCTTCTCTCTTTCTCTCTCTTCTTTCTTTTTCAAAATAGAGTCTTTTCTTTTCTTTTTTATTTCTTTATTTCTTCTTTCCTTTTTCTTTTCTTCATTTTAAGAGATCTGAGGATGTTGGGAGCTAGAGAATTATAAATTATGAGCAGCTAAAGATCGAGATTCTAGGATGTAGATGAAGTCTTCGAGCATGGATTATATTTTCTTTATTTTTTATAATTTTTTTTATGCAATGAATGACATGTTCTTCTATCCAATCTTAACTTTTATCCTCCATGTATGAGATCTAATATTAACATGCTTATTATTGATTAATATCTAAATAAGTTATATTTATGAAGATGGGTTATGATCGAAAGATACAGTCCATGCTCAATTTAATAGTTTATATTAAAAAAAATTAATAAAAAGTCATATCATCAATTTTTAAGAATTAAAGTATTGAATAGCTTATGATTCTATTGAAATAGATCATGATCAGGAGATATGGTTCATATAAAAAAAAAAGATTATAGTCATAACTAAATTCTTAAAAATATTAAATTCTTGCATTAAAAAGAATTATCACAATCATGCTAGAGATGGATTCAAAATTCTTGAATACATTTAATTAATCTAAAATCCTAATTAATTAAGTAGTTATTTTCTTTTAATTTGCTAAATTATAATTATTTTTTTAATTTACTTATTTAAAATTTTATTTTAGAGATTAATTTAAAATTTTATTTTTTTAATTAAATTAAATATAACTCAGCCTTCAATTCCTCAGGAAATCGACATCCAACTCACTACTATCCTAAATAATAAAATCAGAACTAATTTTTATTTGTTGCCGTAACAACAAGCAATCAAGAGTTAAGAGAGAGAAACCAAGTATGGTGAATTAGGGATGGGGAGGAGGGGAAGAAGGAGGATGATGAGGGCTTGGTTAAAGGGGAGGAGAGGAGATGGAGGGCAAAGCAGAGGAGTCGGCAATGGTGGATTTGGTCAATGTGGGCGGCGATGGTGATGTCAGAGTCAAGGTGGGCGATGATGGCAACATGATCAGAGCTAAAGAGAGGGGTTGAAGATGAGGGCAGCGGTGGCAACAAGGGTGAAGGCTAGCAAATTGATTGCCTAGGAGAGCTAAAAGAGAAGAATCGAGAATGGACTATGGATAGGGAGGAGGGAAGGAAGGTGGGCGACAAGGGCTTGGTCGAAGGAGATAAGAGAAGATGGCAGGTGAAGAGGAGGAGGTGGCACCGAAAGTGATCAATGTGGTTAGTGATGGCTACAATACTATCATAGTAGGAGAGTGACGGGTCTGAGATGAGGGCAACGGCGATAGTGAGAGCAAGGCTAGCAAATCGAATGCTAGGGAGAGCCAAGAGAAAGGAATTGAGAACGATGAGCTATGGATGGGTTGGAGGGTACAGAGGTGGGCGACGAGGGCTTGGCTGAAGGGAAAAGAGGGGGTAGGAAGGGAAGATAGTTCTTGGAAGGAAAGAAGAGGTGAAGAAAGAAAGGTCGATATCAAGAGGAGAATGCAGAGGTGGGTATTTTCTCTTTTTTTTTTCACATTATATAAACAATTTGATTAACACTATTAATTTGTCTGGATGCAAGTATAGTTTTTTCAAGGCATTTACTATAGTGCTCCTTTTATAATATTTTACTATCAAGAGCATTTAAGACATTATCCTACCACCACTTTTTATATTTTATTATTTTTTAAAAAATAATATTTTATTATTTTTTAATTATTCTTCTTCTTCTTGATAGCTTCCTGTTGCCCTCCTCCCAATTGCCACACACTGCCCATCATCCTCCTCCTCCTCCATCCACCTCTCTACTCGATCCTACCATCGCAGCCATACCCTTTCCTCCTCTTCCTTTCTCATTTGCAAGCTGTTGCCTAGAGGTTGCAATCCAAGAGGAATGATGAATTGGGTTTTTATAAAATTTTAATCAAATTTAAAATCTAAATAATATGTACTTTAATTTATGCTATCTTTAGTGATTGTGGAATGTATGCAATAGTGTAGCAGTGGAATTAAGATAACAAAACCAATGTACGAAAGTAAAGTAAGAATTAAAACAAAGCTCAGCAAAAATTAAAAACTTGCAAAGTATGTAAAGAGATAGAAAAAGAAGTACAACATAAACATACCATAATTTATAGTGGTTCGAGATAATCCACATCTACGTTCATTTTTCAAGCTTTTCTTAAAATTTTTACTATAATCTATCCTTGATTATAGTGTATTTATTTTTTTTGGGCTCACAAACAAATTCAATTGGTTTTCAACATAAGCATCAATCAAAATCTTACATCTTTAATTTTTCAGACTCACTAACAATCTAGTTGGTTTTTTGGGCCAACCAACCAAAACCTATACAGCGTTCAATTATGGGCTTGGATCAATCTAAATTTTAAGTTTTTTTCCCAAAAAACTTATAAATAAATAAAATTATAAATAAAAGTTTTGACATAATATAAAAAATAGAATTTAATCTCTTTAAAGCTCGAACAAGAAGCTGATGATTTTCTCGATTGAAGCTTAGCTTTTTTCAATTTGTACTTGAGAGGATGTGAAAGATGTTGGAGAAGATTATTTTTGAAGATATGCTGAAATCTATGCACAACTTTCTTCTCTTTTTTTTTTTTGAATATTCAATGTTTCTCACTAAAAATAAAAGATTCTCTCTTTAAATTTTTTAATCTTTTTTTTTGATTTTTCATCTTTAAATATGCTTATATATGGTTAGAGAGGGAGTTCTAGCTATTGAAAGCTATAAAATGGCTATTTGAATGGAGAAATAACCGTTGAGCAACGATCAAAAAAACTAGTTGTTGGTGCTATTTTGCATTTGGTCCCGACTCTATTTTCTCAGGAGTTGACTTTCTACAGTATCGAGTTGACTCGCTACAGTATCGAGTTAGCTCCACAGCTTGTATAAAAAAAATAGCTTTCTATTTTCTGAGATAGATTCGACTTGGATCACTCTCAACTCGACTCGACTTGTGCTAGAGATCCTCAATGTGTCAGAGTCGACTCCAAACTCGCTAAGGTCAACTCCAATGCATCTAAAACTTGTTATTTTCCATTTTAAGCCTTCTTTCAATGAACAAGTCGGCTCTTTTTGCTCTGGGACCGACTCCACCAAGTCTTGAACTCAAAATTTTTTTCTTTGAAGATCTTGACTTAGTGAATTTGTGAAGATCTTTTTCAATGAATATTTCTTCAATTTTAACACCTGTAAAGCCCTACATAAATTCTTGAAATATATGATTAGATACATAATATACTCAACGTTTGGCAATCATCAAAATCAATTATGGGATTAACAATCTTCTTCTTTTTGATGATGACAAAACTTTAAGTTTATGCTAAAAAAACTATTATGAATCAAGACAAGAATAATGAATTAAACTTCATGAAAATTCTTAATAAGTCTTTAATTTATTGCATGCACATCATTAGTACATATATATTTCATATACTCATATCAGAATGATATTTCAATTAAATTAATGAGTATCAAGATTTCAAGCATAAAAAAATTTGAGTTTTTTAAGTATTAATCCTTCAAGTATGTACTCAACATACTTCTTTCTCTTTTTAACAACATCAAAAAGCTCATGAAAAGGATGAAAGACTTATCATCAAAATTAATAAGATATGAGAATTGTATCAATTGAGAGATATATTGATTTTAAAAAAATCAAATCATATGAATTATTTCTCTTTAAAAACTTATCTTTTAATTTAAAATATATTTAAAATAATTTTTTTAATTTAAAAATTAGCTCGAATTCAAATATCAAAGGCTTTCTTTCTTATTGAATGATGATAATTTTTTAATCAAATTTTTAAATATATACTTTTAAGCTTTAAAAAGAATAGAACTTTTCAAAAGATTGGACAATAAAATTAAGTATAATATGCATGTTAATATTCAATCTTTTTTTTTCTTAAAAAAATTTAATCAATTAAGTTCGAAAAAGATATGTATAAAAAATATATCGAGCAAAGTAAAATAAATAGTATCAAAGCAAAAGATAGTCATATTTTTAAATTCATTACTTTGAATAAAAATTATTTTAATATAAATAATTTATAAAAATTTTGTAATATACATAAAAAATTTAGCATTAAATTCAAATTTTTAAATGAGTTTCAAGATTAAGTATAAAAATTTATTTCTTAAAGTAAGAATGTGTTTCTAATTTAATTTAACTTCAATCATTTGCCAAGAATAATCATGCAAATCAAAATATAAAACCAGCATATTAATGTTACTATTTAAGTAGTTTTCAATTATTAGAGAATAATTTATTTTTTTGAAACTATTTTAACTTAATAGCAGTTTAAATCAAGTAAATTAAACTAAATAAACATATGAAAGCATAAATTGAGAAGACTATAAGACATTTGATGAAAAGATTAAAATCAATAAAGCTCCAAATAAAATAATTGATTGAGAAGTTTAGATAAAAAAAATATTAATATTTTTAATTAAATCAAATTAGATTAGTTAATTTTTGGCCAACGTCTCTCCTTTATAAACCTTATTACATGATATTTTCTCCCTCTTAATTTTATAATTATTGCTAAATAAGTTTTGACATTTAAATTTTTTCTTTTCTTTTTTTCTTTCAAGTTAAGCATCTTAAGTTGATATTATATTAATCTTTAATTAATATCAATTTAGTAATTAATTTATCTTAAATAATTTTTTTCTTTATTTCAAGACATAATCTTTTAAGAGTAAAAATTTTACTTTCTTCCTTTATCTTTTAAATTGAGCACATTTAATATGAACTTAATTGATGTCAAATTTAAAATTTAGATTATTTAACTTTTAAATTCAAATTTTTAAATTCAAGGGCATTTTTAATTAAATGATTATATCCTATTTAATATTTTCTCCTCCTTTTGCAAAAATATAGTATCGGCTTTACTTTTCAAACTCAGATAAAAACTTCTTTCTTTTCTCAAAAATATAGATGCATATATACTTCTTAATTTTAATTAAAAAAATTTTGAACATCAAAAATTTTGAATAATATAGTCTTGAAAATACTTTTCTTCTTTTGATAATGAAGCAGATCATTCAAAACCATATCAAAAAAAATTATCTCTAATAATATAATAGCAAGAATATAACTATGAAGATTCAAATTTGAGATATATGCCATTTTCTTTTGCCAAAAGATCATGCAATAAAATTTTTAAAAAAATAGACTATTTGATACAAATTATGATAAATTTTTAAAAGTTATTTGTTTGTGATATTTGAAGAAAGTTTTTGTTTGTTTATTTAAGCTTTACAAATCCAAGATAGATAGATCCTTTTAAAATTAGAAAGCTGAATATATTATTCAAAGCAAATCATAAAGAGATTTATTTAATTTTTTAAAAAATATTTCTTTCTTTTCTTAAGAAATATGACATATTGAGTTTAAAAAAGATATAAAATATTTATAATTTATCTTAAATAATATTATATTAAAAATATGGCTATATAAATTTAGAGTTGAGATAAAGATATTCTTCTCTTTTTGCTAAAAGATAAAGCATTAGAGTGTAAGGCAAAGATGTATTATTTGATAGTAATTATGAAAATTTTGATATCAAGAGTTTTGAACATCAAACCAAATAATAATTATCTTGATATCAATTAAACTAAAATTTAGATCAACTAATAATTTTCTTAAAAATTTGATATCACTAAAATATTAGAAAAGATTAATTTTTAAATTTATTTATTGATATCAATTTTTTAAATCAAAGCTAATTTTGAAATTTTGTTTGATACAATTATAAAAATAATTTTTTTTATATTAATTTTAGATACCAATTATTAAAAAATTAAATTAAATAATTTATTTAAAAGTTTTCATGGTATCAATAGAATAGAAATTCATATCAATTAATGATTTTCTTAAAAGTTTGAAGTCACTTAAAGATCAAGAAAAATCAATTTAAAATGATATTAACAAATCATTCAAGTTAAGAGATTTTTAGTTATCCCCAGAAAAAATCATTTCATCCTTTTTCTTAGAAAATATTAAATAATTTCTAAGCTTCAAAAATAGTTTATCTTTAATATTTCAATAATTTTCTCTATGCTAGGAAATTTAATCTTTTTGATTTTCTCTATTTTTTTAAATTTAATTAACCATTAATATCTTCCTCTTAGTTTTATAAAGTGAGCACATATTGAATCAATTAAATAAGTATAGAAATTGAACAATAACATCATCAAATATACTCAATTTTTTTAAAAAATTAGATCAATAGTTTAAAAAGTTTTAATTTAAAAAAATTTGATCAATTTAGATGAAAATTGATATGCAAACAAGTTAAGGATCAAAGATAATATTCAAATCAAATTTGAGAATAAAAAATTTGATCAATTGGAGTAAGATAATCAAGAGTATCAAGAGAAAAAAAGAATCTAGATGTAGGTTCTATAGTTTTTAGTTTCAACTAGGAAAGTTTTGAATCCTTAGGATAAAACTAAAATGCAATATAATATTAAGTACATGAGTTTTATGAATGGATATTTTATTTTCAAGTACTTAAATTATGCAAAATTTTGATAAAATTTTAATAATTAAATATTTTATGAGGGAATGCCAAAAATTAGTTTTACTTGCATGTTTTGATAATAAAAAATATTTATAGCTAATTAAGCATCTTTTAATTTAAGTTTATTAATTATAAAATTGATATGAAGAAGTTAAGACATCATTTTGAAATTTAAGATAACTTTATTTCAATTAATTCAAAACAAGATATATAAAGGAGAGCATATTGACCTTTTAAAATTAAAATATTTATCTCTTTATGAATGTCAAAATTAATCATACTAAAAATATTTTTAGTAAGTAAACATAATATAAAACCATATAGATAAATCAAATAGAATCAATCAAATAAGTATTGATGGTATGTGTGAGAAAAGGTTTAGCTTTTACCAAATATCATCACCTATTTTCTCAAGTCTAAGCCATCCATCCATAAGAATTAGCTTCTTTTACTTCATTGGATGCTTGGTTTACTTGTAAAAATTACTTTCTAACTTTTAGTACCTAAACCATCTTAGGTCCATTGAGATTAGAGCTCATAGTTTCTTTTGGAATCCATATTTGCTTAATCTAAGTATGACCAATTCTTTTAGTATTACATTTAGAAATTTTATAGTCAATTTTGTTGCATTTAAAGTAAGCTGTAGAATGATTTTCAGAATAAGCTTTGCTAAATATATTATTCATAAATTTTTATTTTCTTAATAAATTATAATCCATTTCAGCTTTATCGAAAATAGTTTTTTGATTGATTAAAATAGATTGAAGCTTTTGAGAGCCAATTTTAAATTCGTTAAGCATAGACTTCAATCTTTCAATCTCTTTTTCTTGATTGATATTTTCTTCTAAAAGAGACTTTTTTTCTTTCAGCAAGTTTTCTTTTTCTTTAATATAAAATTTTAATTTTTTAAATTTTATTTTTAGCTTAATATTTTCTTCAATCAAAGATTTTTTAGATTTAAGAAGTATTTTTTTTTAGCTAAAATATTTTTTTCTTCAAAATATCTTCTTTTTCAATCAATAATTTATTTTTTTCATCAGCTGAAAGAAGATTTGACCTTTTAAGTTTTTTATTTTTGAGCCTTAATTTTTTAAATTTATCCATTAAATCATTAAAGACTTCAAACAACTCATTAAAAGCAAAATCAAAAAAATTCTCAAGATTTACCTCATCATCATTGGCCATGAGGCAAGGATTTATAATTTTTTCTTCTACTTTCTCATTTCTCTCTTCTTTATTTTGCTCTCTCTTAATCAATGCTTTCTTTTTTTTTATTTCTTTTTTTTTCTTTTTATCCTCACGAGCCATGAGGTATAAGTTAGGATGAGCTTTCTCGTCTTCTAGGAAGCTTGAGGTTTTTTCTCGATTTACTCCTTCAAAAGTAGTTTTTAATTTCTTTTATATTTATTTTGCTAAATACATAAAAAAATTATATTAAATTTATTAATATCTAAAGAGCAATAAAGCATGTTCATGATCTTGGCATTTAGTTAGGCCATTTCTTTATCATGCTTAATCAATACATTTGAGGTGTGTGAGCCATCAATTATAATATTTCATAAGTTATAATTATGTGCTTATATGAAGATACACATGTGCGCTTTTCAATAACTATAATTTAGTCCATTAAACATTAGAGGTTGATCAATGGAATGACCTTCAGTAAGCAAAAATTTTATTTAGATTGCCATGATCTTTTACTCTTAACCGCTAAGTTAATAATTAATAACAGAGCGCCTGCTCTGATATCACTTGCTTCCCAGAGGTAGCAAGGTTCTTATAAAATTTTAATTAAATTTAAAATCTAAATAATATATGCTTCAATTTATGCTATTTTTAGTAATTATGAAATGTATCTAATGATATAGAAGCAGAATTAAGATAACAAAATCAAAGTATGAAAGTAAAGCAAGAATTAAAACAAAGCTTAGCAAGAATTAAAAGTATGCAAAGTATGTAAAGAGATAAGAAGAAACACAACAAACACACCATAATTTATGGTGGTTCGATACAACTCGCACTTTCATCCACTTTTCAAGTTTTTCTTAAAATTTTTACTATAATCTATTCTTGATTATAGTATATTTATTTTCGAACTCACAAATAAATTCAGTTGATTTTCAATTGGTGCACTAACCAAAATCTTACACCTTTAGTTTTTTGGGCTCGCTAACAATCTAGTTGATTTTCTGGGCTAATTAACCAAAATCTATACAACATCCAATTACGGGCTTGGACCGACCTAAATTTCAAGTTTTTTCCTATAAAGAAACTTATAAAAAAATAAAATTATAAATAAAAGTTTCAAAATAATATAAAAAATATAATTTAAACTCTTTAAAGTCTGAAGAACAAGCTGATGATTTGTTTGATTGAAGTTTAGCTTTTCTTCAATTTATACTTGAAAAGATGTGAAAAATATTGGAGAAGATTGCTTTTGAAGGCTTATTGAAATCTGTGTATAACTTTTTTTCTTTTTTCTTTTCTTTTAGATATTCAATGTTTCTCATCGAAAATAAAAGATTCTCTCTTTAAATTTTTTAATCTTGCCTTTTTTTTTTATTCTTCATCTTTAAATATGCTTGTAAATGGTTGGAGAGTGAGTTCTAGTTATTGAAAACTCTAAAATGATCGTTAAAGTGAAGAAATAGCCATTGAACAACGATCAGAAAACTAGCCATTACTGCTGTCTCGCGTTTGGAGTCAACTCCATTTCTTCAAGAGTTGACTTGCTATAGTACCTGTCGACTCGCTACAGTACCGAGTTAGCTCCATAGCTTGTGCCAAAAAATAGCTTTTTATTTTCTGAGATGGAGTTGGCTCAGATCATCCTCGAGTCGACTTGACCTATGCCAGAGATCCTCAACATGCCAGAGTCGACTCCAAACTTTCTGAGGTCAACTCTAATTCATCTGAAACTTGTTATGTTCTATTTTAAACCTTCTTTCAGTGAATGAGTCGGCTCCTTTTACTCTGAGGTCGACTCTACTAAGTTTTGAACTCAAAATTTTTTTTTTGAAGATCTTGACTTAATGAATTTGTGAAGATCTTTTTTAATAAATATTTAATTTAGTTTTAATATATAAAAAAATCTATATATATTCTTAAAATACATGATTAAATACATAATATACTCAAAGTTTGACAATCATCAAAATCAATTACGAAGTCAACACAAGCACTTTCTTAGGGATCCCACCATCTCCTTCAATGACCTCCTCCTCTCCCCTTAGTCTCCCTTCATCCTCCATTCTCCACGACATTGCAGTTGCTAACTATCTCGACGCCACGTGCACCCTACCCTTCCCTCCCTTTTCTCCTCCTCCATCCATTTCTTTGTCAATCAGGCCCATCGATCGCCTCCCCACTACCAAATCGCTCACTTCACCCTCTTTTTCCTTCCATCAATCGGGTTGGTCGCCCCCTTCCTCCTCCGCCATTACTTGTCTTTTCGCAGCTACATGCCGTCCACTTTTTTCTCCTTTGCCACTCGCCTCCCCACCAGCACATGCTGACCTCCGGTAGGAACAAGTGGTGGTAAATCAAAAAAAAAAGAAGAAAAAAGGAGGAGGATAAAGGGCATGACTTCTAAATCATCTCATCATTTTTTTTGATTTTTTAAATTATATTTAAATTTAAGTTATTTATCACACTAGCTACGTACATAATTAATTAAAATTGATTATTGATAAATAAATTAGTACTATTTATCTTAAAATAGATAAGTAGAAAAAAGTTAATAATAAAATAACTAAAATAGATTTTAGAGCACGATAGCAAAATCTATTTTTTAAATACTAGATGTAAGCATAATAAAAAAAAATTTTAAAAAAAATTATAATTTAATTTTTTTATTTTAAAAAAAATAATGTGAAACCAAATTTTTTTAATTATTTTTATTTTTATTAATAGAATCGAAGCGGTGAACAGAATAACTTTGGGCTAAAAAATAAAACCAGCAAATTAAATCCCACAGCCCAAAGACGAGCGGATACCAACTTCGAGAGCCGACAAACTTTTCTACCTACTACTTCCAGTACTCTTTGGATGCTCCACTCTTCTCTTCCTATTTCATTTTTCGCCTCCCTCTCTCCCTCCCTCAGGGCAAGCCACATCGCCGGCCCTATTCGTAAAAAGAAAAAATTTAAAAAAAGCACGAATTGTACATATTTTTCTTCTGTCAGGAGTCTGTCAAAAAAAAAAAAAAAAAAATCTAAATTTAAGAAATAAAAAACAAAATTACCAAACACAGCCTTTTTTTTAAAATTCATTTCTATTGATGGAATCGAAGCGATGAACAGAGCAACTTTGGGTCAAGACAAAATAGAACCAGCCAATTAAATCACACAGCCCAAAGACCAGTAGATAAGAACTTCGAGAGCGGACAAACTTTTCTACTTAATTAACTCCATCGGCTCTACTTCCGGTACTCTTCTCCTGCTCCATCTACCCTCCATCGCACACGGTCTGTTTGGATGCTTCGTCCACCTTAGCTCCACTCTTCTCCTCCGCCTCCACAGCTTCATCTGTACTGGCTTGAGCTCGTTTGGATGCTCCCTCCTCCTGAGCTCCACTTTTCTCCTCCTCCTCCCCCTCCACATTTTCCTCTGTACTGGCCTGAGCTTTTTTGGATGCTTCCTCCTCCTTGGCTTTGTTCATCGCCTGGATCAAATTCTCAAGACACGAGCCTGCATCCTCGTCCATAGACCACAGCATCAGGTTCTCCGCCACATCCGCCGGGGTAATCTTCACCTCCTCCATCAGGTCCCGAATGGCGTCGAACAGAGGGTGCGAGTCGATGTCCAGATAGTTCTTGGCCAGCACCTTGAATGCGTCGAAGCAGCAGTACGACATCTCGATGTGCTTGTCCATCCGTCCCCTCCTGATCAACGCCGGGTCCAGCTTCTCTTTGTGGTTGGTCGTGAACACTATCAGCCTCTCTCCACCACAGGCCGACCAGAGCCCGTCGATGAAGTTGAGAAGCCCGGATAGAGTCACCTTGCTCTCCTCCTTCTCTTCTGGGCCTGGCGGCAGATTCTTCTTCTCTTCGCTCTTATCTTCCTCTTTCTTGCTTTTCTGCTTCCTCTTGCCGGTGAGATCCAGCGAGCAGTCGATGTCCTCGATGACTATAATGGACTTGCTCGTCGTCTCGATGAAGAGCTTCCGCAGCTCGACGTTGTTCTTGACGGTCGTCAGCTCCAGGTCGTAAACGTCGTAATCCAGGAAATTAGCCATCGCAGCGATCATCGAGGACTTGCCGGTGCCGGGCGGGCCGTAGAGGAGGTATCCCCTCTTCCAGGCCTTGCCGATCCTGTCGTAGTAGTCCTTCGCCTTGCGGAACGCGTCGAGATCCTTCATGATCTCTCGCTTCTTCTCGGGGTCCATGGCGAGGGTGTCGAAACAGGACGGGTGCTCGAACGCCACATGGTTCCACACCTTGCTCTTGTAGCCACCCCAATTGCTGCTGGGGTTGTTGCAGTAAAGCTTCCGCCGCCGGTTCCGGATACCGACCTCGCGCCCCTCTTTCAACACATGGCTGAGATAGGAATCGAGGACCAGCTGGCGGTTACTTTTGTGGAAGGTGAGCCTGTAGGACCTCTTCTCTTCTTGAGCTGGGTAGAAGGAGAGGACCTGGGTTCGAGTGGTGGACGTGTACGAGGACCACCAAAACGTGGTTCCGTCGAATTCGTCGGTTACCTCCTCATGGCCGTCCATGCTGAGGATGGGTTTGGTGCTGTCGTTGCCGAGATCGGCCTTGAGCTTGTGGGCGCGCTGCGAGCAAGCGGCGCTGAGATAGGCCTCGATGGCGGCGTAGGCCTCGCTGCGCTTCATGCGCTCGCCGGTGTACTCTGGGAATTTGATATGGACGTAGGGGTAGGCGAAGGATGTGAGCTTGTGGATGTATTTGATGAGGATGGTTTCAGGGCTGAAGGGGAAGTATTGGCGGATGAGCGCCAAGAGGAACATGAGGCCGGCGAGGGCGGAACCCAGGCTTGCCCATTGCTCACCCATCTCTCTCTTCTCTGGACGGGGAGCTATAGACGAAGCCGATCGGATGCCGGACTGGGGCTTTATCGCTGTTGAGGAAAGTGGGTCTCCAACCGCCAGTTTGAGTGGTTTGTTGACTTGACTTGCTTAGCTACAAGGTATTATTGATTAATATCAACCATAATATTTAGAGAAAAGATAGATATTTTATAAGCCTTGTAGAAGAGGACAACAATGGAGTGCGAGGCCAAATTTGGCAGGAAAATCCTTATAGATGGGTCGAACGAGATATTTGAGATGCTGGGACATTTGGGACGTGCCACCAAGATCCGCCGTGTAATGTTTTTATCAATTTTGGAAAGCTGGAGTTTCTGGAAATCGAGATTCGAGAGGCAGGCAGCTCCTTTCAAATATACTGTTATTTCAGTAACTAGATTTGATGGATCTCATCCATCGTTGTGAGATCTTATTAGCCGTGCATCTAGTTTCAAGGGATGGATACTCTCCACCCCCTCTTACTCCGGCTACCGAGCCTTCGAAAGGTCTTCCTTCAGCCTGCATCCTCGTCCATAGACCACAGCATCAGGTTCTCCGCCACATCCGCCGGGGTACTCTTCACCTCCTCCATCAGGTCCCGAATGGCGTCGAACAGAGGGTGCGAGTCGATGTCCAGATGGTTCTTGGCCAGCACCTTGAATGCGTCGAAGCAGCAGTACGACATCTCGATGTGCTTGTCCATCCGTCCCCTCCTGATCAACGCCGGGTCCAACCTCTCTATGTGGTTGGTCGTGAACACTATCAGCCTCTCTCCGCCACAGGCCGACCAGAGCCCGTCGATGAAGTTGAGAAGCCCGGATAGAGTCACCTTGCTGCTCTCCTCCTCTTCCTGGCCTGGCGGCAGTTTCTTCTTCTTTTCGCTCTTATCTTCTTCTTTCTTGCTTTTCTGCTTCCTCTTCCCGGTGAGGTCCAGCGAGCAGTCGATGTCCTCGATGACTATAATGGACTTGCTCCTCGTCTCAATGAACAGCTTCCGCAGCTCGATGTTGTTCTTGACGGTCGTCATCTCCAAGTCGTAGACGTCGTAATCCAGGAAATTAACCATCGCAGAAATCATCGTGGACTTGCCGGTGCCGGGGGGGCCGTAGAGGAGGTATCCCCTCTTCCAGGCCTTGCCGATCTTGGCGTAGTAGTCCTTCCCCTTGCGGAACGCGTCGAGATCTTTCATGATCTCCCGCTTCTTCGCGGGGTCCATGGCGAGGGTGTCGAAGGTGGACGGGTGCTCGAACACCACATGGCTCCACACCGTTCTCTTGTAGCCGTGCCAATTGCTGCTGGGGTTGTTGCTGTATAGCTTCTGCCGCCGGTTCCGGATACCGACCTCGCGCCCCTCTTGTAACACATGGCAGAGACAGGAATCGAGGACGAGCTGCCGGTTACTTTTGTGGAAGGTGAGCTTGTAGGACCTCTTCTCTTCTTGAGCAGGGTAGAAGGAGAGGACCTGGTATCGAGGGGTGGACTTGGAGGAGGACCACCAAAACTTGGTGCCGCCGAATTCGTCGGTGACCTCCTCGTGGTCGACCATGCTGAGGACGAGTTTGGTGCTGTCCTTGCCGAGATCGGCCTTGAGCTTGCGGGCGCGCTGCGAGCAAGAGGCGCTGAGATAGGCCTCGACGGCGGCCTAGGCCTCGCTGCGCTTCATGCGCTCGCCGGTGTACTCTGGGATTTTGATCTGGACGTAGGGGTAGGTGAAGGATGTGAGCTTGTGGATGTATTTGGCGAGGATTTTTTCAATGCGGGAGGGGAAGAATCGGCGGATGACCGCCCAGAGGAACGTGAGGCTGGCAAGGGTGGAGCCCAGGCTTGCCCATTGCTACTACCGTGGTTCAGTCTCATTCTCAACCTAATGCAATCAGTAGTCATAAAAAAACTTCAATGGTTGAGCTCCTTCTGAATTCTCCAACAGTCAGATCTTGACCGAACTCCATCAATCTATCAAACTTCTCAGTGGTCGAGCTCCTTTCGAACTCCCAACGGTCAGATCTTAGTCGAACTCCTCAATGACCAAGCTCCTTCCGAACTTTCCAACGGTCGGATCTTAGTCGAACTTCATCAGCCTACCGAACTTCTCAACGGTCGAGCTCCAGTCGGACTCTCACAAGAGCCGAACTTCCTCCGTACTCCTTCAATCGAACTCCCACGAGAGTTGAACTCCCTCCGTACTCCTCCAGTCGGACGCCCACGAGAGCCAAACTTCCTCCGCGCTCTTCCAGCTAGACGCCTATAGGAGCCGAACCGAGCTTTTCCTTCGGCCGAATTCCTCCCAAGCTTCCCCTTTGGCTGAACTCCTACAGGAGTCAAACTCCTTCCGAGCTTTCCCTTCGGCCGAACTCCTCCCAAGCTTCCCCTTTGGCCGAACTCCTATAGGAGCCGAACTCCTTCCAAGCTTCCCTTTTGACCGAACTCTTACAGGAGTCAAACTCCTTCTGAGCTTTTCCTTCGGCCGAACTCCTCTCAAGCTTCCCCTTTGGCCGAACTCCTACAGGAGTCAAACTCCTTCCGAGCTTTTCCTTCGGCCGAACTCCTCCCAAGCTTCCCCTTTGATCGAACTCCTACAGGAGTCAAACTCCTTCTGAGCTTTTCCTTCGATCGAACTCCTTCAGAAGTCCAAACTTCTCTGAAATTGATACATGTTGAAGTCCACCAATCAATGCCTGCTTTCTCAAAGCCACGACTATTAAATCTGGACGAACGGCCACCATCAGTCTGCCACAGTTGACGCTACAGATGGTGCTCCCCTCCATGACTGACTCCGTCAGACCTCGAGTGGCCCACCACTACCGGACGATATGGCTGTCACTATCGGTTTGACGATGCCATCCTCTCCACACCAAATCCCATGCAATCTCAAGCGGCCCATCATTAGGCGGTATGGCCATCACCATCAATCAAGCTCCGTCTATAAAAGGGATCCTTCAGATATATTTCCTCTAAGCTCTCTTCTCCTCTCTAAAGCTCAAAGTTCACTCTCATTGCTGAGCACTCCATTTTTGTTGGCCAGAAGAGCTGACTTGACCATCGGAGGGTCCTACCGAAGGCACCACCACCGACTCCGGACGAAATTTTATTTTGTAGGTCATCGACGGCGACCTCATCCTCCTCCACTTCAGCTCGATCCGGCATCAATCAGATTCTGCACCAACAGAATTGGCGCTAGAAGAAGGGTCCTTTTGTTTTTGAGATTCTCCTGTTCTTAAAGGAGTGCTCAGCGACGACCTCTCTCTTCCCTCTCTAGAGATCTTTCTTCTTCCTCTTCAGAGTTCTTTCCCAAGAGAAAATGCCTTCGAGGAGAGCTTTCATTCGATGATCGACGGCTTCCGCGGCTGGATCCCATCCAAATCTATCTGCTCCTACTTCAGCCTTGACAACTCAAGTTTCGTCTGTAGCCACGATAAATGCGTAGCAGTTCAACCTGCTGATGCAGTGGGTTCAGGACCTCACCGAGATGGTGCAGGCCATGCAGTAGCTTTCGACGGTGACTCCACCAAGAAACCCACCATCGGGATGTCGAAAATCGATCCCAAGAAAGAGTACTCGGGCTAGCATACCCGTTGCTCCTAAAAAGTAGAAACAGAGAGCAGAGAATTCATGTTCGGATCATGGTTCTCCTCTAGAGGAGACCTTCCCCATTTGTAGAAGGAAGCCCCCAAAGATCTGCAGCCAAGACGATGCCCTCGTTCACAAACCGCGGGAGATGGATCGATGGATTAAGGAGCTCGGCCACGTCGCCCTGGCTCACCTTGATGGCATCCGCACCGATCCTCCTTTCTCTCTTCGAAATATGTAGGAGTCCATCCCGCCGAACTTCGAGCTCCCTTAATTCAAAAGCTATGATGAAACTTCTGATCCAGTTGATCATCTAGAGGCCTTTCGAATCATGATGCTACTCCTTGGCGCACCAAATGCTATTTTGTGTCGAGCCTTCCCATGTACCTTAAAGGGAGCAGCGAGAAACTGGTACTCGGCATTGAAGCCGAGCACGATTTTCTCTTTTGACCAGATGAGCCATTAGTTCGTAGCTAACTTCATTAACAGCCGACATCCGCGCCGAAGTTCAGATTCTTTGATGAATATCAAGCAGAAGCAGAAAAAATCCATCCGAACTTATGTTATTCGATTTAACACCGCAGCATTGGAGGTCCAAGACCTGGATCAATCAGTCGCCATGGCCGCTCTCAGGGACGGCCTTCAGAAGAATGACCTACTGTTCTTCCTAGAGAAGAAGTATCCTAGGAACTTTATCGATCTACTGGCTCGGGCCGAGGGATATGTCTGAGCCGAAGAGGCCTTCAGGGCTAAGGATGATGAAGCCGATGGTGAGCAGCGAATCGACGGGTCGAGCAGGCCCGTCGAAGAAGAAAAGTCGAGTGAAGCTCGACCGCATTCCCGGACTCCTTCTGGGCGCAGTCGAGCTCGAACTCCCCTTAGGGCTTGGGGGTGGAGAAGCCCCGACGGATGGGTGCACCGAGGTTCTCCCCAGCACCGAGGTTCTCTCCAACTAAGATTTCATAATTATGCCCCCTTTAACGCTCCGAAAGCTCAAGTGCTGATGAAAATCAGGGAACAACTTTCGAGATCGGAGAGGATGCTTTTTCGTCCCAGCAAGTGCAATCCCAATAAGTTCTACCTCTATCATCGTGACCACGACCATGATACTGAAGAATGCGTTCAGTTCCGAGATAAAATTGAGAAGCTCATCAGGAGAGGCCAGCTGGATCGAATCCTCAGACGTCGGCCTGAAACAGGAGAAGATCGACTAAGAGCAAATAATAAAAAGGTCGATCGCCTTTCGTATCATCGACGCCACATCAAGCTTGCTCCAAATTGAGAAGGCTAGCGCAAAATAGAGGAGGTCGTCATATTTCGAAACTTATTGTCCGAAGGAATTCGAAGGAACAACGCTCTCATGATCTGGGGATGCACTGCCAGTAATTTTCTTTCAATAAAATTCTTTCATTTCGATAATATTATTTCTTTGTGCAAGAACTACGTGATATCAGGAAAGAAGTAGTTAATAGTGGCCATATTAGGAACAGAAGGAGAACCTCATCCTAACATGAGCCGATCAAAGTCCTTCAATCTTGGCTGCAGGAGATAAGATCTCCTCCGAGTGCCTGCATCAACCTCAGCTGCAGGAGATAAGATCTCTTCCGAGCATTCGGACCAACCTCGGCTGTAGAAGATAAGATCTCCCCCGAGCGTCCGCATCAATCTCGGCCGTAGGAGATAAGATCTCCTCCGAGGGTCCGGACCAATCTCGGTTGCAGGAGATAAGATCTCCCTCGAGCATCCGTATCAACCTCGATTGTAGGAGATAAGATCTCCCCCAAGCGTTCGGACCAACCTTGGCTGTAGGAGATAAGATCTCTCCCGAGCGTCCGGGCCAACCTCGATTGTAGGAGATAAGATCTCCTTCGAGCGTCCGCATCAACCTCGACTGCAGGAGATAACTCCTCCAAGGGTCTGGGCCAACCTCGGCTACAGGAGATAAGATCTCCCCGAGCGCCTGCATCAATCTTGGTTGCAGGAAATAAGATCTCCCTCGAGCATCCAGGCCAACCTTGGCTGCAGGAGATAAGATCTTCCCCGAGCGCCTGCATCAACCTCGGCTGCAGGAGATAAGATCTCCCTCGAACACCCATATCAACCTCGACTATAGGAGGTAAGATCTCTCTCGAGTGCCTGTATCAACCTCGGCTATAGGAGATAAGATCTCCCCCGAGCGTCCGCATCAATCTCGACTGTAGGAGATAAGATCTCCCTCGAGCGTCCGTATCAACCTCGGTTGTAGGAGATAAGATCTCTCCCCGAGCGACCGGACCAACGTCAACTAGAGATAAGATCTCTCCAAGCTTTGAAGGCCTCATTCATTTAGGATGAGATGGAGGGAGAGGCCCTGACAGCGGCTCTTATGTGCCCCCACGATCCGTTAGGAACAGGAGGAGAACCTTATCCTAACGCGAGCAAAGTCGAAGGCCTCGTTCATTTAGAAATGGGATGGGGGGAGAGGCCCTGATAATGACCTTTATGTGCCCCCATAGTCCGTTAGGAACAGAAGGAGAACCTTGTCCTAACGTGAGCAAAATCGAAGGCCTCGTTCATTTAGAACGGGATGGGGGGAGAGGTCCTGACAATGGCCTTTATGCACCTCCATAGTCCATTAGGAATAGGAGGAGAACCTCATCCTAACGCGAGCAAAGTCGAAGGCCTCGTTCATTTAGAACGGGATGGAGGGAGAAGTCCTGACAACGGCCCTTATGAGCCCCTACAGTCCGTTAGGAACATGAGGAGAACCTCACCCTAATGCAAGCAAAGTCGAAGGCCTCGTTCATTTAGAACGGGATGAGGGGAGAGGCCCTGAAAATGGTTTTTATACCCCCCCATAATTCGTTGGGAACAGGAGGAGAACCTCGTCCTAATGCGAGCAAAGTTGAAAGCTGAGCTTCAAAGTCTACGTCGACCTCGACTAGAGATAAAATCTCTTCCGAGTGACCGTGACAACCTCGGCTAGAGATAAGATCTCTCCTAAGCGACCGTGTCAACCTCGGCTAGAGATAAGATCTCTTCCTAGCGATCATGACAATCTCGGCTAGAGATAAGATCTCTTCCGAGCGACCGTATCAACCTCGACTGGAGATGAGATCTCCTCCGAGCTTCAACTTCAACTTTGGCTGAAGATGAGATCTTCCCTGAGCTTCAACCTGAACCGATGCAGAGCCCTGAAGAAGAATTCGACAGTCATCTTTTCTGTACTCCCTTCTTTCGAGTTTCGAACTCGGGAGTGGGAGGGACTACTATTGGGGATAAATTCCGCTCCTACCGAAGTCCAGTCTGATGCTTAGCCTAATGCAATCGATAGTCACGAAAGAGCTTCAGCGATCGAGCTCCTTCCGAACTCTCCAGCGGTCAGATCTTAGTCGAACTCCTTCAGCCTACCAAACTCCTCAGCAGCCGGGCTCCTTCCGAACTTCCAGCGGCCGGATCTTAGCCGAACTCCTTTAGCCTACCGAACTCCTCAGCAGCCGAGCTCCTTCCGAACTCTCCAGCGACCGGGTCTTAGCCGAACTTTTTCAGCCTGCTGAACTTCTCAGTGGCCGAGCTCTAGTTGGACTCCCACGAGAGCCGAACTCTCTCCGTACTCCTTCAGTTGGACTCCCACGAGAGCCGAACTCTCTCCATACTTCTTCAGTTGCATTCCTCCAGTCGAATGCCCACGAGAGCCGAACTTCCTCCGCGCTCTTCCAGTCAGACGCCTATAAGAGCCAAACTTCTTCTAAGCTTTTCCTTCGACCGAACTCCTTCCGAGCTTTTCCTTCAGCTGAACTCCTCCAAGAGTCCGAACTCCTCTGTAATTGATACATGTCGAAGTCCACCAATCAATGCTTGCTTTCTCAGAGCCATGGCTATTAAATCTGAACGAACAGTCACCATCAGTCTGCCATAGGCGACGATACAGGCGGCGCCCCCTCCATGACTGACTCCTCCAGACCTTGAGCGGCCCACCATTATCGGATGGTATGGCTGTCACTATCGGCTTGACGATGCCATCCTCTCTGCACCAAATCCCATGCAATCTCGAGCAGTCCGCCATCAGACGGTATGGCCATTACCATCAATCAAGCTCCGTCTATAAAGGGACTCTCCAGATATGTTTCCTCTAAGCTCTCCCCTCTCCTCTAAAGCTCAAAGTTCACTTCTCATTGCTGAGTATTCCATTTTTATTAGCCAGAAGAGCTAACTTGACCGTCGGAGGGTCCTGTCGGAGCTACCACCACCGACTCCGGAGGGGATTTTGTTTTGCAGGTCACCGACGGTGATCTCGTCCTCCTCCACTTCAGCTCGATCCGACGTCAACCAGATTCTGCACCAACACTACCAAAGTCTACACATTGGCATTAAAAAAAATACATTAAAAAATTATTATAATGATCCATGCAAAATAATAAATACTATAATTATTAACTAGTATCAATCATAATATTTTAAGAAAAAAAAAGAAATTTTATAATCCTGGTAGAAGCTGGCAGCAATGAGGGGTGTAGTCAAAAAAATCCAAGATCAAATTTGCTGGGAGTGAAATACCTACCAGCAGGTGGAACAAAGTAGTTCAGAAAATGGGGCGCTCGAGACGTGCCGCCTCGATCCATCGTGCGTGCGTGCGTGCGTGCGTGTAGGGCTTTGGAAATTGAGAGATAAGTAGCTCTTGTCAAATACACTATTATTTTACTTATCAGACTTGATGCATCTCATCCATCAATGTAAGTTTTTATTGGCCATATGCTTTGTTTCCAAGGGATGGACACTCTCCAACTTAAACTTAAAGAAGGCAAACTCTAAAACGTCTGAGCTCTCTCTCTTTCCCTCCCCTCCTCCAGCCATCCCTCTCCCTTCGGCTGCCGCTCCTCAGCCCAAGCTTGGAGCCCGTTATTGCCAAAATTCTGATATGTTTGTTGGTAGAAAGCAGTGTAGTGATAAGCAAGAGCTATAGTTATATTAAACATTAGGTACTGTATAAAATTTTGATCTTGAACATTAGTCCCTCTCTTACTTGTAGGCACTCATTCAGTGGAGCGAGCACATTCAAAACTTGGGCGGTGGACCAGTTGAGGCTACATTCACTTGCTATCAGATACCAAAAGGCCACACGCTGCAACGCAACCAGCTCCGGTGGGCAGCCACATCCGTGCAATCCCCTGCAATGGAAAAATTATTGGTTGAGTCAGACAACCACGTCATTTTTGGATCAATTAAATGAATGATCGAGACGTCTTTAAGTTTAGGCGTGGTGCAGTGACAAGTCAATATTCCTAAATCTCCTAACAGCGACAACGATATTTTTAGGTAAAAATGCAAGGTCCCTTTTTTTTTCCTTGTTAATTTCGGTAAAGAAGATGCCCGGTCCCCTAAACATGCCGAGTCTCCTAATAGCGACAAGGGGAACAGGACGGCTGAGAGCCGCTGAAGTCCAGATATTTTTATGGGGGCCATGAGGCGTGCATCTCAGGCAGCCACCATATAAAGTTTTATATTATATAAAATAGCCGACTAGCTATGAGGTACAGAAGTTAGGTCCTCCTCACCGGCTGAGCCTACTGGGTCAAGCAGCTGGTGTAGGGGATGCAACCCAACCGACAAACTGACGTAGGCAAAAGCTTGCAGATTCATAAACATCGCTGTACCCACTCTTGTTTATCTTAACAATTTGAAGGCTTACAGGATCTGTCGATTATATGTTTTTCTTTAGGACGGGGATGGATTTATTATGGTTAGATTCTTCAGAAGGTCGCTCACATGGAGGTCTTTATTTTCTTTGTTCCTGATCAGATGCAGGAATGGGCAGAAGGAGCATATAAAAAGCCAATATTTTCCTACACAATTACAAAATTTTATAATGCTTATGATGGCACGAGGATGCACAGTTTGTGGGCGGCATCTATTTTTTCTACTTAATATGGTTATAGCTGCTGCTTACAGCCTTTAGGAAGGATGCCAAGATTTTCTTTTCCAGCTATTTTGTCAATGTATTAAGTCAGCTGGTCTCCTGTTGCTAGTTTCTCTCTCCGTTATTGCCTGTTTTGTGCTAGTTGTATATCTATTATAAGTTTGGGTTGTAATACCGGACATCTCTTTTATTTCTTAATCGGAATGCTTTCCTATCAAAAAAAAAAGAAAAAAAAAAAAGCCTGGGCCAAATGTTTGTAGTTATGTCCAAATCAATCAATGCTTAGGACTCGAAATCAGCGATGCCGAGCTTCTTTTGCCTGCATGTCACGGTCATATACAGGATCAATGCTATGATACAAAGCTGATAGGAACTCGATTCCTATCTATTGCTGCTGAATCCTAGATTAAAATTGAGATCCATGATGCCGAGAAGGATAGAGGTCTGCAGTACTGAAAAAAAATATTTTGAAAAGAAATTATACCTACAAAAAGAAGTTTTTAACCAGAGTTGTTTCCAGTAGAAATCCTTCAACACTCAAATTAGCCAGGAGTTAGTGAACAATAGAAGAGAGTGAGCAAGAGGAGCTTGAGCAAGAGGGGCTTGAGAGCTTATCTAGGATCTCCTATTTCTTCCTATTTATAGAAGGAGGCATGTTTTGCAATTAGCGGTTGACATATCAGCATATATCACACTTTGCATGCCTTACGTGATTGGGTAAGCTGTCATTTGGTAGTTTAAGTCACCTTATTCGCATCGCTATGATCTGGTGTTGATCCTATGCATAACTATCATTGGAAATCATGGTCTGACAAGATCATGGTTTCACCTCATCTATGGCTAAGGTTAATAGGTCGGCAATATCCAAGGTGTTCTTTCTTCGATACAAACCGAGGTCAGTAGAATATCTCCACATTAGATGCCTCTACTCCCAAGTTCGAGCTAAAACTAAGCTCAGCTGAAAGGAGCAGAAGTGGTCTAACTAAGGTTACATTGTGGTTGAGTTGGATCCTTTCATTTGATACACCTTGAGAAATCAGCTCGAGTAGTAATTCCAAGTAGATATGTGGTGCGATCTGGACAAACTACATGGACCATTGCTTTGATCTGAATTGATGATTGCGGTGATCCATGGGAGCTTGGTTCGATCAATGCCAAGCTGCCATGTGATGGATATCTGTGGTAACTAGGAAGATCATCACCTAATCGGAACTGCTAATTGCAACAATCCATGGGAGCTTAGATTGGCCAATGCCGAGCTACCACATGGTGGATATATGTGGCGACTAAGCGAATAAAAAGGGGTTGCATCTCTCCTTGCCTTTTACTTTTACTATTTTACTGGGCAAGGTATTGTTGCTTTAGCGATTTTCGGTCAGGTTTCAGCAACTTCAAGCCTTTATCCAATGTCCTTTCTGGTGAACTTCCTGGCAAACTAAGCTCTAGCAAGGTCAGCACTTTCCTATAGTCTGATCTCCTGACTTCTACTCTTTCTCGACTTTCTTAGGTTAGGTCCTGAACTCCATTTCTTGTTCTTTCCCTCTCTTTCTTTCCATCCTTGTAGGCTCTTTTCTTTATTTTCTTGCCTCATAGCTTGTTCGATGACGAGCTACAAGTTGCTGTAAACCTTAAGTTGCTACATGCCCAGCTCCCTAGTGATTGTATGGCTGATTACAAAGGCTTCATATTCCACTTCATTATTTAAAGTCTTAAATCCAAACCATAAGGCACCCTTAGCAATCATACCTTTTGGACTAGTTTGAACTACCCCGTCCCTTGATCCTGCCGAGCTAAGGATCCATCCAAATGCAAAATCCAAGATTCAACAGATCCATCTCTTCTCGACTCAGCTTCAGGGGGATCTTCTTCTATGATGGTGCATTCTAGGAGGAAGTCAGCAAGCACCTATGCTTTGGTAGATGGTTGAGGTTGGTACTTTATATTAAATTCTTCGAGCTTAATTGCCTACTTAGCAAATCAAACCGAATGTATCAGATCGATAAAGGATAATTTTTATCAATTGGTCCATCAAAATGACCACCAAGCGGGTTTGAAATTATGGGAGCAACTTCCTCACTGAGATCACTGAGGCATACACCATCTTCTCGAGCTTTAAGTATCTCGTTTCTATGTCGTGAAGGATTTTGCTAATGTAGCAGACCAATTTCTGTACCTTTCCTTCTTTCCAAATGAGTATCAATCATATTACAATAGCATAGATTGTCAAGTACAAGTACAGCTCCTTGTTCAACTCTAGATTACTAAGGAGTGGTGATGCACCAAGATACCTTTTCAACTCATTGAAGGCTGCTTGATGGTCGTCGGTCCATTGAAAGTTGTTGGCTCACTTTAAGGCTTTGAAGAAGGGCAAGCACCGTTTGACTGATCTAGAGACAAATCTATTCAGAGCAACTATCCTCCCCATCAAGCATTGGACCTTCTTTATTGGTTTTAGTAGAGCCACTTCCAGCACTGCTCGGATCTTCTCGAGGTTTACCTCAATTTCTCATTGCAAAATTAAAAAATTTAGAAACCTATCAGACATGGTTCTGAAGGCGCATTTGCTCGAGTTAACCTTCATTTGAACCTTGTGGAGGATCATGAAGGCCTCCTCGAAGTCTATAATGTGGTGACTAACTTCTCGGATCTTGATTAACATATAGTCTATGTAGTCCTTTATGTTCTTTCTGATATGCTCTTTGGAGATTTTGCTCACCAAATGCAAATAGGTCACCCTTACATTCTATAGGATAAAGGGCATAAGCTGTAACAAAAGAGATCCTTGTTAGTAGTAAAGGCAGTCTTCTTCTTATTCTCAGGTACCATCCAAATTTGATTGTAACCCGAGAAGGTATTCATGAAGATGAGGAGCTGATGGATGTTGGTCCAATATAATATCCACTAGTTGATCAATCCGAGGCAATAGATAGCTGTTCTTCGAGTATAACTTGTTGAGGTCGATATAGTCAATGCAAATGTGCCACTTTCCATTTATCTTCTTAATGAGGACCATGTTCATCAGTCAATCTGAGTAGATGACTTCTCGGATGAAGCCCACTTTGATTAGCTAATCAATCTTGTCCTCAATCATTTTGTGGCACTCTAGGACGAAGCTCCTCTTCTTTTATTTGAATGTCCGATATCCTGGATCTACATTCAGCTGACGTACCATCAACTCGAGATCCATACTTGGCATATTCGATACTGACCAGGTAGAGATGTCTGCATTCAATCAAAGAAAAGAGACAAGCTAATGTTTGGTGGCCTTGTTCAGATGCAAACCAATTTGAACTACCTTGGAGGCATCTTCCTCTTTGAGTGGTACTAAGACAAGTTCTTCAATCGATTCTTTCTTTCATTACTATAGAATAGGACTATGACAGTGGTTGAAAATCGTTGCTATAGTCTAAAAAATCACTACCATAGGCTATGACAGTGATTAGCTAACCGCTGCCACTACGATCATCATCGTAGGTCTATGATTGCGGTTATTGTAGCGGTTATTCAAACCACTACCATAGAGAGCTTATGACAGTGGTTTCCAAACCGCTATCATAGATTGATCTATAGTAGTAATTTTATAATCACTACCATATACAGTTTATAGCAGTGATTTTGTAACCGCCGCCATAGAGTCTTTAGTAGTGATTATAAAACCACTGCTATAGGTCAATCTATGACAGCGGTTTGTGAATCGCTGCCATAGGTTATAGCAGCGGTTATAAAATCGCTGCCATAGGTCTAATACAGCGATTAGCATGAAACCTACGTACGATTGGTATGCCTACAACAGTGATTTTACAACCACTGCTGTAGCTTTTGAATAATAAAAAAATTATAATTTTTTTTAATTTTTATATTTTTTACTTAATAAATATAGTTTAATAACATAAAAAAATATTATAAATATAAGAATATTTATGAAATTCTTAAATTTTATTATTGAATAAAATTTATTATAATATTTTAAAAAAATACATCAAAAGTTTTCTAAATTTATATCATCATCGTCATCGGGATATGAAGCACGAGTTGGAGGGGCTGGAGCTAGAACGTCGGCCAACATGTCCTCAAGGCCCATGAAGTCAGCTCCAAAATACGCATTAAGCCTCGTCATCATGGCGCTCAAGATGCCCTCTAGATGAGATGTGCGCACCTTAGCATGAGCAGCCCGCATCGTTGACTGATTTGCCCGCATCATAGCCTGAGCTACCTACGCCAACGCCTTCTCAAACTGCTTCCGACTGATGACACTAAAAGCATGTGAAGAGATGCTCTCCTCAAATCAGTAGCTCATCGACGTATGTCCAAATCTACATCGGATTCTTCTAGAGTGCTCAGGCTCCAAGACCTGAGATAGATGGTCATGGAGGTCAGAGGAATCCGGGCCCTCACTTGCGAACGCATCTAACTGCTTCTGTAATTATAAATTTAAATAAAATATTATAAAAAATATTATAATACTAATCATACTAATATATATTACTTATAAAAATTCTTTCAATCGCGGCATTCATCGACCTATCCTTCTTGTCCGTATGGTTGGATCGGAAGATCTCGCTATGGCTGATCATCATCCCACTCTCATCAGCTATAATAATAGATCAATTTATTAAAATATTAAAAAAATATTAATTTAATTTATCTAATAAGATTCAGTATTTATTATCTTTCTATACACACGACTGGCCATAGACTCATGGTCGAGAGTATGCGTATACTTCTGGACTATCCGATTCTCTCAGTTCTGATGGAAGGTAGCCTAACAAGTATTCAAATAAATAATAAATATTTTAAAAATATTTAAATATAATTTTAAATATATTAAAAAATTTAAAATTTAAAAATTAAATCTTGAACTCCTGACTCCACCAATGTCTAACCATCCCCCTCTCACCGACTCGGGAAAAAGTCATGTATCCAAGAAACAAGCTCCTCCAAAGTATCTCATCGGTGCTCGAGCCATCCTTTGTGAAGCTTGACCTAATAGCCTCGGTATAATTTTTCAATCTTCTTCAGTCAGACATTTCGAGCCCTCTTGTGATCTAGAAAGTCATACCTTTTCTGCACAAAGTTATCAAAAGTCAATTACAAAATTATTCTAATCAAACATAGTATAAACATATAAAATACATAAATATAATTAAGATATACTTATCCATATTTTCTTCCGCACCTAATTTTTGATAGTAGCATCCATCAATCGTCAGTCTGTGGGCACTACCGAAATAATGTTGGACCGCCTCACAAGCATTCCAAAAAAGAAATGCATCTTCCACACGGTCTCTCCTACTAGCCTCCCCTCCATGTTATAGTGCACCATCACCTAATGCTGACGGTTCCACACATGCAGCATGCATGTGGGACTACAAAATATCCTACTGAATGATGCATCTGCAATAAAAATATGTTATATAAATATATAAATACTATATAAATAAATAAATAACATAATAAAAATATACACTCACTAGCCATGGGATCGTGCGACATAGATTCCAGTGGAGATGCATTGGTGGGTGGAGTATGTGTCCGAGATATGGTTGATGGTGGAAGCTCAGATATTGGTGGAGTAGATGTCGGTAGAGGAGTAGATACCGATGATCTTTGGACAGTCGATGTGGACGTAGATGGAGTATGCTCCAACTATGATTCAGATGCAGAGCAGCACATAATCTATCGAGGGATGGGGGTGAAAGCTAGATAGTATTTTGATGCCATCGTGACCTGCAACATTAATGAACATTAACCAATATAACATGTTAAACAATAATATTAGTAGAGCATCAAGAAAATATTACATTACTATATTATATATTTATATGTGTATTAAGACATAGAAAATTGTCAAGAAGCTTTGTAGGTTCTCGATATCATCCTAAGGAAGCATTCAGCAAAGCAGTAAGTTGATTTGTTTATGTTTTAATGATTCAAGACTGAGAGTTATAGGATAAGTAAATAAGTAGTAAGTAAACAATCTATCATCCTAGGGCCCAAGACTGCTGGCACGTCATAATCCAAGGCTGCCAGCATGGCCCAAAATCTGTCGGCAGGAGTGAGGGTTCTTTTAGCGACCGACACAGATCATGATTGTCGATACAGTCTAGAATCCATCGATGGAGATTTTTTTATCGATCGGCATGACCCAAGGGCTATCCATAGCCATCGACACGGCACGGCCCAAGGTTGCTGGCACGGCTCAGGACCGGTAGGGGTGAGGTGGCGAAGCCAGCTGGGGAAGGAAATGGAGGGAGGTCTCATCGATGGTGGAGTGCGTGGGGGGGGGTAGAGAGAGATCGAAGAGAAAAATGAAATGGGGGTAGGATTTGGAGAAAAAAAATCTATCTATGAAAGTAATTTTCGAACCACTGCCATCGATCTAAGAGAGCAACTACTGAAAATCACTACCATGGTGTATGGCGGCGGTTAGAAAATCACTGCCATAGATCTATGGCAGCAATTTTAATTAATCACTGCCATATATTAGAAATCAAAATCTTTTTCTCTAAATTTTATATAATTCTAAAATTTAATATCTATCTTCATCATTTATTATTTAAATAATTATCATTAGAGTATCATCATAAAAGGTCATCTCGATCCAATAGCCCTAGCTTCACGATTGATAAAATTTGATTTCGACGATCACGAACGACGGCATGATGATCTGATAGATAAAGATCACCGATAGATCCAAAAATCTAGAACTATGATTTTGGTGATGTTTGTAACATACTATCAAAATTTTACTTTAATCGAATATCGTTATCACGATCAATTTAGTACGGAATAATTTCGACCATTAAATGAGAAATGAGTGACCAAAGGATCATACGACGTTCGATTATGAGATAATATTTTAGAAAAATGATCTTGACTATTATTTTAATTATTTTTATGGTGATAATTGTAAAACTTAAATCATGGATCTAAGAACGATCCAAAACTATACGTCTTTCGATACCAGTTCTTAAACTTCTTTGATAATTATGCTTATGCTTTTGTAAAATCTGCTTAACGTGAATAGTTCATACATAAATAATTTAAATTTTATGATAATTATTATATAAAATAATTAAAATTATAGTAAATATTATTAACTAAAAAATTATCTCATAATCTAATGTGGTTTGGCCTTTTAATCACTTATTTTTCATTTAACGACTGAAATCATTTCGTACTAAATTGACCATGATAATGATATTCGATTAAAGTAAAATTTTGATAGTATGCTACAAACATCACTGAGATCATCATTGCAGATTTTTGAATCCATCGGTGCTCTCCATCTTTCAGATTATCGCACCATCGTTCATGATCGTCGAAATCAAATTTTACTGATCGATGAAACTAGGGCTATCGGATCGAGATAGTCTTTTGTGATGATACTCTAATGGTAATTATTTTGATAATGAATAATGAAGATGGATATTAAATTTTAAAATTATATAATATTTAGAGTAAAAATATAAAAAAAGCTATGGTAGTGGTTATATCCAATCGCTGCAATATATTGGACCTACGACAGCGGTTACACTAAACAGTTATAATAGGTTGGACCTATAGTAGTGGTTATAGATAATCACTGCTATAGGTCCAATCTATGGCAGCGGTTCAGTCAACCACTATCATATGTCGTATCTATTGTAGCGGTTATCCTAAACCGCTGCTATAGATTTGACCTATGGCAGTAGTTTCGTATAATCACTGCCATAGATTCTATTACAGTAGTTTTTAAAACTGCTGCCATAGTATGCACTGTCGTATCCTCTTTCTATAGTAGTGTTTAGCTCATCCTACAGATCCAACCTTTTGATGGGAAGGGTCTCTAATGGCCCTATTGTCTAAAGGGTAACTATGTAACACTGCGTCTCTAGGGCTTGATTTCCCTACACTTCTCCGACCTCATTCTCATTAGAAATCTCATCAACAGATGGTTGGTCAATATAATAGCTTCGAGCGTATTTAGTCCTGATCAGCCTAGTGTGGCATTGTAGGCTGATGGGACCATGATGACCAAGAAATTGAGTTGCATAATCGATTGTTATAGCTTCTGACCTGCCATTATTGGTAGGATTATGATCCCTTCAATAGGAGCAACATCCCTAGAGAAATTAATGAGGGGAGATCGAGCCTTCTTAACCAATCTGAAGATAATCCCATTCTAAAGAATCAAAAAATAACACATTAGCAGAGCTTTCATTATCCATTAAGATGCAATGTATGTCATACATGCTTAAAGATACAATGACTACATCATCATACCTAGATTGGACTACTCATGAGTCTGCATCAGAGAAGGTGATTGTGTCCTCGATCTTTTGCCTCTTCGTCGCCTTTTCTCCTCGTTCGAGGGCACAGTATGTTGAGAATAGTGTCCCAAAGTCAATCATCAGTCTGTTGATGATTGTATTATTTCTTATACTTGTATATAAATTATTAATAAATAAAATTTATTTTGATATTTTATCATCATAAATTCTCACATCTTCTAATGAACTTCTGTGAGCTCAAAAGTGGCACTCCCAAGTCTTTAAAATATGAGAAGATAGATTATGAAAAGACTGAAGCGAGCTAGAAGAAGAATCAATCTCAATAGTAAAGTTCAAAAACTGGACTGCCTCACTTTGAGACTAAGTCGGCTCAGTTGGAAACTAGGTCGACTAGGTCTTAAAGAAAAATTTAGATAAAAAGCAGCATTTTTGGACTGTTGACATGATACACAACTGGGTCGGCTCAGTCTCGACTCAGTCTGGGACTGAGCCGACCTAGTCGTAGGTTAGCCGGCTCAGTGTGACAAACTTAGCTAACCTAGTCGCAGGTTAGCCAGCTCAGTCTGAAACTAGATCGACTCAATTTTTATGGATTATTATTTTATGTACGTGGGTTGTTTGGGTTTGAGAAATTTTTCTATGAGCTTGGGCTTGATCCTTTGTAAAGTATATATACTAAAAATAGATCAAGATTGTAAATATGCTGAAATATACTTGTTGACGCAGAAACTGATCGTCGTCGGAGTTCATCGAAGTTGAGGTCGATGAGGTCGCCATCGGGGACCTACAAAACAAAGTTCCATTCGGAGCCGATGGGGGTGGCTCCGGTAGGACCCTCCAACGATCAAGTGAGCTTCAGTTAATAGGAATGGAGTGCTCGGTAGAGTTTTCTGGTTAAGAGAAAGGGTTTTCAGAACTTGGCGTAAGTGTATCCGGAGGGTCCTTTTCATAGAGGGAGCTTATTGTAACCGTCTTGATTAATGATTATCGTAACTGTCTTGATCAATACCGATCGTTATTATTGATCGTAATTGCCGATCATTATTGACTCAATAAATGCCGATCGTTATTGCCGATCGTGTAACCATAGCGAGATCACCTGTCGGAATCCATCATAAGAAGTTCAGCTTTCATGGAAGTTCAGCGAGAAGTCCATCCGCTGAAGAAGTTCGCAAGAAGTCCGACTTCCATAGAAGCTCGGCTGCTGGAGGAGTCCGCAGGAAGTCCGACTTCCGTAGAAGCTCGACCGCTGGAGGAGTCCGCAGGGAGTCCGGCTTCCATATAAGCTCGGCTGCTGGAGGAGTCCGCAGGGAGTCCGGCTTCTGTAAAGGCTCAGCCACTGGAGGAGTCCGTAGGGAGTTCGGCTTTCAAAGAAGCTCGACTGCTGGAGGAGTTCATAGGGAGTCTGGCTTCCATAGAAGCTCGACCGCTGGAGAAGTTCGCAGGAAGTCAGGCTTCCATAAAAGCTCGGCTGCTGGAGGAGTCCGCAGGGAGTTCGGCTTCCATAGAAGCTCGGCTGCTGGAGAAGTTCGATCGAGGGACTATTGCTACGAAATTCAGTCGGCTGAAGGGTCGGCCACTTGAAGAGTTCGGCCGCTGGGAGTTCGAAGGAGCTTGGCTGCTTAGCTGTTAGGTCGGCTGTAATAGTTCGGCCAAGACCTGTTCGTCGAAGTTCTTCCATGGCTACTGGCCGCTTCAAGCTTGACTTCGACAGGAGCGGGGTTTATCTCCAACACTAGCCCCCCCACTCTCGAGTTTGAAACTCGAAGGAGGGGAGTGCAGACAAGGCGACTGCCGAAGTCTTCTTTCGGGCCTCGTGCTGGTCCATGTTGAAGCTCGGGAGAGATTTCATCTCCGGCTAAAGTTGATGTTGAAGTTGAAGCTCTCCAGCCGAGGTTGATATGGTCGCTCGGAAGAGATCCTATCTCTCACTGAGGTCGAAGTCGACGCTCTTCAGTCGAGGTTGGCTCAGTCGCTCGGGGAAGACCTTATTTGACCGAGGTTGACAGGGTCGCTCGGGGGAGATCTTATCTCCTTTGGCCGAGGTTGATGCGGGTGCTCGCGTTAGGACGAGGTCCTCCTCCCATTCCTAACTTCGACTTTGCTCGCATTAGGACGAGGTTCTCCTTCTATTCCTAACGGGCTATGGGGGCACATTCGGACCGTCGTCCATCTCCCTCCGTCTCGTCTAAAGTAAACGAGGCCTTCGATTTTGCTCGTGTTAGGACGAGGTCCTCCTCCTATTCCTAACGGGCTATGGGGGCACATGCGAACCATCGTCCGAGCCTCTCCCCCCATCTTGTCCTTTATGAACGAGGCTTTCGACTTTGCTCGCGTTAGGATGAGGTCCTCCTCCTGTTCCTAACGGACTGTGGGGGCACATGCGAACCATCGTCCAAGCCTCTCCCCCCATCTCGTCCTTTGTGAACGAGGTCTTTGACTTTGCTCGCGTTAGGATGAGGTCCTCCTCCTATTCCTAACGGACTGTGGGGGCACATTCGGACCGTCGTCCATCTCCCCCCGTCTCATCCTTTATGAACGAGACCTTCAACTTTGCTCGCGTTAGGACGAGGTCCTCCTCCTATTCCTAACGGGCTACTTTTACTCATTTCTTTCTTGTCATCCCATAATCCTTGTGCCAGAAATAAAAAATGCAGAGCAAAGAAATTTTTAAAAAAAGTTTACTGATAATATATCCTCAGATTTTCTGAGTTTCACAGTCGGGCAAGCACTGTCCCTTCAAGTTTCTTCAGGCGATAAGTTTCAGATCGGATGGCTTCCGTCACCTCATACGGACATTTCTCAGTTTGGAGCGAGCTTTCCTTGACTCTGAGGCTGAGCAACAGCGGCTCGTCGGAGTACTAAGTCCCCCACTCTGAACGTCTTACTTTTAACCCTGGAGTTGTAGTACCGAGCCACCTTCTATTTATAGGCTGCCATCCGGATGCGGGCTTTCTCCCTTTTTTCTTCCAAAAGATCGAGGTTGACTCTGAGGTCCTGGGGGTTGTACTGCTCATTGAAGCCCACGACTCGTGCAGAAGGGAGCTTAAGCTTGATCGGGATAACTGCCTCAGTACCGAAGGCCAAAGCGAAGGATGTTTCTCCAATTGGCACCCTCTGAGTAGTTCGGTATGCCCAGAGGACATGGTAGAGTTCGTCCACCCAGGCCCCTTTTGTCCTATCGAGTCTCGCTTTGATTCCTTGCAGTAAGATCCGGTTGGTTATCTCAGCTTCCTCATTGGCCTACGGGTGAGCCACCGAGGTAAAGCGGTGGGAGATGTTTAGTCCTTCGCAGAACTCGGCGAACCTCGTTCCGACGAACTATCGTCTATTATCGGTTATGAGGGTTCGGGGCAGGCCGAACCGACAGACTAGCAATTTTCAGATGAAGTCCTGCACCTTGACCTCGGTAATTTTCGTGAGTGGTTCGGCTTCGACCTACTTGGTGAAGTAGTCGATTGTGACCAGGAGGAACTTCCGTTGCCCAGACGCCATTGGAAAGAGGCCGAGTATATCCATTCCCCATTGCGCAAACGGCCAGGGTGAACTGAGTGGAGTGAGTTCGGATGTCGGTTGCCTCTGCACACTGGCGTTCTTCTGACAGCGGTCGCACCTCTTTACATATTCCACGGAATCACGAAATAAAGTCGGCCAGTAGTACCCCTGCCGGGGTAATTTTTGCGATAGGGACCTAGCTCCTACGTGACTTCCGTAGAGTCCTTCGTGCACATCCCATAGCGCGAGGTCGGCTTCTGAAGGTCGGAGACATCTCAGCAATGGGAGGGAGTATGACCTCTTATACAACCTGCCTTTGTATAAGACGTAGCGGGAGGCCTGATTCCTGAGCTTCCGAGCTTCTTTTCGGTCGTGGGAAAGGACCCCCTCTTGAAGGTAGGCGATCAACGGGTCGATCCAGCTGGGCTCGAATTCCGTCTGCAGGATGGCCTGAGATTCCTCCATGGTCGGACACTTCAATGTTTTCAAAAATACTTCTTTGGGCAGTTCGACAGGTGTTAAAGCGGACAACTTGAAAAGAAGATTGGCTCTTGCATTTTCCGCCCTCGGTATGTACTGAATGCCGAAACTGTCGAAGGTCAGAATCAAATTCTTCACTTTCCCGAGGTACCTCACCATACTTTCCTCCCATGCTTCATAGCCGCCGTCGACTTGACCAACCACCAGCTGGGAATCGCTGTAGACTTGAAGCCGATCTATTTTTAATTTCCTTGCTATCTTTAATCCGACGATCAGCGCTTCATACTCGACCCTATTGTTGGTCGCGGGGAACTCGAGATGCAGCGCATACTCTGCGACAACTCCTTCGGGGCTAACCAAGACCAGCCCCACACCAGCTCCGGCAGAGTTGGACGATCCATCCACGTGCAGAGCCCAGGAATCTTTAGGGAGGTCAACGCTCTCTTCGGGGAGGATCGACCGCGATAGCTCGGCTTTATTGAAGTTCAGCCTCGCTCTGGTGCTGGTACCGCTCGATTCAAGCTCGGCTTCAACCGAAATGGTGCATTCTAGCACAAAATCTGTCAGTATCTGGGTTTTGATCGACGGCCTGGGCCGATAGTTGATGTCGAACTCTATGAGCTCGATTACCCATTTTATGTTTCTTCTGGAAGCGTCTGCTCGGTGGAGAACTGCTTTTATCGGTTGATCCGTGAGGACCATTATGGTGTGCTCCTGAAAGTAAGGTTGGAGCCTCCTGGCAGCAATTATGAGACAGTAAGACAGTTTTTCTAACCTTGAGTATCTGATCTCCGCGTCCCTTAGGACTCGGCTCACGTAGTAGATCGGTCATTGCGTCTTTGCTTCTTCCCTGATGAGGACTGCCGTCAGGGCCACCGAGGAGACAGCTAGATACAGGAATAATTCTTTCCTAGATTTAGATTTTGCCAGCAGCGGAGGCATGCCGAGGTAGTTTTTGAGCTCCTCGAATACTTGCTGGCACTCCATCGTCCAGCAGAAGTCCTTCGATCGCCTAAGAACCTCGAAGAAGGGCATGCATCATTCAGCCGACCTTGAGATGAAGCGATTTAGAGATGCCACCTTCCCGACCAGGCGCTGAACTTCCTTGATCATCTTTGGAGTGGTCATTTCTCGAATGGCTCGAATTTTCTGGGGGTTTGCCTCGATTCCACGTCTCGACACCATGAACTCAAGAAATTTTCTGGAGGTTACGCCAAAGGTGCATTTGGTTGGATTTAGCTTCATCTTGTGCTTCCTGAGTGCATCGAATGTCTCCTCGAGGTCGGCCAGGTGGTCCGCTGAAGCTCAACTTTTGATGAGCATGTCATCTACGCACACCTCCATGTTGCGGTCGATCTGCTCCTTGAAGATTTTATTGACCAAACACTGGTATGTTGCCCCTGCATTCTTGAGTCCAAAAGGCATGACCTTGTAGCAATAAAGACCTCGATTAGTAATGAAGGCGGTCTTTTCTTCGTCTTCAGGCACCATGCGTATCTGGTTGTAACCAGAAAAGGCATCCATAAAGGTGAGGAGCTCATGGCCCGAGGTTGCATCCACCAGCTGGTCGATCCTGGACAGGGGGTAGCTATCCTTCGGGCAAGCCTTGTTCAGCTTTTTGAAGTCGACGCACATCCTCCACTTGTTATTCACTTTTTTGATAAGAACTACGTTCGAAACCCAGGTCGAATAGTTAACCTCCTAGATGAGTCCGGCTTTGAGGAGTTTATCTACTTCTTCGGTGATCGCTTTCTGCCTCTCCAGGGCATGTTGGTGCAGCTTTTCTCTTATCGGTCGGTGTTTTGGATCGACGGTCAGTCGATATTCCATAACCTCGGTGTCAATCCCCGGCATATCTACTGGGGTCCAGGCGAAGACGTCCACGTTTCTTCTGAGAAAAGCGATGAGCTGCTCCCAAACCTCGACCGCCAAGTTGGAACCGATCTGCACCACATGCTCCAAGTTTCCATCATTCAAGGGCACAGAAATGAGATCTTCCATAGGCTCGCCCCGCTCCTCAGTGAGGTCATCACGGACGTCCATTCCGTCAACAAGATAAGGGTTGGGCTAGTCTCCTTTATGCAGGGCGATCGAATAGCAATACCTTACTAGAGCTTGGTCTCCTCTGACTTCTCCGATCCCGTGACTCATCGGGAACTTCATCTTCAAATAATAGGTTGACACTACCGTCCGGAGTGCATTTAGATCAGATCGGCCAGGAATCACATTATAGGCGGACGGGGTCCTTATGACTAGAAAGTCGATCCGAGCTTTGGCCAGCTTAGGGCACTGCCCTGCTGCTACGATCAATGTTATTATACCTTCGACTGGTACGGTGTTGCCAGCAAATCCTATCAGCGGAGAATTCATCGGCCCCAATCGGTGGTCGGGTAGGGACATTTTTGAGAAAGTATCATAAAACAACACATCAGCTGAGCTTCCATTATCTACCAGAATGCGGCGTACATCATAGTCAGCAATATTCAAGGAAACTACAACCGCGTCATTATGTGGAAATTGGATTCCCTGACCGTCCTCTTCGGTGAAGGCTACAGGCTCCATAATACTCCGCCTCTTCTCCGATCCTTCGAATCCGCTGGTCTCCCCTTGCTGAGGTCCCCCTAAGATAGTATTGATGATGCCAAGGGGCGGCTGATCTTCTTGCTGGTTTTCTCCACTTGGCGGTAGTGCTCTCGACCGATCTTCCCTCTCCTCAAGCCGTTTTTGAAGAAATCGGCTTAGTCTGCATCGCCTGACGAGCTCTTCGATCTCATCCTGGAGTTGAATGCACTCCTCAGTGTCATGATCATGGTCGCGGTGGTAAAGGCAGAACTTGTTGGGATTGTGCTTGCTAGGATGGGAATGCATTCTCTTCGGTCTTGGAAGTCATTCCCAGATCTCCATCAAAACTTGAGTCTTCAGGGTGTTAAGGAGGCCGTAGTTGTGAAATCGCCGTCGTCGGAGAGAACTTCGGCTTTGAGGAGAACCTCGGCGTGTCCTTCCGTCAGGGCTTCCCCGCTTCCGAGCTTGAGGAGGAGTCCGAGCTCGCCCGCGATCAGGGGGAGTCCGAAAATGCGATCGAGCTTCAGTTCACTTTTTTTCTTCGACGGATCTGCCTAGCCCGCCAATTCGCCGCTTGCCGCCGACTTCATCGTCCTTAGCCTCGAAGGCCTTCTCTACCCGGGCATAACTTTCGGTCCGAGCCAGCATGTCAGTAAAGTCCTTGGGATACTTCTTTTCCAGGGAGAACAGTAGGTCGTTCTTCTGAAGACCGCCTTTGAGGGCGGCCATGATGACTGACTGGTCTAGGTCCCGGACCTCTAGTGCAGCAGTATTAAATCGGATAATGTAAGCCTAGATGGATTTCCCCTTCTTTTGCCTGATGGCCAATAAGGACTCCGAACCTCGACGCGGACGTCGGCTACTAACAAAGTGGGCCACGAACTATTGGCTCATTTGGTCAAATGATAAGATGGTGTTTGGCTTGAGCGCCGAGTACCAGTTTCTAGCGGCCCCTTTAAGGGTAGAGGGGAAAGCCCGGCACAAGATAGCATCTGACGCACTATGGAGCAACATCGTTGTCCGAAAGACTTTCAGATGGTCGATCAGATTGGTAGTCCCATCGTAGCTCTCGAACTGTTGGAGCTTGAAGTTCGGTGGGATCGATTCTTGCATGATTTTCTATGAAAAAGGAGGGTCAGTGCAGATGTCATTACCGCATGAAGAGGGAGTGTGATGGAGTTCTTCGATTCGTTGGCTCATTTCTAAGAGCCTTCAATCCAGAAGATCCTCGCGGTCTCTGATCTCCAAGGTCTTCCTGCTGAATGGGTGCAAAGCTTCACCCTGGGATGAGCTGCGGTCCGAACAAGGGCTCTCCTTCCGCTGCCTTCCTTTTTTGAGGATTAGAGGTCGGGTAGCCCATGTCGATTGCCTCTGGACTGGACCACACAACTCTGGAGAATCCTGCGTCGGTTGAACTAGTACGGTGGCCTATTGGTGCATGGCCTGCACCACCTAAACTACCTCAGTGAGGCCACGAACTTGCTGAACGAGCAAGTTGAATTGCCCAGCGTCTACCGCGACTATAGACTGAGCCTGGGCCGTCGGGGCTGGAGCGGGAGCGGACGAACCCGAACGGGATCGGGCTGTAGAGGCTGCCAATCGTCGGGTTACAAAGTGAGCCTGGGTCGCCGGGGCTGGAGTAGGAGCGGACGGACTCGAACGGGATTGGGCTGCGGAGGTTGCCGATCGCCGAGTTGAGGCTCTCTTGGGGGGCATCTTTTTTCTTTCTGAAAAGGAATTCGAATAAGGAGGAAGAGAGATTTCTCGAGCACTCCTTTAGGAACAAAGAAACTCCGGCTTCCTTTAAGAGAGAAATCTTTGCCGGTGGTCTTTCCTCTAGCGCCAATCTGTTGACGCAGAAACTGGTCATCGTCGGAGTTGAGGCCGATGAGGTCGCCGTCGAGGACCTGCAAAATAAAGTTCCGTCCGAAGCCGATGGGGGTGGCTCCGGTAGGACCCTCTGATGATCAAGTCAGCTTCAGTCAACAGGAATGGAGTGCTTGATAGAGTTTTCTAATTAAGAGAAAAGAGTTTTCAGAACCTGGCGTAAGTGTATCCGGAGGGTCCTTTTTATAGAGGGAGCTTGTTGTAACCGTCTTGGTTAATGATTGTCGTAACTATCCTGATCAATACCAATCGTTATTGTCGATCGTTATTGACTCGATAAATGCCGATCGTGTAACCGTAGCGAGATCACCTACCGGAATCTATCATAAGAAGTTTGGCTTTCATGGAAGCTCAGCGAGAAGCCCGTCCGCTGAAGAAGTTCGCAAGGAGTCCGACTTCCATAGAAGCTCGGCTGTTGGAGGAGTCCGTAGGAAGTCTGGCTTCCATAGAAGCTCGACTGCTGGAGGAGTCTGTAGGGAGTCTGGCTTCCGTAAAGGCTCGGCTGCTGAAGGAGTCCGCAGGGAGTTCAGCTTTCATAGAAGCTCGGCTACTGGAGGAGTCCGCAGGGAGTCCGGCTTCCATAGAAGCTCGACCGCTGGAGAAGTCCGCAGAAAATCTGGCTTCCATAAAAGCTCGACTGTTGGAGGAGTCCACAGGAAGTCCGGCTTCCATAGAAGCTCGACCGCTGGAGAAGTTCGGTCGAGGGACTATTGCTGTGAAATTCAGCCGACTGAAGGGTCGGCCACTTGAAGAGTTCGGCCGTTGGGAGTTCGAAGGAGCATGGCTGCTTAGCTGTTCGGTCGGCTGTAATAGTTTGACCAAGACCTGTCCGTCGAAGTTCTTCCATGGCTACTGGCCGCTTCAAGCTTGACTTCAGCAGGAGCGGGGTTTATCCCCAACAATACTGAATAAAAGCTCTTTTCTCTTAGAAATCTCTTCTTCTCTATTTTTTGATTTATTTGATCGTGCTTCCATAAAAATCTCTGAGAAGTACTTTCTTATTGCTTGGCTAATCACCAGCGTGAAGGAAAAACCTAAATTTTTTTGGTCAGATTTGTTCAGATCTGATTGGATTGAGAGACATATTTTAAAATTTTTTTCTCAGATCTAGATTAGATCCGATACTTTTTAGATCTAATTTATGATCTGATAATTAAAAAAAAATAAATTAAATTAAAACTAATTTAATTTTATCTTGATCCTGGGTAATCTGATTATCCGTTGATGATCTTGTGGAAGCTTTGAGGTTCTAGATCTAGCCACGCAAGCGTCTGGCCTCTACCAATATCCACTCAGACTGGATCTGAAGATCTTCTCCTTCTTTTTCTTTTCTCCAAAAATCAGATCTGGATCTGGTTTGGAGGATCTTCAAAACTCCTTTTGAAGATCAGCAGTCGTCCTCTTGCAGCAGTGCAGCCTTCTTCTTTTTTCGATCGCCTTTCTCTTTGATCTGGAACTTGCACCAACCTAAGAACCCAAACTCTTTTGGACGTGGAGAGGAGAGAGAGGAGAGATGGTTAGGCGTGGAGGAAGGGAGAGAGGCAGCCTTGGGGCATGGGAAATCTAGGAGAGAATCTTCTTAAAAGTTGGGCGCATATAGGGTCTTATTTATAGACTCTTGCTGATCCATGTACTCCTCTTCACCTCAACCAATCACAACTTGCCTTTGTGAAATCAGATCTAAATCTGATTGGTGGGAATAGAGACCCCTGGATTCCTCCTTAGAGTGGCACCTAAGACCAGTCAAACTGGATTCTATAGGTGAGGGTCTCTAGTTTGAATCCAAAAGCAAGGTGGAGTCCCATTGTCCAACAATGGGACTCCAGGCGTCCTATCCATTGGGCGCACGCTGGATGGGACTCCAGCGTCCCTATCCATGGGCACACGCCATCCTAGGCGTGCACCCCCTTCTTTCCAATTTCTAGAAAGGGGACAAGCCCAATCTGGTCTCCAATAAGTGCATGACACATGGGCAGATGTCCAAAGTCAAAGGTCAATGTTTGACCAAAGTCAAAGTACAAAAATTAGCAGGTGACCAAAAATGGCAGGTATTGTCTCAAATTTATCTCATAAATTAAGACAACCCTTTTCTGACTTGGACAACCTCCAGTCAGACCATATAGGTAAAGGCCCTGATTGAGCACAAACTCCTTTGGCTCAGTCAGAGACAACTTATTTATGATAGTAAAAGAAGAACGTTAGGTTCAATCGAGTGCTAGCACGATTTTCCTTGAACCTAATTGAATCTCATTCAGATCAATTGAACTAGATCAGTTCAATTGATGATCACCAGATTCAAACCCTTGTTTGTGTGACCCAGTTAGGTTCAGTTCTGTATGGTAATGGGATATGTCATGATCTCTATCATCGACATCATCGAAACTCCTTTCGATGGATCAGAACTCTTCTGATTCGAACAGCTAGAATGATCGATCATCTAAATCATTCTAATTGCTCCCAAAATCCACCAGTGACACCTAGCAGTATATGGTGGCAACCCATCAGAGCTGAAAATGCGAACCTCTTGGTGCAGCTACCTGTGTGATTAAGTTCTTCTATCTTGAGCCCCGATCAGATTAGGGTTAAGGTAAACTCGTCAAACCCTAGTCTCTGTCATATGATGTAATCATTCGATTCGAGTCCAATGTGAAAATCCTAAATAGAAACTCTTTCTATTATTTCACTCTGCCATGGCCATGGGCTTCAGGACTTGATTCTCATGATTATCATAGGGCTGCTCCTCTACCACCGAGGTAGATAGATTCCATCTTGATGCAATCCAGTTCCTACAATGAACATGCTATAGCCAACATACACCTCAGGGTTCCATATGGCTAGGAGACCGAGTAATGGTGTAGTCAAACTATAACACCCTCAAGGTGAACTGCCGATGCATCTCAGGTCAAAGAACCAGACACACTACTGCAGCATCGAGTCAGTCATTGACGAGAAGGTAGACTTCCTAATGACTACTCGAGGTGGTCACGCTCAGTGCCCTCGTTCTCTAACGAGTACCTGTACTCTCGCTCCGGTGTCTCCACACCGTAGACTCAAGACTCATCTACTAAAGAGAAGCGATCGTACACCAACCTTCCGGATCAATCACCATCCTCGTGATGATCCTATGGTCGGGAGCATGTTTATGAGTTAATAATGATTATTCATGTCTTAAATTTTCAACTCTTGAAAATATGAATTATCATTACCATTAACTCAAAGGATGTATCACAGACACTAAATACACATATGTGATAGAAAATAACCCATTTTATTGATTTATAGTCAAAATTATAATTTTGCCCCTAGAAGTGTATTACAAGTGTCAGCCAATTCTGGCTTCTAGGGCACATATATCTAACAATCTCCCACTTGTCCTAAAGCCAATTGGCTACAAGTCTAAGTCCCATCTTCTCAAGGTGGGCTTCGATCTTCTGCTGGCCCAACGGCTTTGTAAGTGGGTCTGCCACATTATCTGCGGAGTTGACTCTCTTGACCTCGAACGTAACCTTCTCGAAGGTAATCGCGGATGAGATGATATCGCCGCTCAATGTGCTTGGATTTCTGGTGAGACCTCGGCTCCTTAGCAAGGGCTATGGCGCCATTGTTGTCGCAGTAAAGAGGAATGGCATCTGATGGCATTACTCCAATTTCTGCAGCAAACTTCTTGTACCAGAATGCTTCCTTTGCAGCCTCTGATGCAGCTATATATTCTGCTTCCATGGTGGAATCTGCTATCACAGTTTGCTTGGAACTCTTCCAGCTGACAGCTCCACCATTGCACACAAACAGACTTCCAGATGTCGACTTTCGATCATCTATATCGGACATGAAGTCCGAGTCTGTGTATCCCTGGAACTTGGAGTTCTCCATTACCAAAGACCAACATCATATCCTTAGTTCTTCTCAAGTACTTAAGGATACATTTCACAGAAGTCCAGTGTTCTTCACCTGGATTTGACTGATATCTGCTTGTGACACTCACAGCATGGGCTATATCAGGTCGTGTACATAGCATGGCATACATGAGGCTCCCTATTGCAGAAGCATAAGGGATCTTGCTCATGCGTTCTATTTCCTCAGGTGTGCTGGGGCACATCTTCTTGGAAAGATGAATACCATGTCTGAAGGGTATTAATCCCCTCTTAGAGTTTTCCATACTAAACCTCTTTAGTACTTCCTCTATGTACATCTTCTGTGAAAGTCCTAGCATCCTATTCGGTCTATCCCTATAGACCTTAATTCCTAGAATAAAGGATGCTTCACCTAGGTCTTTCATGGAGAATTCCTTGGACAACCACATCTTTGACTGATGTCAACATGGGAATATCATTCCCAATAAGGAGGATGTCATCCACGTACAATACGAGGAAGACAACAGCGCTCCCACTGACCCTTTTGAAAACACATGGTTCCTCTTCATTTTTGATGAAACCAAACTTTTTGATCACATCATTGAAACGAGTGTTCCAGCTCCGAGATGCTTGCTTAAGTCCATATATGGACCTTTGCAGCTTGCAAACCTTGTGATCAGTATCACTGGATGTGAAACCTAGCGGCTGTTCCATATAGATATCTTCCTCAAGATATCCATTTAAGGAATGCCGTTTTCACGTCCATTTGCCATATTTCATAATCGAAATAGGCTGCAACAGGCAAGCAATGTGCGGATGGATTTTAGCATAGCTACTGGGGAAAAGGTATCCTGATAGTCAATGCCTTCACGTTGACTATAACCTTTTGCCACCAGTCTAGCCTTGAATGTCTCCACATTCCCATCTGCACCAATCTTTCTCTTGAAGATCCATTTACACCCAATAGGTACTATACCTTCTGGTGGATCTACCAAGGTCCAGACTTGGTTTGAGTGCATCGAGTCAATTTCTGACTTCATTGCCTCTAAGCCATTTCTCGGAGTCGATATCTGATATCGCCTCGTTGTAGGTTTTGGGATCATCACCATGAGCACCATTACCTATGAGGAACATTTCCTCTACGTCCTCTGAAATAATACCTAAGTATCTTTCAGGGGGACGGGAAAACTCTTTCCGATCTACGAGGTGGAGGAGGTAGTGTTCTTATTGGCTCAACCTGATTTGGTTCCACTTGGTCCTTAGCTCGTTCTGCTACTTGTGAGACTTTCTCATCAAGCTTGAATCTGCTTTCCAATGCCGCTATCTTGAATAAACTATTTTTCAAGAAAGATGGCATGTCGACTCACAATCACATTGTGGTCTTCTGGAATGTAGAAATAGTATCCTAATGACTCTTTAGGATATCCTATGAATCGAGCTCTAAAGGACCTAAACTCTAACTTGTCCGCTTGTTGTCTTTTGACATGAGCCGGACAACCCCAAATTCTGAGATGACTCAGACTTGGTTTCTTACCGTGCCATATCTCATACGGTGTGGTAGGAACGGTTTTAGAGGGAACCCTATTCAGTAAATAGATTGAAGTTAATAATGAGTATCCCCAAAGAAAATCAGGGAGGTCTGTGAAGCTCATCATGGATCGAACCATATCCAATAGAGTCCGATTTCTCCGTTCTGAAACCCCGTTGAGTTGAGGTGTTCCTGGTGGAGTCCATTGAGAGACTATGCCATTTTCCTTAAGATAGTCTAGGAATTCCCGGCTAAGGTATTCACCTCCTCGATCTGATCGAAGAACCTTAATGGGTTTTCCTCAGTTTGTTTTTCTACTTCATGTCTGAATTCTTTGAACTTTTCAAAAGCTTCAGACTTGTGTCTCATAAGATACACATACCCATACCTAGACAGATCATCGGTAAAGGTAATGAAGTAGACAAAATTGCCTCTAGCCGGCACATCAAATGGGCCGCACACATCAGTATGTACTAGGGCAAGGAGATCTGTGGCCCTCTCCCCATGTCCAACAAAAGGGAGTTTAGTCATTTTGCCTTGAAGACAAGATTCACAAGTTGGATATGACTCAAAAGTCAATGGACTCAATAGCCCATTTTTCTCCAATTTGTTAATCCTATCTTCTGCTATATGACCTAATCTCAGGTGCCATAGATATCTGTCGTTTGGACTATCCCTAGGTCGTTTTTTTTTGGCATTCACGTTTTGCTCGATAGTTAAAAACAGGTACATCAATATGTAACTGATAAAGACCATTAATAAGGAAACCATTTGCAATTTTATTTCTTTCATAAAGAATGTTACAATGGTCCTTAAAGAAGGTGATCACATAACCTTCTTGTGCTAAGCATGAAACAGAAATCAAATTCCTGCTAGCTGCAGGCACATAATAACAGTCTTTTAAAACTAAGTCTAAACCAGATGGTAATCGAAGAGGGTATGTTCCCACGGCTACTGCAGCAACTCTTGCTCCATTACCGATGCGTAGGATCATGTCTCCATCCCTCAGCCTCCTGCTATCCTCAAGACCCTGCATAGAAGTGCACAGATGAGCACTAGAACCAGAGTCAAGCACCCAACTGGATGCAGAAGAAACCGTAAGGTTAGACTCAATAACGAGCATACCTCCAGAAGGACCTTCCTTCTTGTTCTTCAGGGTGGCCAGGTAAGTAGGGCAGTTCCGCTTCCAATGGCCGTCGCTGTTGCAATGGAAACACTTTCCTTTGCCATCGACCTTCTTCTTCGGTTCTGCCTTCTTCTTCTTTGATCCTTCCACCTTTTGCTTTTTCACAGACTTCTTTTTCTTTCCATAAGACTTTCTTTTGGAAGAAGTCCGTTCCATAGCAAGAACTGAGCCTTTAGAACCTTTCATAGAAAGCTCAGCGGTAACCAGCATATTCATTAACTCGGCCAAGGAATTTTGAAGTTTATGCATGTGGTAATTCATGATGAATTGCCCATATGCATCAGTCAAGGATTGCAGAATAATATCGTTCTGCAGATCCAAGTCCAACTTCACACCGAGCTTCTCAAGCTCTTCCATGTCCTTGATCATTGTCAGACAGTGATCTTGGACTGACTGCCCATCACGCATCTTAGCCTTAAAAAGTCATTTTGTGACTTGATATTTGGCTGCGCGACTCTGTTCACCAAACATCTCCTGTAGGTGAGCCAACATTTGGCGAGCAGTCCCGATATCTTCATGTTGGCGCTGGAGCTCATCAGACATCGAGCCCAACATGTAGTATCTGGCCTTATTATCTTCGTCAATCCATTTTTCCAGAGACGCTCTCTGTTCAGTGGATGGACGAGGCTGGTAAGGTGGGAGGGTCCTGGTCCAAAACATGTGGTTAACTTCTCTGAACCCAAAATAATTTTGTAGTTCCTGAGCCAATCTTTATAATTGGGTCCAGTCAGTCTATGTGTGTCTAGGATACGTGCCAATGGGTTGGACGCAGACATTTTCCTGTAGAGAGTCAAAGATTCTAGTTAGATACTGTAATTTTGACTTGACCAATTTATTTAGGGATTTTATTTTTAAAACAAATTAGCTCCCACTATTTTCTCGGATCCCTACACTCCCTCTGTAGAGATGCGAAAATCTCCACGATTAATGATTTCTAGTGGGTGGTGCGGTCTCACCAACTGACTCATCACCTCACCTAACAGTTATTGGTGATGGGTTAGCCAATGAGTGAACAACTCTTGTTCAATGATTCTCTAATCATGGTGCACCCAAACTTGGTCTCTAATTCATGAATCTCACCGTATCCGAAAATATTGATCCACTCCTTAGTTAAGTCAGACCCACCATTTGCATAGACTGGGTTCCTAATTGGGTCTCTCACCGTATCCGAAATATTGAGCCCAACTCATCCTCCAGCCCATAGCATCCAATGCCTAATAGACATGGTTGCATCTTCCCGGTGCAACTGAGCCACTGTATCCAGCCGAGAACAATCAACCCCGGGAAGGGCCCGCACATCTACAATGGTGGAAGACCTCAGACTTAATCTTTTCTTAGGGAGAATTGATTCAGGTCTCATTAAACTAGACTTGGCTTAGTCATAACAATTATGACTAACCTAGTGGCATGGGTTAGCTCGGATTATTGACCACCTCAGATCAGAACTGTGTCAACAGATATGGCCAGGTAAGTGAGACCGGTGGAAGGAATATGCCATTAACTCGCACAAGAACGCATTCAGGTCGAGTAGCTTCCAATTAAAAACCAGTCGGTCGTCTGTGCCAAACTTACCTTAGACACCAAATTGTTGAGTCAGAACCAATTGGGTTAGCCTACAATCCAGACTCTAACCTCTGAGCCTAATTAGGTCTTGCTTGATCGTGACTCGATCTTGACCCAGACTTAATCCTATTAGGCTGGTCAATTTAAGCATTGTTGATCCCATCTAACCAACTCTTGATTCGGTTTGATCAACCGCTTAGACCTAATTGAGCTACCCAAGCCCGAACCCAGTATTATGAATATGTCTTAGATCTGAAATTCTCAATTTTAGACCTAATTAATATTCCATAAACTTAATTCTTAATTAAGTTGGGTTCATAAACAAAATATGCACAATAAATCCTAGGGTTTCAGGATCTAGGGTTTTGCAGAAAGTAAGTTTTGGGTTTCTGATTAAGGACGAACACGCAGCACCCCTACACATCATAAGAACACCCCATCGAATGGGAAGAGAGGGCCTTTAAACCCTTCTTCGTTCTTATGACCGGACGGCCAAGAGGAACGCCTTAATCAGGAACATTCAATAAATCTACAAAACAGTATATCAGATCTATATCATATATCTCATATACAAATTAGATCTAATCATGGCATATTTTGCATACATCTCATGTATCAAATCATGCATATTTTCAGATCTAAATTATCTCATAATAATCTAAAAAATTAGATTTAAATTGATCTAATCAAAATAAATTCTAATCTAGACAATTATGTAGAACTATTCTACAACTAGTCTAGACATGCATCTAATCATATCTCATATGATATTTAAAATTAAATAATTTTTATTTGCTATTTATCAGATGTTATTATAACACTTATAATATCAAAAAATAGTAAATAAGAAGATCTAAAATATGATTTAATCAGATTAAATCAAAGACATGCAAAACTATTCTATAGAACTATTCTATTCTAGAACTAGTCATGCATATCTTCTAATCTTAGATCCAAATCATTTAATTTTAATTTTTTTTTTTTGATTTCAGATCTGATCACATCTCATGTGACATCTAAAATCACTTTATTTTCTAATTAAAATAAAATTAAAATCAGATCTAAATAATTTAGAACCATGGCTCTGATACCAGTTGAAGGGAAATCCTGATTTTTCCGGTCCAGGTTCGTCCAGATCTGATCAGATCAAGAGATATATTTCAAAAATTTTTCTCTTGATCCCAATCAGATCTTGATATATTTTAGATCTGATTCTTATTATTTTAATAAATAAAATAAAATAAGATAAATTAAATCAAATTTAATTTACCTGATTTGGGTAATCCTATTACCCTGTAGATGATCCTGATTGCAGCGGAAGGTTCTGGATCTAGCCACGCAAGCGCCTGGCCTCTACCGGTATCCACTCGGGTTGGATCTGGAGATCCTCTTCTTCTCTATCACATCTCCAAAAATCAGATCTGGATCTGATCTGGAGGATCTTCAAAACTCCTTTTGAAGATCAGCAGTCGTCCTTTGCAGCAGTGCAGCCTTCTTCTTTTGATCGCCTTTCTTTTGATCTGGAACGCACCAAACCAAAATCCAAAAAAACTCTTTTGGACGTGGAGAGGAGAAGGAGGAGAAGTTTAGGCATGGAGGAAGAGGAGAGAGGCAGCCTTGGGGCGTGGGAAATCTCGAAATTCTTCTTAGAATCTGAGTTGGGCGCAGGGTCTTATTTATAGACCTCTTGTGATCCAACTCCTCTTCCTCTCAACCAATCACAACCCTTTGTGAAATCAGATCTAAATCTGATTGGTTGGAATAGAGACCCCTGGATTCCTCCTTAGAGGGCGCCTAAGACCAGTCAAACTGGATTCTTAGTAGAACTCTGATTGGAATCCAAAAGGGAGGTGGAGTCCTTGTCCAACAAGGACTCCAAGGCGCCTCCAACTTGGGCGCACGCCTAGGGTGGCGTGCGCCCTCCTCCTTGCCAGGTTCTGGCAGGGGGACAGGCCCCCACCAGCTTCTCCAATAGGTGCATGACACGTGGACAAAAGTCAAAGTGTCTATGGTCAACATTTGACCAGTCAAAGGTCAACTTTTGACCAAAGTCAAAGGACCAAGAAATGGCAGGTGACCAAAAATGGCAGGTAATGTCTTATAAAATAAGACAACCTTTTCTGAACTTGGACAACCTCCAGTCAGACCATATGAAGGCCTCTGATTGAGCACAAACTCCTTTGGCTCAGTCAGGACAACTTATTTATGATAGTAAAAGAAGAACGTTAGGTTCAATCGAGTGCTAGCACGATTTCCTTGAACCTAATTGAATCTCATTCAGATCAATTGAACTAGATCAGTTCAATTGATGATCACCAGATTCAAACCCTTGTTTGTGTGACCCAGTTAGGTTCAGTTCTGTATGGTAATGGGATATGTCATGATCTCTATCATAGACATCATCGAAACTCCTTTCGATGGATCAGAACTCTTCTGATTCGAACAGCTAGAATGATCGATCATCTAAATCATTCTAATTGCTCCCAAAATCCACCAGTGACACCTAGCAGTATATGGTGGCAACCCATCAGAGCTGAATGCGAACCTCTTGGTGCAGCTACCTGTGTGATTAAGTTCTTCTATCTTGAGCCCCGATCAGATTAGGGTTAAGGTGAAACTCGTCAAACCCTAGTCTCTGTCATATGATATAATCATTCGATTCGAGTCCAATGTGAAAATCTAAATAGAAACTCTTTCTATTATTTCACTCTGCCATGGCCATGGGCTTCAGGACTTGATTCTCATGATTATCATAGGGCTGCTCCTCTACCACCGAGGTAGATAGATCCCATCTTGATGCAATCCAGTTCCTACAATGAACATGCTATAGCCAACATACACCTCAGGGTTCCATATGGCTAGGAGACCGAGTAATGGTGTAGTCAAACTATAACACCCTCAAGGTGAACTGCCGATGCATCTCAGGTCAAAGAACCAGACACACTACTGCAGCATCGAGTCAGTCATTGACGAGAAGGTAGACTTCCTAATGACTACTCGAGGTGGTCACGCTCAGTGCCCTCGTTCTCTAACGAGTACCTGTACTCTCGCTCCGGTGTCTCCACACCGTAGACTCAAGACTCATCTACTAAAGAGAAGCGATCGTACACCAACCTTCCGGATCAATCACCATCCTCGTGATGATCCTATGGTCGGGAGCTGTTTATGAGTTAATAATGATTATTCATGTCTTAAATTTTCAACTCTTGAAAATATGAATTATCATTACCATTAACTCAAAGGATGTATCACAGACACTAAATACACATATGTGATAGAAAATAACCCATTTTATTGATTTATAGTCAAAATTATAATTTTGCCCCTAGAAGTGTATTACAAGTGTCAGCCAATTCTGGCTTCTAGGGCACATATATCTAACACACGTCTCGATATTAGACAATTTTCATTTGTACAGCGGTTTGGGAAGAAGAAAACTAGGTTATACTCGATTGTGTTAGTTTCTAATTTTAATTTTTTGGTACTTAATGAGTGGGTGTTACATGGAGGAACGGTGATACAGAAGTTTAGAAAGAAGATCTAGGATTAGTTAGATCTTCTATGAAAGATAGTTTTACTGATATGTGATCGTGAAGGATGTTAGAGATCTATTTTTGACTTGTTTGAAGTCATGGGATTGAGTGAATTCAAGGTAGATTTTGAGAAGTTTGACGGCAAAAAAATTTTACCCTATGGCAGCAAAGAGTAAAGAACTTGTTGGTTCAGTAGAGGATCTATAAGGTCTTGACAAAAGAAAGGCCAAAAAAGATCAATGCTAAGGATTGGGAAGAGTTGGAGGAAATTACTTTTAGCACAGTTCTGATGTGCTTGGTCGATCAAATTTTGCTCGAGGATTGCACAGAGACTGCGGCAAAGGGGCTCTGGGAGAGATTGGAGAATACATACATGGGGAAGAACATGGCAAATAAGCTATGGTTGAAAAAAAAACTGTATAGTCTAAGGATGCCCAAAGATGAAGATTTTGTTGCGCATATCCAAAGGTTCAATCAGGTGTATTCTGAGATGATGAGTTTGGATGTGAAGATCGATGAGGAGGATCGGACATTGCTGCTATTATGTTCTCTCCCAGGTTCATATGATGGTCTCATAATAACTTTGGTTTATGGAAAGGAGATCCTAAACTATAAAAAGGTTGTTGGTGTGCTCAGATCAAATGAGCAAAGGGAGAAGATCTACAAGGAAGATCCTAAGTCTGAGATCTTGATTGTGAATGAAAGACAGCAAAGATCAAAGGAGAAGATAAGAGAAAAATCCAAGAGCAGGTCAAAGTCTCGTAATCAAAGGAAGATCACATTGAAATATTATAAAAATCATCAGTCTGAACACCTGAGGAGAGATTGTCTGCTTTTAAGATAAAAAAAGAGAAGGCCAGCAAGGAAGATGATACAGCTTCTATGAGCAATGGAGAAGATCTGCTAGTTGTATCAGATGGATCTATAGAGTGCGATACTATATGGATATTAGATTCAGCATGCTCGCACCACTATACTTCTCATCGAGAGTGGTTTGCTACCTACCGAAAGGTCGATAGTGAAAGTGTCAGTCTTGGAGATGATCATCCATGCAAAATAGCTGGAATTGACTCTATCAAGATGAGGATGTATGATGGGATCATTCGTACATTATCAAATATCAGTAATGTACCGAAGTTGAAAAAAAAATTAATTTTTTTGGGCTACTTAGAGGAGTAGGGTTATGCTTTTAGTAGCCAGACTAGGAGTAGATGTCTGAAAATTTTCAAGAAAGCTTTGGTGGTGATGAGAGGTAGAAGACTGAGCAACAATCTTTATAGAATGAAAGGCTCACTGATAAATGATAGTGCAGAGGTGCTAGCAGTGGCATAGGAGGAGCAAATTTTATATCAACTGTGGTACTATCGAATGTATCATATAAGTGACCGTGGGCTCATAGAACTAAGCAAAAGAGGTATGATCCCAGTCCTGAAGAAGGAGGGCAAAGATCTTTATGAGTCATGTATCTTTGACAAACAGCATAGGGTGAAGTTTCTCAGAAGTACCAAGCGCAGGAGGGAGTGCTGGATTTAGTGCACTCGGATGTGTGGGGACTAGCTTCTGTATTAGCTAAAGGTGGGGCAAAATAATTTATTACTTTCATTGATGATTTTTCAAGGAAGGTGTAGGTTTATCTAACCAGAGTAAAATCAGAGGTGTTTGTTCGGTTCAGAGCCTAAAGAGCTGAAGTAGAGAAAGAGTCAGGGAGACAGATAAAGTGTCTGAGGTCAGACAATGGAGAAAAGTATACTAGCCTAAAGTTCAGGAGGTACTGTGAGAAAAATAACATCAAACACCATTACACGGTGAGGATGACTCCCAGCAGAATGGTGTCGTGGAGAGGATGAATCGAATACTGATCGAGAAGGCATGGAGTTTTAGGCTGCAGACATCACTCCCAAAGTTTTTTTGGGGTAATGCTCTAATTTTTTCTTATTTTCTTGTGAACAGATTTTCTCATTATAAGCTGAATGGAGGCATTCTAGAGGAGGTCTAAAGTGAAAAGGTGAATCTTGGCCATTTGAAAGTCTTTGATTGCACAGTCTATGTACATGTGGAGGCAACCGAGAGGAGCAAATTAGATCTGAAATATCAAAAGATGATATTCATAGGTATCCATAAGATGTCAAAGGATACCTACTATGGAACTCTCAAGTACAAAAGTCAGTGATCAGTAGGAACATTATCTTTGATGAGAAGAGCATCTTGAGGAGGTTTGGGATAGATGAAATTGGAGAAACAAAGATGAACAGCGATGGCCAGTCAGAGAATGATGGCATGCAGGTTACATCCACTTATAGAAGTGTTCCTATTGAGGTAGAGCTGGATAGAAAAATATTATCTCAAATTGAAAATCAGCATGGAGGGCCGATAGTTTAGACAGATGTATAGGAGCAGCCACAGACATCAGGCAGAAATGTGCCAGTGGGAGTGGCTTTGCACAAGCCCCAACGTACTATTAGGAGATCGATCAGATATGGCATTGATGAGGTTATCTTCTATGCACTCATCACTGCTAATAGAGATCTAAAGAATTATGCAGAGGCCAGGGAGAGTAAGGATTATGATTCATGGATGCAGGCCATGATGGAGGAGATGGAATCACTTGAGAAGAATCAGACATGGTAGCTGGTGGATCTTCCAGAGGATGCTCGACCTATTGGCTCAAAGTGGGTGTTCACAAAGAAAGAAGCACCTTCAGAATAAGGTGGAGTCAAATTCAAAGCAAGGCTAGTGGTAAAGGAATACTTACAAAGGAAAGAGATTGACTACACAGAAATTTTTTCTCCTGTGGTGCATCATACATCTATTCGAGTTTTACTGTCACTGATGGCACAGCATAATATGAAATTGGAACAGATGGACGTGAAGACAATCTTCCTTCATGGGACTTTGGAGGAAAGAATCTACATGAAGCAGCCAGATGGTTTCATTGAGATGGAATAGGAAAAAAAGGTATGTTTACTCAGAAAGTCTTTGTATGGCTTGAAACAATCCCCTCGTCAGTGGTATCGAAGGTTTGATAGCTTTATCTTGAGCCTGAATTTCAGCAGATGTGAACATGATTGTTGTGTCTATGTTAAGAATGTAGATGAAGAGGATATCCTGTACCTATTATTGTATGTAGATGATATGCTCATAGTCAGTAGAAGCATGGATGCTATGACAAGGTTGAAAAGGACATTATCATCAGAATTTGAGATGAAAGATTTGGATCCAGCTGAGAAAATTCTTCGAATAGAAATTTGCAGAGATAGGTGCAAAGGAGTGCTCCATTTGTCATAAGAAAAATATGTCCAGAAGGTTTTGGAGAGGTTTGGAATGGAGAAGGCCAAACCTACCGAGATGCCATTGCTGAGCCATATATCTCTCTCCAAGTTACAGTGCCCCCAGTCAGAAGAGGAAAGATAGTACATGAAATGAATCACTTATGCAAATGCTATAGGCAGTATGATGTATACTATGGTATACTGTAGACCAGATATAGCACATACTGTGAGCACGGTTAGTAAATACATGGCTAACCCTAGGAAGGAATACTGAAAAGCATTGAAATAGATATTAAGATATCTGCATGAAATAAGAGATTATGGTTTGGTGTTTGGTGGGCAGCCAAGAGGATTTGGAGAACAATCAAAGAAGATGTATGAAGGTTCAGGTCCTCTGGAAGGGTTTGTTGATGCAAATTATGCTGGTGATCATGATACAAGGAGGTCTACTACTGGATACCTCTTCTATATATATGGTGGATCGGTATCTTAGAGATCAATCCTTTAATCAATCACAGCCTTGTCTACCATAGAGGCCAAGTACATTGGGATATTGGAGGCTGCAAAGGAAGCTCTTTGGTTTAGGAGGTTGATTGATGAGTTGGAGGTGCAGCAAAGCAAGGATACACTATTCAGTGATAGTCAGAATGCTCTATTATTGGCACAGAACCCAGCCTATAATGCGTGCACAAAGTATATAGACGTGAGGTACCATAGGATCAGAAAGCTAGTGGAGGAAGGTGAAGTGAAACTGATGAAGGTCCATACTAAGAAGAATCAGTCTGATGCACTCACGAAGGTATTTCCCAGAGATAGCTTTCAGAGATGTGTGGCACGGATGAATTCATTGAGAAGAGATGAGTTTACAAGAACTTGGAAGCACCAAGGTGGAGAATGTGAGCTCAGAAGTGGCACTCCCAAGTCTTGAAAATATGAGAAGATAGATCATGAAAAGATGGAAGCAAGTCGAAAGAAGAATCGGTCTCAATAGTAAAGTTCAGAAACTAGGTCGGCTCACTCTAAAACTGAGCTGGCTTAGTTGAAAACTGGGTCGACTTAGTCTAGAACTGGATTGATTAGATCTTAGAAGAAAATTCAGACAGAAAGCAATATTTTTAGATTGTTGGCATGGTACATAACTGGATCGACTCAGTCTAGAATTGAGTCGATCTAGTCGTAGGTTAGCCAGCTCAGTCTGACAGACTGAGCCGACCCAGTCGTAGGTTAGCCGGCTTAGTTTTTGTGGGTTATTATTTTATGTATGTGGATTGTTTGGGTTTGAGGATTTTTTTTATGAGCTTAGGCTTGATCCTTTGTAAAGTATATATACTGAAAATAGGTCAAGGTTGTAAGTGTGCTAAAATATATTGAATAAAAGTTCTTTTCTTTCGAAAATATTTTCTTCTCTTCTTCTCTATTTCATGATTTATTTGATCATGCTTCTACAAAAATCTTTGAGAAGTACTTACTTGTTGTTTGGCTAATCACCTACGGCCATGCCGATCCATGTGGGGAAGAGCGCATATTCTCAATAACTCCTATGTTATGGTGATGTCTTTAGGACTATTTAGAATCAATAAAGAAGGATTTATCATTTAGTTCTTAAACCTATTCACAATCAAATGTTACATTTTTACCAAGAACGACAATATTTATTGAGTGTAGATCATTATGTGCCATATGGGTTGGTTGTCCTCTTAACCAAGGAGTATGGAGATACTGGTATAGCATACAGATGAGATATAGAGATACATCTGCACTGAACGTGATCAACTCTGAAGCTTTTCTACTATTAAAATTTGCTTTAATAAAATATGGATATAAGTATCCCTTCAACCTGAGATCATCATGATGACTTTCAAGTAACTCACTATGCTTTGGTGACAGACTATCTAAATTTTTAATTCAGTGATGGAAAGTTTCTCGGCACAGTCAAATACTTGAAAAATCGGTGTATGAGTCAAGATAGGATTGACCACTTTGGTTCAGGAGCTGTGTTTAATTATATTTTAATTTAGCAAATCCTTGACTAGGATAGTTCTAGTGAGGAGTCATGGGGCTAATTGCTTTGAGATATTATTTGGATATACTTATTAGGGTTGATAGTTTAACTCTGAGTCATTCTATATACAGAGGTCAAAGAGATGAATTATGTGGTAACCATATTAATATGGATTCTGAGTATTATGATTGTAACTATTCGATCTATCCGAACATCGAATATTATTGCTAGATCATCACTTTGATTAGTATAAAAATTGGTTTCTGTATTACCAACTTAGGTTCGAACCTGCGGGGTCACACATAATAGAGGTTTCTACCTGATATGATAGTTGGTGAAGAGTCTCACTGGACTGAAACTCTATGATCAAGAGTCTCACTAGACTAGGACTCTTCGATCGAGAGTCTTATTGCATTAGAACTCTGAGTCCTAGTTGTCTGGGACTCTATGATCAGGAGTCCTAGTGGACTGGGACTCTATGGTCAGAGTTCTATTGGACTGAAACTTTTCGATCAAGGATCCTACTACTCTAAGACTTTGAGTTCTACTTATCTGAGACCATGTGATCAAGAATTTGGACTCTGTGATCATGAGTTTCACTCATTTCGGATACCGGGATCAAGAGTTCCACTGGTTTAGGTCTTTTCAATCAAGAGTTTTATTTTGATGGAACTCTATTATTTGAATATCTATTAGATTTAAATTTTATATTTATGAGAGATTTAATTAGTAATTTGATTACTAATTAACTCAATTTAATTGAGTAATTAATTTTGGATCAAATCCAATTGAAATGGATTCAGTTGGGTTAGACCCGATTAGGTTATGTGATGACCTAATTATCGAGAAAGTTTGATCTCTGATTTAATCAGGGATTGAGCTTAATTAATTTCTAATTTGATTAGGATTTAAGTAAGCCTAATTGAGCCTAAATTAGTTGGGTTTAGTCTGATCTAATTGGGCCTAACCAATTTGGATTGGGTTGGTTCAATTGGATGAGAGATTTTAAGATTGGTTTGACCTAGTCTTGCATCCTTATCTTTGCGCCATTCTCCTCTACACGAGAAAGAGTTTCTCCATGAGTTTTTTCCATGCTGAGGAAGGCTTGCACCCTCTCTTCTCATGACCTAAATGGATAGGGTTGATCTGGTTGCAATTTTAATTCAAATGGGATTTGAATTCAAATAGCAAACCACTTCATCCCAACTATTCCACACACCACCTTGACTTATGCACCCTCTATAAAATTCCTAAAAAATTTTTCTGCATGTAAGTTTTTTTGAGACTCCTCTCCTCGATGTGTGAGCCCTTCCATAGCCTGAAAAAACTTTTAAAAAAAAATTGAGAAGAAAAACTTGAGGGAGAAAACTTGGCGCTAGGGTTTGAGTGTTACGTAGCCCTAGTTCATGATCTAGGGTTCCTATTTTGATTTCATAAGATCTGAGCATCAGATCTTTACAAGATTTTGTGGAGTACTTCCTAATTCTCTCTTCTACCCTTCTACTAATCTGGAGCATCTAAAGTTTTGATGGAGGAAGATCAAAACTCTTCGATCAAATCTAGCCGTTAAGAGCAAATCTTCATCGAGCTAGCACTCGGAAGGAACCAATCGAGATCAGGACCTTATGTGGACCATCCATGGAGGTCAGACATATGTATGGTTGCATCATGATGATCAGATTCACCTGGTGTTCACATTGGTGGTGACTCGATTGTGGAGATCATCTACCCATGCAAGGTAACCCCTATAGTGTAGGTTGTCCTGGTACGTACTAATTTAGATCATTAAATCATAAAATTTTAGATTTGATCTAAAATTTTTATGATTTGATTGTATGATTTTGATCTAATTTTTAATCATTAATAAGAGTTTAGATTAGATCTAATTTGATTCATGATTTTTTATATATTATATATAGATCTAGATTAAAACCTACAACTAGTACTGTTTGTGAAATGAGCTGACCTAATTTTTAAATTAGGTTGACCCATTTGGTGAATAGTGTTAAGTTATGTTGAACCTTTCAAAATTTTAAAAAAATATTTTTGAAATATCGAATCCTAATCCTCAATCCAAAAACTTAATTAAGAATTAAGTATGTTGAATTAGGATCTAAAATTATGAATTAAAGATCCTAAGTCATTAATCATAAAATATGGGTTATTGGGTTAGATGAATTAGATCTATTAATTGGGTTAGACCTAAGATTAGTTAAAGAATCGACTAATTTAGAGTAATTGATTAAATCTAACTAAATGTTAATTTAGATTAGGTCAAGACTCTTTAGACTCAATTACAATAGTTGTACTTGGTCAAGTTCATGCCTTTAACGAGAACCAAATGAACTTGATTCATGGCTATGCGATCGAATCCAAAATTACTACGTTGGTCAAATTGAAACTAATGAACCGGATGGTGTCTAAGAAAAGTCTGGCAATCCAGATCAGTGATTTTTAATTAGGAGCTACTCGTACTGATTAGGTCTTTGACGAGTTAATGACATATCCCTTTCACTAATCTCACTTACCTGACCATCCTGGTGAGTTAGATTTTGATTAGATCATTTGATGATTTAGACTCATTCACGATAATTAGGTAAATCAGTGTGATTGATTTAGGTGCTCCTAATGTCGGCTTGAATTAGGTCCTTTTTTATCTGACTTGGTGAAGTCAGTGGGAGGATTGAAATTGGCTAATCAATTTTTTTTAAAAAATAAGTTAACCAAATTCTCTAAAATTATTAGATTCTTAAAAATGAAATAGTTATAATGATAACTAGGTCATAGCCTCCCATTAAGTTGAGTGATAATGAGTCTATTAGTTTAATAATCATTGGAGGTCCAAAGGTCTGATGCTTATTGACTGATGGATTTATCATTCATAATATGATGATTTGGTCATATCTTTCTAATGATGGTCAAATTGATCAGCCAAAGTTGGGTCTGATCATTCGTTGGTTAGATACAATAAATATGGTCATGTTAATGGTTGGACCTAACTGGATCTTTTCAGTGGAGGCCAAAGTCTACTTATTAGATTTTTGGGGCAAAATTAAAATACTAAAAATTATTTAGAGAACCAATTGGTTATGAAGCTATCCATAGATGCACATGGATTGACCAACTAAAGTTGGACTCGTGTGGTCTGTATGGATTCTAGTATCCACTAAGAAATTAAAATAATTCTTCGAATTGGAGGTAGAGACTAGTAGTTCACATAAAATAATAAAAGAATCTTTAGACTAAAGTCCAAATCTTTAGGATTAATAATTCATATACTAATTAGGTTTGATTTTTTTTATTATAGATATGACCACTACCTGTTGCTCCGATCATTGTTAGACAATGATAAATTAATGGGACTCAACTTCGATAGCTGGTATCAAAAGTTGAAAATTATCCTGGAGCATGAGCGGATCTTGTATGCATTGACTGATCCAACACTTGAGGAGCTAGCTTCGAATGCTAGAGAAGCGGTTCGAGATACTTATCAGAAGTCGCTCAACGATCGCACCACCATTCGTTACATCATGCTAGCGGTAATGAATGACAAGTTCAGCCATAGGTTTGAGAATGCCCAGCCATAGGAGATGCTTCAAATGTTGAATGACTCTTTTGGCATGCCTGATGATGTTGAAAGGCATAAAACTAGTTGCATCACTTTCAACGCTCGAATGAGGGATGGGACCTCAATCACCGATCTTGTATTGTACATGATCGAGATGATTGAGCACCTAAGTAAGCTGAGCTTCCCTTTGCATGAGCAACTCGTAAAGGATGCGATCCTTAATTCTTTGCCCAAGTCCTTCCTGCTATTCATTATTCATTTTAAAATGACAAAACCTACCGTGAACTATCATGGCTTATTGGGATTGATGTAAAACTTTGAGAATGATCACCAACTCCATAAGAAGACGGTGAATGTAGTGGAAGGATCTTCTTCTAGTCGTCAATCCTTTAAGAAAGAAAAGAAAAATAAGAAGAAAAAAAATAAGAAGGTGTAGCCACATGCTAGAATATTTCAAGATCTGATCAAGAAGCATAAGCCCAACTAGAGCCAGACGGAGTGCTTCTTTTGCAAGAAGCAAGGGCACTAAAAGAGGAACTGTCCTCAATACATTGCCTCTCTAGATCTGAACAGGTTAAGGAAGAAGCAATATATTGCTGGGCAAGATAATTATATGATAATACCTTGCAACTTCTCAATTTGTGATACTACTGCCTGGATATTAGACACCGAAAGCTCTTATCATATTTGTAATTCGATGCAGGTTTATAGGTCAGTAGAAGATTTGATGAAGGCGAGAGGCTCTTGAATGTTGGAGATGGAAAGTTTCAGTTCTAACTTTAAAAATCATGAATCTTATAATCAATTCTTATAAAATTGATCTTAGTGAATGTCACTTCTGTCCAAATTTTTTATTGAATGTTATCTCTGTAGGCCTTTTGGCCAAGAATAGTTATCAATTTTCAATAAAAAAAATATTTGTGATATCATTTTGAATGATGTTATGATTTATGTTGGACAATTGAATAACATTATTTATTTATTATCATAGCCTATTAACATAGTCCAATCATCTGATAAATATTTTAAAATAAATGATGTGTCAGAAGTCTACCTTTAGCACTGTAGGCTAGGTCATATCAATAAAAATAGAATAAACATGTTAGCTCAAGAAGTTATTCTTGAAGTTGGTGATTGTGAATCACTTCCTATCTATCAGTTCTATCATTTTGGTAAAATGATCAAGTCACTTTTTACTAAAAAAGATGAGCGAGCTAGTGGACTCTTAGGTCTAGTACATACTGATGTATGTGGATCTATAAGCTCAAGCGCTAGAGATGGATATTTCTGAAGGAAAAACATTATTTTCCACCACAGGATCGTGCAGATCTGATTAGATCTAAAGAAGATTTTTCTAATTTTTTTTAAATAATTTGATCAGATCTAAGAGTTCTTAGATCTAATCATGATGATCTAATATTAAAAATTAAAAATTAAAATTAAATTGCATTTAATTTGAAGTATCTGATTGGGTAATCTAATAATCCTGCAATGATCCTGTTGATTCCTGGGACTTTGGAAGGAGCCATGCACATACCTGGCCTCTATCGATATTCACTCATGCAGGATCTGAATGTCATCTCCTCATGAATCTTTTCTCCAAAAATCAAATCTGGATCTGATCCGAAGAACCTTCAAAACTATTTCTGAAGGCAACCCATCCGTCACACGAACACCATCGCGTAGATCCTGAATATTGTGCCAAAAATCTTGGATCGTCTTCTCAGATTTGTGCCTAACTTTTTAGGCTTGTAGAAGAGAATAAGAGCAAGATAGAGGAGGCATGGGATATTAGGAATGGAAGATTTTGGGCATGGAAAATTATTTCTTGCATTGAATGGACTTTGACATGAGAAAGGCTTTTATGTCCAACACCTACTTAGAGTCCCTTTTGACCAAAATAACTTATTTATTTTATCATTAGGACTCTAGAAATTATTCTCCATGAAAATTCATAAGATCTCATCTTTCTTTTTTTGCCAAAAATGATTCAAAAAGGTGTCGGCATGAGTAGATAAGGAAGAGTCCACTGCGCCTAGGACTTTTCCCTCAAGAGTTTGATCCAAATCAAACTCTATCATAACTTAGTCTAGACATCTTCAAAAATAATGAAATTTGGTACACCTAATGAATAACTCATGCTCTATCACATATCTAAAAATAATATTAAAATAATTTTTAGATAATTTTTTAGAAGTATTTAATCAGGTGACCTTCAATTCTCTCAAATAGGTCAACTTTTGATCCTAGTCCAATTTGAATATGAATGGATTTAATTTCTATAATTAATCTGATCTGGACTTATTTTAGTCAAATAAAAATAAATCTATTCTAAATATAAAAATAAGTCAAATCAAATTTGATTCAGTTGTAATGAATCAGAAAGATTTTAGAAGGAGAAAGTTAGGCTCAATCATGTGCTAGCATGATTACCTTGAACCTGATTGGATCTAATCCAAATCAATCAAACTGGCTTAGCTCAATTGATGATATCTAGACTCAAATTCTTATTTGTATGATCTAGTTAGATTTAATTCTATATGATAATAAGATATATCACGATCTCTATCATCGACATTATCGAAATACCTTTCGATGGATCAAAACTTTTCTGATTCATACAATTAAAATGATTGATCATCAAAATCATCCTAATTGCTCTCAAAATCTATCAGTGATACCTAGAAGTATATGGTAGCAACCCATCAAAACTGAAAGCCAACTTCTTGGTATAGTTATCCATATGATTGAGTTCTTCTATCTTGAGCCCTAACAGGATTAGGGTTAAGGTGAACTCGTCAAACCCAATGTCCATCATATGAATTAATCATTCGATTTGAGTCCAATGTGAAACCCTAATAGAAACTCATTCTATCATCTTTACTCTACCATGGCCATGGACTTATGGACTCAATCTCATGATGATCATAGGGCTACTTCTCATCAACTGAGATAGATAGATCTCCTATTGGTGCAATCCAATTCCTACAATGAACATGCTATAGCTAACATACACCTCAGGATTTCAAATGGCTAGGAGACTGAGTTATGGTATAGTCAAACTATAACATCCTTAAGGTGAACTATCGATACACCTCGGATCAAAAAATTAGACACACCACTGCAGCATCAAGTTAGTCATCGAGGAGAAGGTAGACTTCCTTATAACTACTCGAGGTGGTCATGCTTAGTGCCCTCATTCTCTAATGAGTATCTGTACTTTCATTTTAATATCTCCACATCATAGACTCAAGACACGTCTATCCTAAGAAAGTGATCGTACACCAATCTTCTGGATCGATCACCATCCCCATGATGATCCTATGATCGAAAGTAGTTTATGAGTTAATTATGAAAATTCATATCTTAGATTTTTAACACTTAAAAATATAAGTTATTTATTATCATTAACTCAAATGATGTATCACAAATACTTTTAAATACACACTATGATAAAAAAATAATCTATTTATTAATTTATAGTTAAAATTATAAAATTATTCTTAGAAGTGTATTATAAGTGACAGCCAATCTAGCTTCTAGGATACACATCTAACAAACTCCCACTTGACCTAAAGCTAATTGGCTACAAATCTAAGTCCCATCCTCTCAAGGTGGGCTTTGATCTTCTGTTGGCTCAATGGCTTTGTCAGTGGATCAACCACATTATCTGCAGTATCGACTCTCTTGACCTCGACGTATCCCTTCTCGAGGTAATCGCGGATGAGGTGGTATCACTGCTCAATGTGCTTTAATTTTTGGTGAGACCTTAGCTCCTTAGCTAGGGCTATGGCGTCATTGTTATCGCAGTACAGAGGGATGGTATCTAATGGCATTACTTCGAGCTCTATGGTGAACTTTTTATACCAGAATGCCTTCTTTGTAGCTTCTGACATAGCGATATACTCTACTTTCATGGTGGAATCTGCTATCACAGTCCGCTTGAAATTCTTCCAGCTGACAGTACCACCATTGCACACAAATAGACTTTCAAATGTCAACTTTCGATCATCTATATTAGACATAAAACCTAAATCTGTATACCCCTAGACCTGGAGTTCTTCATTACCAAAGATTAGAAACATATCCTTAGTCCTTCTCAAGTACTTAAGGATATATTTCACAGAAGTTCAGTACTCTTCACCTGGATTTGACTGATACCTGCTCGTGACACTCACAGCATGGGCAATATCAGGTCATGTATATAGCATGGCATACATGAGACTTCCTATTGCTGAAGCATAAGGGATCTTGCTCATGCATTCAATCTCCTCAGATGTATTGAGATACATCTACTTGGAGAGATGAATGCCATGTCTGAAGGACAGCAATCTCCTCTTGATGTTTTCATGCTAAACCTCTTAGCACCTCCTTTATGTACATCTTCTATGAGATACCCAGCATCCTATTTAGTCTATCTCTATAGACCTTAATTTCTAGAATAAAGGATGTCTCTCCTAGATCTTTCATGGAGAATTCTTTAGATAACCATATTTTGATTATAATCAACATGAAAATATTATTTCTAATTAGGAGAATGTCATCTACGTACAGTATGGGAAAGACAACAGCACTCCCATTGACTTTTTTGAAAATACAAGGCTCCTCTTCGTTCTTGATGAATCTAAATGATTTAATCATATTATTGAAATAAGCATTCCAACTCTGAGATACTTGCTTAAATCCATATATGGATCTTTGCAGCTTGCAGACTTTGTGATCAGTATCACTGGATGTAAAACCCAACGGCTATTCCATATAGATATCTTCCTCAAGATATTCATTTAAGAATATCATTTTCATGTCCATCTGCTATATTTTATAATCGAAATAGGCTGCAACAGCAAGCAATGTGCGAATGGATTTGAGCATGGCTACCGACGAAAAAGTATCCTGATAATCAATGCCTTCGCGCTGACTATATTCTTTTGTTATAAGCCTTGCTTTGAATGTCTCTACATTTTCATCAGCACCTATCTTTCTCTTGAAGATCCATTTACACCCAATATGTACTATACCTTCAGGTGGATCTACCAAGGTTCAGACTTGGTTCGAGTGCATTGAGTCAATCTCTGACTTCATTATCTCTAATAATTTCTCAAAGTCGATATCTGATATCGCCTCATCATAGATTTTGGGATCATCACCATGAATCTCTTTTCCTATGAGGAATATTTTCTCTACGTTCTCTGAAATAATACCTAAGTACCTTTTAGGGGGATGGAAAATTCTTTCTAATCTACGAGATGGATAAGGTAGTGATTGGACTGGCTCAATCTAATTGAGTTCCATAGGTTTCTTGACTCGTGGCTCTTGGGAGGCTTTCTTCTCGAGCCTAATCTATCTTTCGATGCTATTATCTTGAATAAACTATTTTTTTAAGAAAGATAGCATGTCAACTCACAATTATATTGTGATCTTTCGGAAGATAGAAAAAATATCCTAATGACTTTTTAAGATATCCAATAAATCGAGCTCTAAAGGACCTAGACTCTAATTTATCCGCATGTTGTCTCTTGACATGGATTGGACAATCCTAAATTCTGAGATGACTCAGACTTAGTTTCTTACCATGCCATATCTCATACGGTGTGGTAGGAACGATTTTACATGAAACCCTATTCAATAGATATATAGCGGTCAACAGACTATGTCCCCAAAGAAACTTAGGAAGATCCATGAAACTCATCATGGATCGAACCATATCTAATAGGATCCGATTTCTCCATTCTAAAATCTCATTGAGTTGAGGCATTTCAGATGGAGTCCATTGTGAGACTATGCCATTGTCCTTAAGATAGTCTAGAAATTTTCGACTAAGATATTCACTTCCTCGATCTAATCGAAGAATCTTAATGAATTTTTTTATTTATTTTTCTACTTCGAATCTGAATTTTTTGAACTTTTTAAAAGCTTCAGATTTGTATCACATCAAATACACATATCTATATCGAGATAAATCATCGGTAAAGATGATGCAGTAGATATAATTATCCCTAACGGGCACATCAAATGGGCCGCATACATCAGTATGTACTAGGGCAAGCAGGTCTATGGCCCTTTCCCCACGTCCCATAATAGGAAGCTTGGTCATTTTGCCATGAAGGCATGATTCATAAATCAGATATGACTCGAAAGTCAATAGACTCAATAGCCCAGATTTTTTCAATTTGTTAACCCTATCTTCAGCTATATAACTTAGCCTAAGGTGCTAAAGATATCTATCATTTAGACTATCCCTAGGTCGCTTTGATCCTATGGCATTCACGTTAGCTCGATATTAAAAATAGAAACAACAATATGCAACTGATAGAGACTATTTATAATGAAACCACTTGCAATTTTATTTCTTTCATAAAGAATATTACAATAGTCCTTAAGAAAACTAATTCATAGCCTTTCAGTGCTAAATATGAAATAGAAATCAAATTTCTACTTGCTGTAGGCACATAAAAATAGTCCCTAAGTACTAAGTCTAATCCTGACGGTAATCGTAGAGGATAGATTTCCATGGCCACAGCAGCAACTCTTGCTCCATTCCTGATGCGTATGATCATTTCACCATCCCTCAGCCTTCTGCTATCCTCAAGATCCTACATAGAAGTGCACAAGTGAACACTAGAACCAGAGTCAAGCATCCAACTGGATGAAAAAAAAATCATAAGATTAGATTCTATAATGAGCATACCTCTAGAAGGACCTGCCTCCTTCTTGTTCTTCAGGCTGGCCAGGTAAAGAGGGCAGTTTCACTTCCAATGGCCATCAGTGTTGCAATGAAAATATTTTTCTTTATCAGTGGCCTTTTTCTTCGACTCTGTCTTCTTCTTCTTCTCACCATTTACCTTCTACTTTTTTGCGGACTTTTTCTTCTCCCAAAAGACTTTCTCTTAGAAGAAGTCTGCTCCACAGTAAGTACTGAGCCTTTAGAACTTTTCATAGAAAGCTCAGCAGTAACCAGCATATTCATAAGCTCAGCCAAGGTATTTTAAAGTTTATGCATATGATAGTTCATGATGAACTGTCTATACGCATCAATCAAGGACTGCAGAATTATGTCAGTCTATAGATCCTGATCTAACTTGACACCGAGCTTCTCAAGCTCTTCCAAGTCCTTGATCATTATAAAATAATGATCTTAGACTGACTGCCCATCATGCATTTGAGCCTTAAAAAATCTTTTAGTGACTTGATATTTGGCTGCACGACTCTGTTCATCAAACAACTCTTGCAGGTGAGCCAATATTTGGCAGCTAGTCTTAATGTCTTCATATTGGCGCTGGAGCTCATCAAACATTGAGCCCAACATGTAATACCTGATTTTGTTATCTTCATCCATCCACTTCTCAAGAGATGCTTTCTGATCAGTAGATGGATGGACTGGTAAAGTGAGAGGATCCTATTCTAACACATGAGTCAACTTCTCAAAATCCAAAATAATTTTAAAGTTTTGAAGCCAATCCTTGTAGTTGGATCCGATTAGTCTATGGGTGTCCAGGATAGGAGCTAGTGGATTGGACGCAGACATTTTTCTATAGAGAATAAAAATTTCTAGTTAGATTTTGTAATTAAACTTAAATAATTTATTTAGAAATTTTATTTTTAAATAAATTAGACTCTCATTATTTACTAGGATCCCTACACATCCTTAGCAGAGATGCGAAAATCTTTAGATTACAGATTTTTAATGGATGGTGCGGTTCCACCAACTGACTTACCACCTCATCTAATAGTTATTGATGATGGATCAACTAATGAGTGGACAACTCTTGTTTAATGATTCTCTAATCATGGTGCATCCAAACTTGATCTCTAATTCATGAATCTCATCGTGTTTGGAATATTGATCCACTCCTTAGTTAAGTTAGACGTACCATTTGCATAGATTAGATTTCTGATTGGATTCCTTACCGTATCTAGAATATTGAGTCCAATTCATCCTCCAACCCATAGCATCCAATGCCTAATAGATATGGTTGCATCTTTTCAATGTAACTTAACCATTATATCTAGCCAAGAACAATCAACCCCGAGAAGGGCCACACATTTATAATGATGGAAGACCTTAGACTTAATATTTTTTTAGAAAGATTTAATTTAGATCTCTTTAAACTTAACTTGACTTAGTCATAATAATTATAACTAACTTAGTGGCATGGGTTGGCTCGAATTGTTAGCCACCTCAAATTAGAATTGGATCGACATAAATGGCCAGGTAAGTGAGATCGGTGGAAAGGATATGCCACTAACTCGATAAGAATGCATTTAGATCGAGTAGCTTCTAATTAAAAATCAGTTGATCGTATCTACCAGACTTATCTTAGATACCAAATTATCGAATCAGAATCAATTGGGTTAGCCTACAATACAGGCTCGAACTACAGAGCCAAATTAGATCTTGATTTGATCGAGTTATATCTCAATGCGGTTCGATCTTGATCCAGACTTAATTCTATTTGATCGATCAAATCTAAGCTTTCTTTGATCCCACCTAACCAACTCTTGATTCGATTTGATCAACTGATAGACCTAATTAAGCTATCCAAGCTCGAACCTAATTTTATGAATATGTCTTAGATCTAAAAATTCATAATTTTAGATCTAATTAATTTTATAATATTAATTTTTAATTAAATTTTGGGTTCATGAATAAAATATGTAATAGAAATTTTAGAATTTTAGGATCTAGGATTTTGCAAAAAAATAAGTTCTGATTTTTGATTAAGGATGAACGCGCAGTGCCCCTACACACCATAAGAATACCCCATCGAATGAAAGGAGAGGATCTTTAAACCCTACTTTGATCTTATGATCGAACGGCCATGGAAAACTTTTTAATCAAAAATATAATTTTTTACTATAAAACTACTTAGATCATATATCATATATAAAAAGATCTACCTAATGCATATCATCAATATGCATACTTTCAGATCTGAAATATCATATATTAAATCTAAAAAATAAAATTTTAAATTTGATCATATCAAAATTAAAACTATTCTAGACATCTTATAGAATTATTCTAAGACTAGTCTAAGCATGCATCTTTCATATCTCATATGAATAAATTAAAAATTAAAAATTTTATTATCTATTTTTAGATCTAATTACAATAATTATAACATTAAAAAAATAAAAAATAAATAAATATAAAATTATATTTAATCAAATTAAATACATGATCATACTAGACTATACATAGAACTATTCTATACCTAGTCTAGTTATGCATATCATACATATTAGATCTAAATTATTTAATTTTAATTTTTTTAATTATAGATTTAATCAAATCTAATGTGATATCTATAATCTTTTAATATTAGATCATAAATAAAAATAAAATCAGATCTAAAGTAGATCTGAAGAACTGCTAACGTAGCTTTAATACCAGTTGAAGGAAAAGTACTATTTTTCACTGTAGGATCGTATAGATCTGAGAAAGATTTTTATAAATGATCTAATTAGATCTAAGAGTTATCAAATCTAATCATTATAATTTGATATTAAAAATTAAAATTAAATTAGATTTAATTTGAATTACCTGATTGGGTAATCTAATTATCCTGCAATGATCCTGTTGATTCCTGAAGTTCTGGAAGTAACCATGCACGCGCTTGGCCTATACCGATATCCACTTAGGAAGGATCTGAATGTCATCTTCTGATGAATTTTTTTTCCAAAAATTAGATCTGGATCTGATCCGAAGAACCTTCAAAACTATTTCTAAAGGCAGCCCGTCCGTCACACGAACACCGTCGCGTAGATCCTGAATATTATGCCAAAAACCTTAGATCTTCTTCTCAGATTTGTGCCTAACTTTTTAGGCCTGTAGAAGAGAATAAGAGAGAGGATAGAGAAAGTGTGGAATATTAGGGATGGTAGACTTTGATCATGGAAAATTATTTCTTGCGTTGAATGCACTTTGACATGAGAAAGGCTTTTATGTCTAATGCCCACTTAGAGTCCCTTTTGATCAAAATAACTTATTTATTTTATCATTAGAACTCTAGAACTTTTTCTCCACAAAAATCCATTTGATCTCATCTATTTTTTTTTATCAAAAATGATTCAAAAAGGTGTTGGCATGAGTAGATAAGGAAGAGTCCAGTGCGCTTAGGACTCTTCCCTTAAGAGTTTGATCCAAATCAAACTCTATCATAACTCAGTCTAAACACCTTTAAAAATTACAAAATTTGGTACACCCAATGAATAACTTATGCTCTATCACATATCCAAAAGTTAGATCAAAATGATTTCTAAAAAATTTTTTAAAAGTATCTAATCAGGTGATCCTCAATTCTCTCAAATAGATCAACTTTTGACCCTATAGTCCAATTTGATTATGAATTAATTTAATTTCTATAACTAATTTGATCTAAACTTATTCTAGTTAGATAAAAATAAATCTATTCTAAATATAAGAATGAGTTAAATCAAATTTGACTTGGTTGCGATGAATCAGGAAGATTTTAGAAGGAGAAAGTCAGGCTCAATCATGTGCTAGCATGATTACCTTGAACCTAATTAGATTTAATCCAAATCAATCAAACTGGCTTAGCTCAATTGATAATATCTAGACCCAAACTCTTATTTGTGTGATCTAGTTAGGTTCAATTTTATATGGTAATGAGACATATCGCGATCTCCATCATCGATATCATCGAAATATCTTTCGATGGACCAGAACTTTTTTGATTCATACAATTAGAATGATTGATCATCAAAATCATCCCAATTGCTTCCAAAATCTACTAATGATACCTAGCAGTATATGATGACAATCCATCAAAATTAAAAGTGAACCTCTTGGTATAGTTACCTGTGTGATTGAATTTTTCTATCTTGAGTTTCGACAAGATTAGGGTTAAGGTGAACTCGTCAAACCCAATGTCCATCGTATGAATTAATCATTCAATTCGAGTCTAATATAAAATCCTAATAGAAAGTCTTTCTATCATCTTCACTCTACCATGGCCATGGGTTTATGGACTCAATTTCATGATTATCATAAGGCTACTCCTCATCTACCAAGATAGATAGATCCTCTATTGGTGTAATTCAATTCCTACAATGAACATGCTATAGCCAACAAACATCTCAAGATTTTGAATGGCTAAGAGATCGAGTTATGGTATAGTCAAACTATAACACCCTCAAGATGAATTATCGATACATCTCAGATCAAAGAATTAGACACACCACTGCAGCATCGAGTCAGTCATCGATGAGAAGGTAGACTTCTTTATGACTACTCGAGGTGATCGCACTCAGTGCCCTCATTCTCTAATGAGTTTCTGTACTCTCACTCTGGTGTCTCCATACCATAGACTCAAAATACGTCTATTCTAAGAAAGTGATCATACACCAACCTTCTGGATCGATCACCATCCTCATGATGATCCTACGATCGAAAGCAGTTTATGAGTTAATTATGAAAATTTATATCTTAAATTTACAACTCTTGAAAATATGAATTATCATTACCATTAACTTATAGAATATATCATAGACACTTTTAAATACACACTGTGATAGAAAATTATCTATTTATTAATTTATAATTAAAATTATAAAATTATTCTTAGAAGTATATTACAAGTGATAGTCAATCTGGCTTATAGGGCACTCATCTAATAATTTTTACTTCATAACTTTTATTGATGACCTATCTAGGTATGGGCACGTCTACTTAATGAAGCATCAATCGAAGTTGTTTGAAATGTTCAAACTATTCTATAATAAAGTAAAAAAATAAACTCAAAAGTGTATTAAAATTCTTCGATCTGATCAAGGGGATGAGTACCTTTCTAGTGAGTTTTTTATATATCTAAGAGAGAATGGGATTCTCTCTCAATAGACTCATTCTGAAATACCACAGCATAATGGTGTGTCTAAAAGGAGTCTGACCCTATTGCATATAGTTCGATCCATGATGGAATTTGCTGGTCTGTCTATCTCCTTATGAAGATATGTCAAGTCAGCCTATTACTTTCTAAATAGGATTTTGAGTAAGTCTGTCTCCAAAATATCATATGAGATATGAATAGGATGTGAGCCAGTACTCTCGCACCTTAGGGTTTGAGGGTGTCCGGCTTATATCAATCATTTAGTGATAGACAAGCTTGGACTTAGGTCTGATAAGTGTTATTTTATTGGATACCCAAAAGAGATCAATGGATATATCTTCTATCTTACTGATGAATAAAAAGTATTTGTCAGCTTTAAGACAGTCTTCTCGGAAAGGAAGTTCCTTGGTAAAGGAACAAATGCCTTTATGGTTGAACTTGAGAAAGTTTGATAGGTGAAAAAACCAATGCAAATTGCTGAACTTGAATTAGATTTGATTAGATCAAATTCGGAGCCCATTAAACCTACATCCTTAAGGCAATCTGATAGAGTATCATATCAATCGGATAAATACTATGATTTCTTGGTTCGGAATGGTGATCTTGTCGAACTTACTGAGAATGATGAGGTCCAATCACTTACATAGATGCAATGTAGAGATCCGACTCTAAGAAAAGACTTAAGGCCATGAAATTCAAAATGGAGTCCATGAAGGTCAACGATATATGGATATTGATTGACCCACTTAAAGGGGTAAAATTTATAGGATGTAAGTGGATCTTCAAGAGGAAAAGGAGTGCAGACAGGAAGGTGGAGACCTATAAAGCCCGTCTAGTTGCTAAAGGATATCATTAACATTATGGTATAGATTATGATGAGACATTTTTTTTTGTGGCAATGCTTAAGTTCATTTGGATCATACTTGCAATAGTTGTCCATCTGAACTATGAAATCTGATAAATAGATGTGAAAATAGATTTTCTAAATAGAAAGCTGGAAGAAATGTATATGATACAACCTGAAGAATTCACATCCACAGATGAGTCTTAAGTATGCAAGCTTCAAAGATTTATTTATAGACTGAAGCAAGCATGTAGAAGCTGGAACATACATTTTAATAGGATGATCAAGATGTATAGCTTCGTTAAGAATGGAGAAGTGCCTTGCATATACTAGTAGGCTAATAGTCTAGTGGTAGTATTCCTGTATTATATGTGGATGATATTCTCTTTATCGAGAATGATGTCCCTATATTATAAGGAATAAAGATCTGGCTGTCGTTACAGTTTTTCATGAAAAATTTAGGAGAAGCTTTCTACATCCTAGGAATGAAGATCTATAGAGATGGAACTAAAAGATTGCTCGGCTTATCCCAGTCCATGTATATTGATACTATGCTGAAGAGGTTTAGCATGGAGAATTTCAAGGACTATCTACCGATAGGCCATAAAATTTTTCTCTCAAAGAGATATTATCTGACAACGTCTCAAGAGAGAGAGCATATGAGTAGAATTTCATATACTTCAATAGTAGGTTCTATTATGTATGCCATGATATGTACGCGACTAGATATGGCATACTCACTAGGAATAGTGAGTAGATACCAATCTGATCTAGGAGAGAATCACTGGAAGATTGTTAAAATCATCCTAAAGTATTTAAAAAATACTAAGGATCAGTGGTTTGTTTATGGTGAGTCAGACTTGAGACTTGTGGGGTTTACGAACTCTAATTTTCAGTCTGATCATGATAACAACAAAAGTATGTCAGAGTATGTATTTATCCTTAATGGTGAAGCTGTCTGCTGGAAGAGTTTCAAATAGCATACCGTGGCCAACTTAGTTTGCGAGATCGAGCATGTCGCTACATCAAATGCTGCCAAAGAAGCTGTGTGCCTGAGAAAATTTATCATTGAGCTTGGAGTAGCACCCTTTCTCGATGATCCAATTCTGTTTTATTGTGATAGCTTTGAAGCTATTGCTCAGATGAAGAAACCAAAGACACACCAGCAGATGAAGCATATTCTACACCGCTACCATCTTGTCCGGAAGATCATGGATCGAGATAATATCGATCTTCAGAAGATCGATGAAAAAAAAAATTTGGCCGATCCATTCACTAAAGCTATTGTGGTGAAGGAGTTTGACAACGTCAAATCGAAGATGGGTATATGATACTACACCGATTGGCTTTAGTCCAAGTGAAAGATTGTTGAGAATAGTATCCTAAAGTCAATCATCAGTCTATTGATGGTTGTACTATTTCTTATACTTATATATAAATTATTAATAAATAAAATTTATTTTGACATTTTATCATTATAAACTCTCACATTTTCTAATGAACTCCTGTATTATGGTAATGTCCTTAGAACTATTTAAAATCGACAAGAAAGAATTTATCATTTAGTCCTTAAACCTATTCGCGATTAAATGATATATTGTTACCAAGGATGACAATGTTTATCGAGTATAGATCATTGTATGCCATATAGATTGATTATCCTCTTAACCAACAAGTGTGGAGATACTGGTATGGCATGCAGGTGAGATATAGAGGTACATCTACACTGAACGTGACCAACTCCAAAGTTTTTCTACTGTCAATATTTGCTCTGATGGAATATGGGTATAATCCCTCCGATCTGAGATCACTATGATGACTTTCAAGCAACTCACTATGCTTTGATGCAGGACTACCTGAATTTTTAATTTTGTGATGGAAGATTTTTTAGCATAGTTAAGTACTTGAGGAGTCGGTGTATGAGTTAAGATGGGATTGACCACTCTGATTTAGGAGCTGTATTCAATTATATTTTAATTTAGTAAATCTTTGGCCAAGATGGTCCTAGTGAGGAGTCATGGGGCTAATTGCTTTGAGACACGATTTGGATGTAATTATCAGGGTTGATAGTTAAACTTTGAGTCATACTATACATAAAGATCAATGGGATGAATTATGTGGTAACCATATTCACATGGGTTCTGAGTATTATGATTGAAACTATTTGACCTATCCGAACATCGGGTACTATTACTAGATGGTCAATTCGATTAGTATAAAATTTGGTTCCTATACTATCGATTTAGGTTTTAACCTACGGGGTCACACACATTAAAGGTTCCTACCTGATCTGATAGTTGGTGAAGAGTTTAACTAGATTGGGATTCTATGATCAAGAATCTTACTAGACTGAAACTCTTCGATCGAGAGTCTTACTGCATTAGGACTCTAAGTCTTGGTTGTCTTGGACTCTATGATCAGGAGTCTTAGTGGACTGAAACTCTATGGTTGAGTTCCACTGGACTGAAACTCTTTGATCAAGAGTCCTAATACTCTAGTACTCTAAGTCCTACTTATCTGAAACTCTATGATCAAAAGTTTGGACTCTGTGATCATGAGTTTCACTCATTTCGGACATTAGGATCAAGAGTCCCACTAGTTTAGGACTCTTCGATCAAGAGTTTTATTTTGATGAAACTCTATTGTCCGGATATCTACTAGATTTGGACTCTATATTTATGAAAAATTTAATTAATAATTTAATTACTAATTAACTCAATTTAATTGAGTAATTACTTTTGAATCAAATCTAATTGAATTGGATTCAGTTGGGTTTGACCCGATTAGGTCATGTGATGACCTAATCATCGAGAAAGCTTAATCGCTAATTTGATCAAGGATTTAGCTAAATTAATTTTTAATTTAATTAAAATTTAACTAAGTCTAATTGAGCTTAAATTATTTGAATTTAATTTGGTCAAATTGGACCTAACCAATTTGGATTGGGTTGGTTCAATTGGATGAGAGATTTTAAGATTGGTTTGACCTAGTCATGCATCCTTATCTTTGCACCATTCTCCTCTCCATGAGAAAGAGTTTCTCTATGAGTTTTTTCCATGCTGAGGAAGGATTGCACCCTCTCTTCTCATGCCCTAAATGGATGGGCTTGATCTGGTTGCAATTTGAATTCAAATGGGATTTGAATTCAAATAGCAAACTACTTCATTCTAACTCTTCTACATGCCACCTTAACTTATACAGCCTCTATAAAATTTTTGGAATTTTTTCTAGATGTAAGTTTTTTTAAGACTCCTCTCCTCTGGTGCATGAGCCTTTCTATAGCCTAAAAAAATTAAAAAAAAAAATCTAAGAAGAAAAAAATTGAGGGAGAAAACTTGGTGCTAGGATTTGAGTGCTGCACAGCCCTAGTTCATGATCTAGGGTTCCTATTTTGATTTCATAAGATCTGAGCGTCAGATCTTTATGAGATTTTGTGGAGTGCTTCCTCATCCTCTCTTCTACCCCTGCTGTTGATATAGAGCATCCAAAGTTTTAGTGAATGAAGATCAAAACTATTCGATTAGATCTAGCCATCAGGAGCATTCTTTATCGAGCTAACACTTAGGAGGAGCCGATTACGATCAGAACCTCGTGTGGACCATCCGTGGAAGTCAGATGCATATGTGGCTGCATCACAATGATCAGATCTATCTGATGTTTACATCGATGGTGACTCAATTGCTGAGATCATCTACCTACGTAAGATAACGTGTTCTAAACACGTAGTATAGTAAAAATATTTTACTATTCATTATTCTTATTTTTAGATTTAATTGCATGCACATATATATTTTATTAGATCCTGGTAAAGTAAAATTTTTAGATCAGATCTATAGTTTTTTAAAATTAATTAGATTAATTTTTATTTTTATTATAATTAATTTTTGAAAAAGTTTTGAAAGTAGAGCTAGAGTGACTCGATTGTAGAGATCATCTACCCACGTAAGGTAACATATTCTGAACACGTAGTAAGTAAAAATATTTTACTATTCATTATTCTTATTTTTAGATTTAATTGCATGCCCATATATATATATCATATTAGATCCTAGTAAAGTAGGGTTTTTAAATTAGATCTATTGCTCTTTAAAATTAATTAGATTAATTTTATTTTTGCTATAATTAATTTTTGAAAAGGTTTTGATAGTAGAACTAGAAATCCTGCATGCTTTCCATCACAGGATGCATAGCCATGCTACACCCCAATAATGATATTAATGATGCCCATCGTAGGTTGGTTGTCTTAGTTTCCTTTAGGCTAGCTGTTGAGGTTTAGGTTAGATTTTATTCTATTCCCACCGATCATTGACATGCTAATAAAGTCATCTATTGGGGATAAACCCTGCTCCTGCCAAAGTCAAGTTCGGTGCCCTGCTTGATGCGGCTAGTAGCCATGGAAGAACTTCGACGGATGGGTCTTGGCCGAACTATTACAGCCGATCGAATTGCTGAGTGGTCGAGCTCCTTCGAACTCCCAACAGTCGAACTCTTCAAGTGGCCGACCCTTCAGCCGACTGAATTCTGCAGCAATAGTCCCTCGACCAAACTCCTCTAGTAGCCGAGCTTCTACGAAAGCCGGACTCTCTGCGGACTTCTCCAGCGGTCGAGCTTCTACGAAAGCCGAACTCCCTGCGGACTTCTCCAGCGATCGAGCTTCTACGAAAGTCGGACTCCCTGCGAACTTCTCCAGTGGTCGAGCTTCTACAGAAGTCGGACTCCCTGCGGACCTCTTCAGCGGACTTCTCAACGGCCGAACTTCCATGAAGGCCGAACTCCTTATGTGGATTCCGACAGACGATTTCGCTACGGTTACATGATAATAACGATCGATATTTATCAAGTCAATAATGATTGGCAATAACGATCGACAATAACGATCGATATTAATCAGGACAATTACGACAATCATTAATCAAGGCGGTTACAACAAGCTCCCTCTATAAAAAGGATCCTTCGGATACACTTACGCCAGGTTCTGAAAATCCTTTTCTCTTCCTGAAAACTCTACCGAGCACTCCATTCCTGTTGACGGGAACTGACTTGAGCGTCGGAGGGTCCTGCCGGAGCCACCCCCCACCGGCTCCGAGCGGGACTTTATTTTGCAGGTCCCCGATGGCGACTTCATTGGTCTCAACTCCGATGAACTCCGACGACGACCAGATTCTGCATCAACAGATTGGCGCTGGGAGAAGGGATTGAACCTCCGAGGTTCCCTTGTTCTTAAAGGAGTGCTCGACGATGATTTCTCTCTCTAGAGATCCATCTTCTTCCTCACTAGAGTTCTCCCTCGAAGAGAAAATGCCTCGAGAGCTTCGACTCGGCGATCGGCAACCTGCACGCCAGATCCGTCTGTTCCTGTCTCAGCCCCAATAGCCCAGTTTCCACACGAAGCCATCGCAGATGTGGGGCAGTTCAATCTGCTGGTCGGGTCTGTGGCCCCGCCATGAGGATGCGAGGAATCGGCCATAAGGAAAAGTATTTGGGCATACCAATCATCCTTAGAAAGGAGAAACGGAGAGCAGAAGTTCTCCCATAGAAGGTTTTACAAGGAGGTCGGAACGAAGTTTGGCAGAAGAGAAGCCGAGCTCCCCCTCGAAGCTCATCATCATAATGAAGTTCGGCAGAAGAAAAGCCAAACTCCCCCTCAAAAATCATCAATGAAGTTCGACGGAAGCGAAGCCGAACTCCCCTTCGAAGCTCATCGCTCAAGTCAGGCCGAACTTCCTCATCTCAAGTATGTCATCAACGAAATCTCCTACAATGAATTCATAGGAGGCGGAGTGAAGTTCGGTAGCTAAAGCAAAGTCGATCTCCACCTCGAGCTCGACGTCAAGGAAGTTCGGATAATGAAGCAAGAAGTTCCCCCATAGAAGGTTTTGCAAGGAGGCGGAATGAAGTTAGGCCGTGTCGAAGGAGGTGGAATGAAGTTCGACCACGTCCACGACCTTGAAGCTCATCATCGAGGAAGCCCCGACAAAGAAGCAGGAAGTTCTCCCATGGAAGGTCTCGTAGAAAAGCGGAATGAAGATTCGGAATGAAGTCCGACGCGAGGAAAGCCGAGCTCCCCCTCGAACATGAAGTCCTCCCGTGGAAGCTTTGGCAGGAAAGCAGAGCGAAGTTTGGTGCAAGTGAGGCCGAACTCCACCACGAAGCTCATCATCGAAATGAAGTTCGATGGAAGCAAGGCCAAACTCCCCTCGAAAGCTCATTATTGGAATGAAGTTCGGCTCAAGTGAGGCCGAACTTCCCTTCGAAGCTCACCATCAAGTGAAGTTCGGCGCAAGCAAGGGCGGAACAAAGTTCTCCCACGGAATGAAGTTCGGTATAAGTGAGGCCAAACTCTGCCGCACATACCCGCTCGAGTATGTCATCGATGAAACCCCTAGAAGGATTTCACAGGAGGTGAGATGAAGTTTGGCAGCGCTCGAGATCGCCCCAGGGTGAGCGAGGCCGAACTCCCCCTCTTGTACGTCACCAAGGAATCCCCTGCAAAGAATTCACGGGAGGTGCAATGAAGTTCGGGCAAGCAAAGCCGACCCCCTCCCTACAAGCAAGGAAGTCCAAACAAAGAAGCATGAAGTTCTCCCATGGAAGGTTTTGCGAAAAAGCGAAATGAAGCTCCATGCAAGCGAGGTCGAACCACCTCAAGCTCATCATCGAGGAAGCCCCGACAGAGGATCATGAACTTCTCCCGCAGAAGGTTTCGCAAGGAGACGGAATAAAGTTAGGCCGCGCTCACGACCTCACTAGCACAAGCAAGGCCCGAACTTCTCAAGCTTAACACGACCTCACCAGCACAAGCAAGGCTCGAACTTCTCGAGCTCAACACGAAAGAAGCCTCGAAGCCCCGACAGAAGGGTGCGAAGAAGTCCTCCTCCCGAAAGATTCTGCAACTACGCCCTGCTACTCTAACTCAAATTCTCAGCGAAGTTAAGAGCCAGCCGTCAAGACCTAAAGGACTATGGCCTCTCCAAACGTGCGCGATCGAAGCAAGTAATGCCCCTACCGTCGCGACCACGACCACGACACTGAGGAATACATTCAGCTCCAAGACGAGATTGAAGAGCTCATCAAAAAAGGACGATGGGATAAATTCCTTCGATGCCAGTCTGAAGCAGGAGAAGATCGGCTAAGAGCACTGCTATAACGAGAAACAACAAGGTCGGCCACCTTACGGTGTCATCAACGTTACCTCGAGGAGGGGCTAGATACATCGGCGATTCATCACCTCCCAGCGTCAAAGCCAAGAGAAGCATGCTCCAAATTAAAGAGGCCAGCATGAGATAGAGGAGGTCGTTTGGAAGGGACTTATTGCCCGAGGGATCTCAGAGGAAGAATGCCCCGACGATCCTGAAATGGGGATGTGCTGCCCGTAACTTTCCTTCGCTAAAATTCTTCGCTTCCGATAATATTATTTCTGGATGCAAAAACTGTACGATGGCAGTGAAGGAGCAGTCAATAGTCATCATGTTAAGAACAGGAGGAAGACCTCGTCCTAACACGAGCAGGTCAAAGACCATCAACCTTTCGAAGAGCAGAGAAGTTTGGCCAGAGATAAGATCTCTCCCAAGCAACCACCTCGGCTAGAGATAAGATCTCTCCCAAGAAGTTCAGCCAGAGATAAGATCTCTCCCAAAAAGTAATCTCGGCCAGAGATAAGATCTCTCCTGAGCGACCACCTCGACTAGAGATAAGATCTCTCCCGAGAGGTTCGGCCAGAGATAAGATCTCTCCCGAGCAACCACCTCGGCCAGAGATAAGATCTCTTCCGAGAAGTTTGGCCAGAGATAAGATCTTTTTCGAGCAACCACCTCGGCTAGAGATAAGATCTCTCCCGAGAAGTTCGGTCAGAGATAAGATCTCTCCTAAAAAGCAACCTCGGCCAGAGATAAGATCTCTCCCGAGCAACCAACCTCGGCTAGAGATAAGATCTCTCCCGAGAGATTCAGCCAGAGATAAGATCTCTCCAAAAAGCAGAGAAGTTCGGCCAGAGATAAGATCTCTCCTGAGCAACCACCTCGGTCAGAGATAAGATCTCTCCCGAGAAGTTCGGTCCAGAGATAAGATCTCTTTCCGAAAAGCAACCTCGGTCAGAGATAAGATCTCTCTCAAGAAGTTCGGCCAGAGATAAGATCTCTTCCGAAAAGTAGCGACACCTCAGCCAGAGATAAGATCTCTCCCAAGAAGTTCGGCCAGAGATAAGATCTCTCCCGAAAAGCAACCTCGATCAGAGATAAGATCTCTCCCGAGAAGTTCGGCTAGAGATAAGATCTCTTCCAAAAAGCAGCAACCACCTCGGTCAGAGATAAGATCTCTCCCAAAAAGCAACCTCGGCAGAGATAAGATCTCTCCCGAGCAGATAAGATCTCTTTCGAGAGGTTCGGCCAGAGATAAGATCTCTCTCGAAAAGCAGCAACACCTCGGCTAGAGATAAGATCTCTCCTGAGCAGTTCGGCAGAGATAAGATCTCTTCGAAAAGCAACCTCGGCCAGAGATAAGATCTCTTCTGAGAAGTTCAGCCAGAGATAAGATCTCTCCCAAAAAGCAACCTCGGCCAAAGATAAGATCTCTCCCTTGCGACCACCTCGGCTGAAGATAAGATCTCTTCCGAGAGGTTCGGCCAGAGATAAGATCTCTCTCGAAAAGCAGAAAAGTTCGATCAGAGATAAGATCTCTTCCGAACAACCACCTCGGTTAGAGATAAGATCTCTCCTGAGAAATGACTTCGGCCAGAGATAAGATCTCTCCGGAGCGACCGAGACCACCCCGACCAAAGACGAGAACTTTTTTGAGTGACCGAGATAACCTCGGCCAGGAATAAGGTCCGCGACAACCTCGGTCAGAGCGCCCGAGATAATGTCGCCCCCGATAAGCTCAACCTCCGACTTCGTTTGCAGCGGACGAAACCTCCCTCAATCTCAATTGGAGATGAGATCTCCCCCAAGCTTCGACCTAGACCAGCATGAAATTCGAAAGAAGACTTTGACAGTCGCTATTTCTGCACTCCCTTCCTTCGAGTTTCAAACTCGGGAGTGGGGGGGCTAGTATTGCGGATAAACCCCGCTCCTGCCAAAGTCAAGTTTGGTGCCCTGCTTGATGCGGCCAGTAGCCATGAAAGAACTTCGGCGGATGGGTTTTGGTCGAACTATTACAGTCGACCGAACTGCTGATCGATCGAGCTCCTTCGAACTCCCAGCGATCGAACTCTTCAAGTGGCCGACCCTTCAGCCGACTGAATTCCACAGCAATAGTCCCTCGACCGAACTCCTCTAATAGCCAATCTTCTACGGAAGCTGGACTCTCTGCGGACTTCTCCAGCGGTCGAGCTTCTACGAAAGTCGGACTCCCTACGGATTTCTCCAGCGGCCGAGCTTCTACGGAAGTTGGACTTCCTGCGGACCTCTTCAGCGAACTTCTCAACGGCCGAACTTCCATGAAGGTCGAACTCCTTATGTAGATTCCGACAGATGATCCCGCTATGGTTACATGATAATAACGATCGACATTTATCGAATCAATAATGATCGACAATAATGATCGACAATAACGATCGGTATTAATCAAGACAGTTATGACAATCATTAATCAAGACGGTTACAACAAGCTCCCTCTATAAAAAGGATCCTCTGGATACACTTATGCCAGGTTCTGAAAATCCTTTTTTCTTCCTGAAAACTCTACCGAGCACTCCATTCCTGTTGACGAAAACTGACTTGAGCATCGGAGGGTCCTGTCGGAGCCACCTCCCACCGGCTCCGAGCGGAACTTTGTTTTGCAGGTTCCCAACGGTGACTTCATCGGCCTCAACTCCGACGAACTCCGACGACGATTAGATTCTGCGTCAACATCATCCATACTGGATAAGGGCTCAATCTCATCTTTGAACTACATACACTCCTTGGTATCAGGTCCATAGTCAAGGTGGAATTGGCAATACTTATATGAATCTCGCCTATTAGGTAGAGCTTGGATCCTTCTTGAGCGTGACAAGTATCCCTAGGTTATTCAGGAGGATCTCAGGTCCATATATCATATCTTCTTATTTAAAAATTATTGGGGTCATCTATTTTAGTATGCGCTTATTTTAGCATATTATTTTTCTTGTTTGGTAAGTATACAAGGGAGAAAAGGCTTACTTGAAAATTGTTAAGGTCGTCTATTTTAGTATGTGCTTTTTCAACATATTATTTCTTTTGTTTGTTAAGAGTACAAGAAAGAAAAGTATCCAACAACTATTTCTTATTTTGGTTTTCTAAAATAAGGGATATAAGATTAATTTATTTTTCTAAAATAAGGGATATGGGTTGTAATGGATGGCTCTCTTATTCTATAAAAGAGATGCCAAAAAAAATGAATGAGAAGTAGAATTTTTTTCTCTCTCAAAATACCTCTCTGACATAAAGTCTTCCTCATTGGACCTTGGGGCATCCTTTGACCAATGATGGATCAAGTGGTATCAAAGCATAGATCCCACCATGGATGGTGAAGATAAAGAGTCAACGATCCACCGACGAAATACAATACGAGTCGGAGAATGATCAAGCAATTCAGGATGCCATCGACGAGACTGCATCTATGGTGGATCTGCCTTTTTTCATAGGAGATTTGGCAGTCCAAGTCTCATCCTTAACCCATAAGATGGAGACGATCCTAAAGTGGATCACTTTCCAAGCAAAAGCTATGTCAAGAGAACAGGATGATTCAACCTCTATTACCCGACAGGATATTTCTGACCATGAAAAAGAAAAAAAGGTGGAGGAGATCTCTCGATCTTTTCGAGTCGAGGTGAAGATTAAGATCTCGACTTTTGATGGCTCGTCAATGTCGAGAAGCTAGATGCATGGATCGACCAAGTAGAGATCTACTTCGACCTTTATGGCTATTCCATCGAAGAAAAGGTTTCATTTGTATGATTAAAGTTGTTTCACCATGCTCTTGTTTGGTGGAATACCTGCTTCAAGGTTTATAGCCTTGAGGAGATGACATGGGCACTTTTCAAGTATCTTATTTGATAAGAATTTTATCTGATGAATTACATGGAGGAACTAAGGAAGAAGTGGCACCATCTTTGATAAAGAAAGGACCAAATGGTACAAGAGTACACCATGAAGTTTCGACGACATCCCATGGCTCTTGGTGTCATCCTTGAAGATAGCTCCTTTCTCACCAAATATATGGCTGGTCTTCACTACTCAATCAACGCCGAATTGGCCTTGTTCAAAGTCACCAATATTTCAAGTGCTAACAATATGGCAATAGCTATAGAAAGAAAAAATAAAATTCGAGACGACAAGTCCATAGAAGAAAATAAAAATTCTTAAAAATCCAAGAAGATGAAGAAGAAGGCACCGAGAGGAGAATTCGGACCTTCTACCCCCTCCAAAATGGAGAATGAAAAGTATTGCGACCATTGTAAGATCTCTGGCCATACCTGAGATAAGTGCTAGAAGGTTCACCTCGAGCTCTTCCCTAAAAAGTGGGACAAGGATGACATCGACAAATGAACCACCGATGTAGCAATGGAGGACAGCGCCACACCCCTTCCCTCGATCAAGATGGCGGATCCAAATCTATCATTGATGGCTAAGCCAAAGGTGATAGGTACGGGCCCAGAACCATCCATTCAAGACCAAGAGGCATTGTTCACCTTGAAGATTCAAGTGAAACAAGATGTCGTGGATGCCCTTATTGACATCGAGAGTCAAAAGAATCTTATTTCCACTAGCCTTGTGCAAAAAGTTGGGTTAGAGACAATACCACACCCTCACTCTTATCCTCTTGGATAGATCAATAAAGATGTAAAGCTCAAAATCGATCAATAATGCAAGGTGCATTTTGTGATTACCAATCAATTTATTGATGAGGATCTTTATGAAGTTATGCCATTAGATGTATGTCAACTTATTCTCGAGAGCCCATACTTGTGGAAGCGAGATGCTGTTTACCATCGTCACTCACACCGATACCAACTCACCAAAGATGGGAAGAAGTACCTCATCACAAGCAATGAAGCACAAAAATGAGTTGATATGATGTCAATCGCACAAGCAAAGAGGATGGTTAATTCAAGACAGCCTTTCTTCCTTATGCTCATCCAACCGATTGAGGAGAGTCACATATGGACCCTTGCTGTGGTTGAGCAAGACATGGACAGTGACTTACTAGCCCTCATCAATAAATATCAGCGCCTATTTGAGAAGAATCATGGACTTCTGCCCCGACGGACAGTTGAGCATGAGATTCACCTAGTATCCGATGCACCGCTCCCCAACCTAAGCATATATCAAAATTCGATGATGGAGAATGAAGAAATCTGATGCTAAGTAGTCGAGTTGATCAAGAATGGTGTCATACAACCAAGTTCTTCCCCATGCGGATCCCTGGTGGTCATGGTCTCAAAGAAGGATGGTACTTTATGCATGTGCGTGGACTATCGGGCACTCAACAAAATTACCATCAAGAATCGGTATCCTCTTCCGAGGATTGATGAATTATTAGATCAATTGAAGCATGCTACCATTTTTACAAAGCTTAACTTGAAGTCTGGCTACTACCAAGTCCGAATCAAGGAAGAGGACACATGGAAGATGGCATTCAAGACTCAGCAAGGCCTATTTGAGTGGCTTGTGATGCTATTTAGTTTATGTAATGCCCCAGCAATATTCATACGGTTGATGAACGATGTCCTATGGCCCTTTATCGATGACTTTTTCATTGTTTACCTCAATGATATTCTCATATATAGCCGATCGTGGAAGGAACATCTAGAACATATTGCAAGGATGTTCGAGCTTCTTCTAGAGCATCAATCCCACCTCAACCATAAGAAATGTAATTTTGGTAGAAATTCTCTTATTTAACTTGGCTTGGTTGTAGGCAATGGTAACATTCAAATAGATCTGGAGAAAACCAAAACAATCTAGGAGTGGCTAAGACCAAGAACAATCTAGGAGTGGCTAAGACCAAGAACGGTGATAGAGGTACGGAGTTTTATGGGTGCATGTCAATATGTCAAAAAATTCATCCAAAATTTTTTCGTTCTAGCCGCACCTCTGCATGCAATTATAAGAGCCAATCAAAGATTTGAGTGGACACCGAAGTATGAAGAGACTTTTCTTCTCTTGAAGAAGAGGATAAGCAAGGCTCCAGTCCTAGCCTTGCCAAACCTTCAACGTCCGTTTGAGCTCGAAACTGATGCATCGGGATATGCCATGGGAGCGGTTCTTCTACAAGATGGGAGGCTCATGGCATATCATTTGAAATGTTCTAGGGCTCTCAGAAGAATTATCCAACATATGACAAAGAACTATTGACTCTACACCAAGCAATCAAACATTGAAGAACTTACATTCTCGGAAAGGAGACAATCATGCATACCAACCATTGGCCACTTCAATACCTCCAAACCTAATCAAGGTTGCAACAAGTATGGCATATGAAGTGGATGACCTACCTCTAATAATTTAATCTTGTGATCAAATACAAGAGAGGTATTCTCAATAAGTTTGCCGACATACTATCTCAATCACCGATCGCATCTCTATGTCTATCAACCTTTATGGAGGTTCTATCATCCGAACAAGAGGAATTGATGGCCCTATATGCTACTGGCCCAAACCTAAAAACTCTCTTAGAAGAAGTCAAGAAGGATGTTCCAAGTGAATTTGTGTAAAAATAAGATCTACTCCACAAAGACAAATAACAATGCATATTGAAAGATGATCGGGTGCATTGGATGCGAGAAGCTCACACCTCAAAGGTTGCCAGACACTTCAGGATCACCAAAACTCTCCAAAATTTATAGAGGTATGTCTATTGGCCCAAGATGCAACAGGATGAGGTAAAGTTCATAAGAGGATGTGTATTGTGTAGTACCTCTAAGCCCTCTAATCAAAAAGTGGGATTGTATACTTTCTTTCATGTACCAACTCATCCGTAGGAAAGTATTTTTATGGATTTCTTAAGGGGATTGCCGAGAACTAAAAGAGGTTATGATTATCTCTTCGTGATCATGGATCGATTCTCAAAAATGGTGGAACTCAAATCATGCAAGAAGACCATCATCGAAGAAGAAGCGGCATGATTCTTTTTTCGACATATGTGGACACATTTTGACCTCCCTAGCTCCATTATCTTCGATCGAGATACCTAATTCTTGAGTAGCTTTTGGAAAGCTTTATGGTCGAAGATGGATACATGATTACAAAGTAGCATGGTGTTTCATTCTCAAATCGATGGGCAAATGGAGGTTGTCAACCAAACAATGGTGCATCTTTTAAGAGGCTACAATTCAAAACATCCGAAAATATGGGATGAGAGTCTTTTCTATATTCAATTTACTTTCAATTGTGCCATCCATAGCTCTTCCAATAAGTCACCTTTTGAGGTATGTTTGGGATACTTACCGTGAAGTCCTTTTGATATGCAATTTACAATAGGCTTTTCTACAAGTCTCAACAATGAATATGAAGCCAATCGAGCCAAAAAGTTTCTTGAAGGCATTCAAAAAGTTCACACTGAGGTGGAGCAATAATTGCAAAAGATCCAACAAAAGTATAAGCGAAGACATGAAAAGCACCGAGTACAGGGTGACTATTAAGTTGGTGATTTAGTATGGCTATATTTGGGAAGGGAAAGACTCAAGAGAGAAGGCAAGAAGCTCAAGCCAATCCATTATGGATCCTACAAAATCCTCTAGCAAATCGGAAGCAATGCATATCAACTCAAGCTTCCACCTTACAAGGAGATATACTCCATCATCAACGTGGAGCACTTGAAGCCGTTTGAACCTTCCATGCTTGATGATGAATCTAATGAGTTGATACCTTTCATTGATGATCTTGCCTTGGAGTGAAAGGATATTCTTAAGGAAGATACAATCCTTGAAAAAAAGACCATTACTACACGGCATGGAGAGAGGACTTCCTACTACATTGGGCGCAAGGGATAAAAGCCGAGTGTATCAAAGTGGTTCACCAAGGAAGCCGGCAAGGTCGGATTTCCTCATCTGCAACTCTAAGCTTCAAGAGGACCTGAAACCCCTAATGGGGGAAGCCTTGACCCGATAGGATCTTAGGTCTATATATCATATCTTCTTATTTAAAAATTATTGGGATCATCTATTTTAGTATGCGCTTATTTCAGCATATTATTTCTCTTGTTTGGTAAGTGTATAAGGAAGAAAAGGCTTGCTTGAAAATTATTGAGGTCATCTATTTTAGTATGTACTTTTTCAGCATATTATTTCCCTTGTTTGTTAATTATACAAGGGAAGAAAGACTCCAACAACTATTCCTTATTTTATTTTTCTAAAATAAGGGATATGAGATTAATTTATTTTCTTAAAATAAGGGATATAGGTTGTAATGGATGGCTCTCTTATTCTATGAAAAAGATGCCAAAAAAAATAAATGAGCAGAATTCTTTTTTTCTTAGAATATCTCTCCGACAAGAAGTCTTTCACGTTGGACCTTGGGGCACCCTTCGACCAACGACGGATCACTAGACTTCAATCTCCATTAGGATCTGGGTCTACAATGCATTGAGGATGGTGTACATCCCAAACCTATGGGGTGGAGAGCATGATCGTCAACCCTGAGGTGGTGTTTAGGATTGGCATCCCCAAGGTAAAGTCCAAGATCGGCACAAGTTACTTCCTCCGTGGTGGTTATCTTGCTTCATTTTATCCTTTTGATCCCATTCACCTCCTCCTTGGGCTTTCTCTTAGGTGACTCACCATGGTGGCCATTGCCTCTTCAGTGTTTGCACATTTTTTTATCCAAGCCAACATCTCGATGAAGTTATTCAAATACCTCTTCTCAAGGATTAAGATGAACTAACATTTATGAAGCTCATCTTTTAAAGTAAATATGGTGACTGATTGATCCAGATCACAAGCTTTTAGGATGACTGCGTTAAAACATTTCACATAATCCCTAAGGGACTCTCCTCTTTCCTTTATGTTAATGAGGGAATCCAACCAACAGTGCTGCCTCTTGTTGTTGATGAAGTGTATTGTGAACAATCGGCTTGGTTGTTTGAAAGAATAAATGGACCCGAGCTGGAGACTTGAGTATCAATATTAAGCTGCCTTCTATATAGTAGAGATGAAGACTTGCTAAAGAATACCATCGATGGTGCCATGGAGAAATGTGAGAGTTACTACAAGAAATATGCAATTTAATAATGAAAATTTTATAATGGACAGAATCTATTTCTAATCCATTGTTAATCGATAATGAAATTGCAATAGAATATTTAATTTTATTGCTAATTTTGAAAAAATAAATTTACAACATACTTGCAATGGATTAGATACGAAAATTTTATATTGAAATAAAAATAGATCTAAAAATAATTGCTAAATTTTGCAGAAGGTTTCTATGTATCATTGGCAATGGAATTACAATGGATTAACAACAAATATAGCAATGGATTTACAACGAACTCAATTTTTGTTGCTAATAGTTGGTTAAAGAAATTATCAATTTTTTTGATTAGCTTATAATAAATTTACAATCAAATTTATTCTTTTGCTAACCTAGGAATAAAAAAATTTATAATGAAATTGAAATGGTGACGTCTTCGTTACTAATTTAGAAATAAAAGAACTCACTAGGAAGCGATTTTGCAACTAAAGTACAATAAAGTTTTAGTCCATTGCTATTTTTTAAAAAAAATTCTAACATTCTATTAGTCTGATATTCTCTCTCTTTCTTTTTTCTCTCTCCTTTTCCTCTTTCTAAAAAAAATTGCAATGGAATTGAAATAGTAAGATCTTCATTGCTAATTTAGAAATAAAAGAACTCACTACGAAGCGGTTTTGTAACTGAATTACAATAAAATTTTAGTTTATTGCTAATTTAAAAATAAAAAATCCTAACTTTTTATTTTAGCCTGATGTTTTCTCTCTTTTTCTCTCTCCTATCTCTTTCTAAAAAAAATTATAATAAAATTGAAATGGTAATGAATTTGGTTAATTGTTAAGTAGCCTTTTTCTGGTAGTGAGTCTTAACACTACTATAAAAAAGGGCTACGACAGCGGTTCGTAACAGCTGTCGTAGCCTAAAAAATTATTGTCATAGGCTATGACAGCGATTTTCTAAATATTGCCGCTGTAGCCGTTGCCATAGCTCTATGACAGCGGTTATTGTAGCGGTTGTTTGAATCTCTATCATAGATAGTCTATTGCAGCGGTTTATAAATCGCTATAATAGATCGACCTATAGCAGCGGTTATGTAACCGCTGCCATAGATTATCTGTAACAGCGGTTATATAACCGCTATCATAGGTAATCTATAGCAGTGCTTACGTAACCGCTATCATAGGTTATCTATAACAGCAGTTATATAACCGCCGCCATAAGTCTAATGCAGCGGTTAGCACCGTTAGTACCATGGACCTATGGTAGTGGTTGGCATGGATATGATAGCGATTATAAAACCACCGTGGTAGATTTTTTTATAATTAAAAAATTAAAATTTTTATTTTTTTATATATTTTACCTGATAAATATAGATATATAATATAAAAAAATATAATAAATATAAAAATTATTCTAAATTACTAAAATTTTATTACTAAATAAAATTTATTATAATATTTTTTAAAAAAATTAAAATACATCAAAAGTTTTCTAAATCTATATCATCGGAGCTGGAGCTGAAGTTGGAGTCAGAGCTAGAGCTAGAACTGGTACTAGAGCCGGAGTCGAAGCTGAAGTTGGAGCTACAATGCGGGCCAATATATTCTCAAAGTTCATGACTCCAAAATATGCGCTGAGGTGGATGAAGTATGCTCCGACTGCTTCTCGAATGTTGAACTGTACGTAACCCACCGAGGGACAGAAGTGAAAGCTAGATGGCATTTCGGTGCCATCATGACCTGCAACATTAATGAACATTAATTAATATAACATGTTGAACAATAATATTAGTATAGCATCAATAAATAGTCTCTAATATTTATATCAGATGGGGGTTCTCTTAGTAGTCGGCACAACATGGCCTACCGACACAGCACGGCCTACCGACATGGTATGGTCTACCGACATGGCACACATTTTTTTAAGCTTTCAAAGATCAAAAAAAAGAAAGCTCTTTAACCAAAATAAGGAAAAAATAAAAAAAATTTAAATAAAAATTAATAATTAGACTCTAATAATTTATACCAGAATGTTGAAGTCATCGCCTAGTGGCATCTACAATATGGACATCACCATCGCTCCTGACAAATATGTCTAAGACCTCGACAATATCAGATAAGTTTTGTTCTAGACTAGCGCTTTGCATGCATGGTCCAACATCATCATCAACTTCGATATCATAAAAAATATGCCTAGGCATCATCCTCACAATAATACCCCATCGAGGCTCCAAGGAATCACTAACATAGAAGATTCGACTAGCTTGAGAGGTATGTATATACGATTCTTCAGTACGGAGATAGCATTGTATGTTAACGAGAGTAAAACCACACTCATCAGACTTCATCCCAGATTGTGATAAGGTGTCAAACCAATTGTACTTCATCAACGTGATCCTTCCTTTAGAATAATAGTCCAAGATAACTATCTTCTCTACCATGCCATAATAGTTCAAATCCTCCGTACGAGACTATGAATTCTTAGAGCTAGCATGATAAGAATGCGATGTTCTCGTTAAGACACCATATTTATCAGTTTAATTTGACTTCTTAAAATAATTAAAAATGCATAGATAGCAGTGAGTCAGATCGAATCCATAAGAAAGATAGTGATTTTAGATTTAAAATCTTTGATTTTCTTAAAAAAAAATTTGAAAATAGAATTTAAAGTTAAAAATTAAAAATTAAAATTATGAAGTAAAAATTAAATTATGCAGAAAAGTAAACTTGGTACTAAGATCTACTAATTAGATCTTAGCATTTACTTGCAGTAAAATAAAGAATAATAATTAAAGTATAGAAATTAAATTACAATACAAATAAAAATCTAAAATCAAAGTGTAAAAAATAAAATTTACATTAATTAAAATTTTAGAATTTAAATACATAAAATTTAAAAAAATAAAATAAAATAAAATAGCCTGATCTCTGATCTTGGATCGACATTGGTGGAAAGATGGTGTAGAAGCCCAATTTTTTCTCTCAGCATCAGTTGCCTTGAAGCAGCCATTAACCCAGAGCCTAATTTCACCCTATACCAAAGCTTCACCTTGATCGAAGATGTTGATTTCTAGAGGCCTGGATCCTTTTTATAGAGCTAGGAGGGCTGGAGAGTTTTCTTCTAGGTAATGTGGGACTAAGGAGCTCTTTGATCATCAAAATATGGAGAGAAATTTGCATAAAAATTAGATTAAAAGAAGTTCTGAACAAATTTTACTACTCTGGATGAAATTTGACCATTGATAGGAATCCAACGGATCAAAAATTATCAAAATCAGATGCATATCGGCTCAAATCAGGTCGGATTAAATTTTGACCATTCGATTGAGTTAATCAGGAGAAGATCTAGCCATCAGATTAAGTTATGGATGTTTTAATCAAGTCGAGGCTTTTTGGACCATTGGATCTTCACCAGCTAGTTTTTTGGCTATCGGATCATGCCAGATCACTGATGGAATTCGAATCAAACCCGAAAATAACCACCGCCATCCGATCTTAACCGCAATCAATCGGATTCATTCGATCGTGCTTTTATTGTTCCCATGGACCGCATGGATCAGCTGCACCATACACCATAATCAATCAGCACCTCTTGTCGCTAAGTGAAAAGTCAAAAATATCCTATGAGCCATGATAGATTTTCTATGAATCCTTTAAGGATCAAGGTCTACCACGTGTCGCTCTGTGATTCTCCAATTTCTACTGAGCTGACAGTCCATGCCTGGATTGTGGATCGACTGACGGCTTTTGTGGTTGACTCAGCTTTGACGGCTTGGCTTGACTTGATGGCTTGGCTTACGGAACCGACTGAGCCATTTTTCTTTTTTATTTAATTTTTATTTATTTTATTTCTTTAAAAATTCATATCTACTTTATTTTAGCTTCGTTTTGTGCAAAACTTATTTCATTATGATCAAAAAAATAAGTTCATTCTATTGATAATAAAATTTAATTTTTTAATTATATTATTTTAAATTATTTTTTTAATTAATAAAAATATGAATTTCTTAAAAATATGTATTAATTAATTAATAATTCTTAAAAATTAATATAAATTAATTGATAAATTAATACTTTTATTAGTAAATTTATGGTACTTATCATATCCTCCAACTTAAATTTTGCTTGTCCTCGAGTAAAGAAAAAATTTAGTTTTAAATACCTTTTAACTTAGAGTTTCGAATTTTATCTAAGCAGTTTTCAAAATGGCCATTGATATTCAGTAGAGTTTAAGTGAGATATATCATTGGAATATTAAAACTTATCAATAAAAAAATTAGTAAAGAATATTAAATTTTTTTAAATTTTTTTTAAATTATCCTATCTTTATTTCTGATTTGTCTAAACTTTCATATAGACAAGTGTATTGCTACTTTCATCCTTTATTTATTAATTTTTATTTTTATATTATCCATTTTTTGATGTGAATATCATTGCTTACTTAGGCAATGAGATCTGGCTACTCGATAAAAAATTAATATTTTTTTTTTAATATTATACCACTATTGAGTGTCTTAACTTCTTAAGCTTTCTATTTGATCCATGTAGCGAGTCTTGGACCAATGACTCTCAAACCAGTTAGTTTTAGGATACTAGATATAGAATATCTCTCAGGCTTATTAGTTGAATCAAACAGACTACGAGTTAAGACTAGTTGTACAATGAGCTTCTTTGCCCTTCCCACCTTTTGATGTAAAACTTAATGCTTGCTTAGGCAAAGAGGTCCGGTTACTCAATGAGAAGTACTTAAAAATTATTTTATTAAAAAAAAATTAATATAAAAAAAATATATAGTTATCCTACATAAATCCATAAAAAATAGACTTTTCTTTAATGCTAGTAGAAGAAATTAGAAATACTCAAGGAAAAACTTTTTATGTTCTAGACTTAATTCTTTATTGAATTTTCTTAATACTTGATTCCTCAATATCTCACAAATTCTCTGATCTGTGTATTAATTTTCTTTTAGAAATGTTTAGTTTAATTCGATTCTTAAGCATAATCAGGTGTTTAAATACTAAATACTAACTTTTTCGAGGACTTAAAATTTTAAAATTTTTATTTTTCTTCCCCCCAACTTAATCGACATTGTCCTTAATGGAGAAAAAAAAATAAAGAGTGTAATAAAGAACATGAAAGAATATAACTCAGTATATTTTTGGTCCAGCACATGTCTTTGAAAATTTAAGCTCTCCCTTATTCAAATTATCCTTAAAAAAATCAACTGAAAAGATAAATTAAACTAAAAAAAGAACTAAATATTGGGTTGTCTCCCAATAAGTGCTAAGTTTACTATCTTCAGCCAGACACAATGCAGTTTACCATCCTATGTCAAATATTGGATTGATAAATTTCAATGATTTTGGATTGTCAATCTCAGGAAGGTAATATCTTATCCCTTTACTAATATAATCATTATTAATTTTAGAGATATAATTTGTGACCCCATTCTCAGACCCATGTTTATTAAGAATTTCTCCTATTTGTTCTTCTAAAATACTCATGAATTGAGTTTTTGTATTAGGAGTTAAGTTTGATTCAATGGATGCTGGAAGGATGACTAAATGTGGTTTTAATTCTGAAGGTAAATTAATATGATCTTGTTTAAACAACTCCATTGATATTTCATTACATGCCTCTTGATTTTTGTAAAAAGAACTAGCTTCTAGGGTTGAAGGGAATAGGATATTAGGTTTATAAGTCTTGGGTAAATCATCTATTCTCTTTTTTTCTATGTCTATCTCATTTAAACTGGAACCAGCATCAGTACCAGTTTCTGACTTAGGTTCTTCAATGTGGTTAGTCTCAGTACTAACCTGTTCCTCTAAATTTTTATTTTGGCTAGCATCAGTATTAGCCTCTTTCATCTGATCTTAGTATAGGTCCATAAGAATTCTATAGCTTTTAAGTTTAGGAATTACTTTGGTATTCTCAGATTGAGGATTCTTAAGCGAGACATTAAATTATAACTTAGTCTAGATAGTTGGTGGACATTAGGTAGGTTGTTTGAAATTGGTAGACTCGACAATTTGCCTAGTTCTCTCCTCATGTTAGATTCAGCTAGTTGTCTAATTTGAGCTTCTAGCCTAACGATAGATTGTTGTTGAGTCAGAATCAATTATTGAAGTTCGTTAAATCTTTCATCAGCTAGATTGGTCTATTGAGGAGGTGGGTATGAGGGCTGATTATGATGTGGTGGCTGAAAAGGCTTACTAGGCTGACCTCTGTTATAAGCATAGTTCTGGTATTGAGGTCTATTCTGATAATTTTGCACTAATGGAGTTTTGGTCTGAGCTTGAGTCTATTATGATTTCCAAGAAAAATTGGAATGATTTCTTCAGCCAGATTTATATGAATTTGAAAATGGATCATTAACCGACTTGGAGTAGCCTTTAGCAGCTTGGACTTGTTCTTAAATAAAAGATGAAAATTATGTAGTCATAGGATATTCACTCACATGATGGGTTGGGCTAGCATAGATTGAATAAATCTTCTGATAATTAGAAGATGATGAGAATTATGCAGAAGATTGTTGACCTAGGATTAGGACTTGATCTAATTTCTGAGCAAGAAAGTCTACTTTATTTATCAAATTTGAATCAATCTTAGGACTAGATTCTAGATGTTCAAATTCATGGATCCCTGCCTAGGTTTGGTAGAAAGATAATGAAGCATGGTTAATGTTAGATATATGTGCCCTAGAAGCTAGAATTGGCTGACATTTGTAATACACTTCTAGAAGCAAATTTATAATTTTGACTATAATCAATAAAATGAGTTATTTTCTATCACATATGTGTATTTAGTGTCTGTGATATATCCTTTGAGTTAATGGTAATGATAATTCATATTTTCAAGAGTTAAAAATTTAAGACATGAATAATCATTATTAACTCATAAAATGCTTCCGACCATAGGATCATCACGAGGATGGTGATTGATCCAGAAGGTTGGTATACAATCATTTCTCTTTAGTAGATGAGTCTTGAGTCTATGGTGTGGAAACACCGAAGCGAGAGTACAGATACTCGTTAGAGAACGAGGGCACTGAGCGTGACCACCTCGAGTAGTCATTAGGAAGTCTACCTTCTCGTCAATGACTGACTCGATGCTGCAGTAGTGTGTCTGGTTCTTTGACCTGAGATGCATCGGCAGTTCACCTTGAGGGTGTTATAGTTTGACTACACCATTACTCGGTCTCCTAGCCATATGGAACCCTGAGGTGTATGTTGGCTATAGCATGTTCATTGTAGGAACTGGATTGCATCAAGATGGAATCTATCTACCTCGGTGGTAGAGGAGCAGCCCTATGATGATCATGAGAATCAAGTCCAGAAGCCCATGGCCATGGCAGAGTGAAATAATAGAAAGAGTTTCTATTTAGATTTTCACATTGGACTCGAATCGAATGATTACATCATATGACAGAGACTAGGGTTTGACGAGTTCACCTTAACCCTAATCTGATCGGGGCTCAAGATAGAAGAACTTAATCACACAGGTAGCTGCACCAAGAGGTTCGCATTCAGCTCTGATGGGTTGCCACCATATACTGCTAGGTGTCACTGGTGGATTTTGGGAGCAATTAGAATGATTTAGATGATCGATCATTCTAGCTGTTCGAATCAGAAGAGTTCTGATCCATCGAAAGGAGTTTCGATGATGTCGATGATAGAGATCATGACATATCCCATTACCATACAGAACTGAACCTAACTGGGTCACACAAACAAGGGTTTGAATCTGGTGATCATCAATTGAACTGATCTAGTTCAATTGATCTGAATGAGATTCAATTAGGTTCAAGGAAATCGTGCTAGCACTCGATTGAACCTAACGTTCTTCTTTTACTATCATAAATAAGTTGTCCTGACTGAGCCAAAGGAGTTTGTGCTCAATCAGAGGCCTTCATATGGTCTGACTGGAGGTTGTCCAAGTCAGAAAAGGTTGTCTTATTTTGTAAGACATTACCTGCCATTTTTGGTCACCTGCCATTTCTTGTTCTTTGACTTTGGTCAAAAGTCTACCTTTGACTGGTCAAATGTTGACCATTGACACTTTGACTTTTGACCACATGTCATGCACCTATTGGAGAGCTGGTGGGGGCCTGTCCCCCTGCCAGAACCTGGCAAGGAGGAAGGGCGCACGCCACCCTTGGCGTGTGCCCAAGTAGGAGGCGCCTAGGAGTCCTTGTTGGACAAGGGACTCCATCTCCCTTTTTGGATTCCAATTAGAGTTCTACTAAGAATCCAACTTTGACTGGTCTTAGGCGCCCTCTAAGGAGGAATCCAGGGGTCTCTATTCCAACCAATCAGATTTAGATCTGATTTCACAAAGGGTTGTGATTGGTTGGGAAGGAAGAGGAGTTGGATCACAGATAGTCTATAAATAAGACCCTGCGCCCAACTCAAATGTAATTAGAAAGAGAATTCAATTCCCACGCCCCAAGGCTGCCTCTCCCCTCTTCCTCCATGCCAAACTTCTCCCTCTCCTCTCCATGCCAAAAGTGTTTTGGACTTGATTGGTGCATCCAGATCAGAGAAAGGCGATTGAAAGCTAGAAGGCTGTGCTGCTGCAAAGACAACTGCTGATGTGAGATTCATGAATTAGAGACCAAGTTTGGGTGCACCATGATTAGAGAATCATTGAACAAGAGTTGTTCACTCATTGGCTAACCCATCACCAATAACTGTTAGGTGAGGTGATGAGTCAGTTGGTGAGACCGCACCACCCACTAGAAATCATTAATCGTGGAGATTTTCGCATCTCTACAGAGGGAGTGTAGGGATCCGAGAAAATAGTGGGAGCTAATTTGTTTAAAAATAAAATTTCCTAAATAAATTGGTCAAGTCAAAATTACAGTATCTAACTAGAATCTTTGACTCTCTACAGAAAAATGTCTGCGTCCAACCCATTGGCACGTATCCTGGACACACATAGACTGACTGGACCCAATTATAAAGATTGGCTCAGGAACTACAAAATTATTTTGGGTTCAGAGAAGTTAACCCATGTTTTGGACCAGGACCCTCCCACCTTACCAGCCCGTCCATCCACTGAACAGAGAGCGTCTCTGGAAAAATGGATAGACGAAGATAATAAGGCCAGATATTACATGTTGGGCTCGATGTCTGATGAGCTCCAGCGCCAACATGAAGATATCGGGACTGCTCGCCAAATGTTGGCTCACCTACAGGAGATGTTTGGTGAACAGAGTCGCGCAGCCAAATATCAAGTCACGAAAATGACTTTTTAAGGCTAAGATGCGTGATGGGCAGTCAGTCCAAGATCACTGTCTGACAATGATCAAGGACATGGAAGAGCTTGAGAAGCTCGGTGTGAAGTTGGACTTGGATCTGCAGAACGATATTATTCTGCAATCCTTGACTGATGCATATGGGCAATTCATCATGAATTACCACATGCATAAACTTCAAAATTCCTTGGCCGAGTTAATGAATATGCTGGTTACCGCTGAGCTTTCTATGAAAGGTTCTAAAGGCTCAGTTCTTGCTATGGAACGGACTTCTTCCAAAAGAAAGTCTTATGGAAAGAAAAAGAAGTCTGTGAAAAAGCAAAAGGTGGAAGGATCAAAGAAGAAGAAGGCAGAACCGAAGAAGAAAGGCCGATGTCAAAGGAAAGTGTTTCCATTGCAACAGCGACGGCCATTGGAAGCGGAACTGCCCTACTTACCTGGCCACCCTGAAAGAACAAGAAGGAAGGTCCTTCTGGAGGTATGCTCGTTATTGAGTCTAACCTTACGGTTTCTTCTGCATCCAGTTGGGTGCTTGACTCTGGTTCTAGTGCTCATCTGTGCACTTCTATGCAGGGTCTTGAGGATAGCAGGAGGCTGAGGGATGGAGACATGATCCTACGCATCGGTAATGGAGCAAGAGTTGCTGCAGTAGCCGTGGGAACATACCCTCTTCGATTACCATCTGGTTTAGACTTAGTTTTGAAAAGACTGTTATTATGTGCCTGCAGCTAGCAGGAATTTGATTTCTGTTTCATGCTTAGCACAAGAAGGCTTATGTGATCACCTTCTTTAAGGACCATTGTAACATTCTTTATGAAAGAAATAAAATTGCAAATGGTTTCCTTATTAATGGTCTTTATCAGCTACATATTGATGTACCTGTTCTAACTATCGAGCAAAACGTGAATGCCAAACGACCTAGGGATAGTCCAAACGATAGATATCTATGGCACCTGAGATTAGGTCATATAGCAGAAGATAGGATCAACAAATTGGAGAAAAATGGGCTATTGAGTCCATTGACTTTTGAGTCATATCCAACTTGTGAATCTTGTCTTCAAGGCAAAATGACTAAACTCCCTTTTGTTGGACATGGGGAGAGGGCCACAGATCTCCTTGCCCTAGTACATACTGATGTGTGCGGCCCATTTGATGTGCCGGCTAGAGGCAATTTTGTCTACTTCATTACCTTTACCGATGATCTGTCTAGGTATGGGTATGTGTATCTTATGAGACACAAGTCTGAAGCTTTTGAAAAGTTCAAAGAATTCAGACATGAAGTAGAAAAACAAACTGAAAAACCCATTAAGGTTCTTCGATCAGATCGAGGAGGTGAATACCTTAGCCGGAAATTCCTAGACTATCTTAAGGAAAATGGCATAGTCTCTCAATGGACTCCACCAGGAACACCTCAACTCAACGGGGTTTCAGAACGGAGAAATCGGACTCTATTGGATATGGTTCGATCCATGATGAGCTTCACAGACCTCCCTGATTTTCTTTGGGGACATTCATTGTTAACTTCAATTTATCTACTGAATAGGGTTCCCTCTAAAACCGTTCCTACCACACCGTATGAGATATGGCACGGTAAGAAACCAAGTCTGAGTCATCTCAGAATTTGGGGTTGTCCGGCTCATGTCAAAAGACAACAAGCGGACAAGTTAGAGTTTAGGTCCTTTAGAGCTCGATTCATAGGATATCCTAAAGAGTCATTAGGATACTATTTCTACATTCCAGAAGACCACAATGTGATTGTGAGTCGACATGCCATCTTTCTTGAAAAATAGTTTATTCAAGATAGCGGCATTGGAAAGCAGATTAAGCTTGATGAGAAAGTCTCACAAGTACAACGAGCTAAGGACCAATTGGAACCAAATCAGGTTGAGCCAATAAGAACACTACCTCCTCCACCTCGTAGATCGGAAAGAGTTTTCCATCCCCCTGAAAGATACTTAGGTATTATTTCAGAGGATGTAGAGGAAAATGTTCCTCATAGGTAATGGTGCTCATGGTGATGATCCCAAAACCTACAACGAGGCGATATCAGATATCGACTCCGAGAAATGGCTAGAGGCAATGCAAGTCAGAAATTGACTCGATGCACTCAAACCAAGTCTGGACCTTGGTAGATCCACCAGAAGGTATAGTACCTATTGGGTGTAAATGGATCTTCAAGAGAAAGATTGGTGCAGATGGGAATGTGGAGACATTCAAGGCTAGACTAGGTGGCAAAAGGTTATAGTCAACGCGAAGGCATTGACTATCAGGATACCTTTTCCCCAGTAGGCTATGCTAAAATCCATCCGCACATTGCTTGCCGTTGCAGCCTATTTCGATTATGAAATATGGCAAATGGACGTGAAAACGGCATTCCTAAATGGATATCTTGAGGAAGATATCTATATGGAACAGCCGCTAGGTTTCACATCCAGTGATACTGATCACAAGGTTTGCAAGCTGCAAAGGTCCATATATGGACTTAAGCAAGCATCTCGGAGCTGGAACACTCGTTTCAATGATGTGATCAAAAAGTTTGGTTTCATCAAAAATGAAGAGGAACCATGTGTTTTCAAAAAGGGTCAGTGGGAGCGCTGTTGTCTTCCTCGTATTGTACGTGGATGACATCCTCCTTATTGGGAATGATATTCCCATGTTGACATCAGTCAAGATGTGGTTGTCCAAGGAATTCTCCATGAAAGACCTAGGTGAAGCATCCTTTATTCTAGGAATTAAGGTCTATAGGGATAGACCGAATAGGATGCTAGGACTTTCACAGAAGATGTACATAGAGGAAGTACTAAAGAGGTTTAGTATGGAAAACTCTAAGAGGGGATTAATACCCTTCAGACATGGTATTCATCTTTCCAAGAAGATGTGCCCCAGCACACCTGAGGAAATAGAACGCATGAGCAAGATCCCTTATGCTTCTGCAATAGGGAGCCTCATGTATGCCATGCTATGTACACGACCTGATATAGCCCATGCTGTGAGTGTCACAAGCAGATATCAGTCAAATCCAGGTGAAGAACACTGGACTTCTGTGAAATGTATCCTTAAGTACTTGAGAAGAACTAAGGATATGATGTTGGTCTTTGGTAATGGAGAACTCCAAGTCCAGGGATACACAGACTCGGACTTCATGTCCGATATAGATGATCGAAAGTCGACATCTGGAAGTCTGTTTGTGTGCAATGGTGGAGCTGTCAGCTGGAAGAGTTCCAAGCAAACTGTGATAGCAGATTCCACCATGGAAGCAGAATATATAGCTGCATCAGAGGCTGCAAAGGAAGCATTCTGGTACAAGAAGTTTGCTGCAGAAATTGGAGTAATGCCATCAGATGCCATTCCTCTTTACTGCGACAACAATGGCGCCATAGCCCTTGCTAAGGAGCCGAGGTCTCACCAGAAGTCCAAGCACATTGAGCGGCGATATCATCTCATCCGCGATTACCTTGAGAAAGGTTACGTTGAGGTCAAGAGAGTCAACTCCGCAGATAATGTGGCAGACCCACTTACAAAGCCGTTGGGCCAGCAGAAGATCGAAGCCCACCTTGAGAAGATGGGACTTAGACTTGTAGCCAATTGGCTTTAGGACAAGTGGGAGATTGTTAGATATATGTGCCCTAGAAGCCAGAATTGGCTGACACTTGTAATACACTTCTAGGGGCAAAATTATAATTTTGACTATAATCAATAAAATGGGTTATTTTCTATCACATATGTGTATTTAGTGTCTGTGATACATCCTTTGAGTTAATGGTAATGATAATTCATATTTTCAAGAGTTGAAAATTTAAGACATGAATAATCATTATTAACTCATAAACAGCTCCCGACCATAGGATCATCACGAGGATGGTGATTGATCCGGAAGGTTGGTGTACGATCGCTTCTCTTTAGTAGATGAGTCTTGAGTCTACGGTGTGGAGACACCGGAGCGAGAGTACAGGTACTCGTTAGAGAACGAGGGCACTGAGCGTGACCACCTCGAGTAGTCATTAGGAAGTCTACCTTCTCGTCAATGACTGACTCGATGCTGCAGTAGTGTGTCTGGTTCTTTGACCTGAGATGCATCGGCAGTTCACCTTGAGGGTGTTATAGTTTGACTACACCATTACTCGGTCTCCTAGCCATATGGAACCCTGAGGTGTATGTTGGCTATAGCATGTTCATTGTAGGAACTGGATTGCATCAAGATGGAATCTATCTACCTCGGTGGTAGAGGAGCAGCCCTATGATAATCATGAGAATCAAGTCCTGAAGCCCATGGCCATGGCAGAGTGAAATAATAGAAAGAGTTTCTATTTAGATTTTCACATTGGACTCGAATCGAATGATTACATCATATGACAGAGACTAGGGTTTGACGAGTTTACCTTAACCCTAATCTGATCGGGGCTCAAGATAGAAGAACTTAATCACACAGGTAGCTGCACCAAGAGGTTCGCATTCAGCTCTGATGGGTTGCCACCATATACTGCTAGGTGTCACTGGTGGATTTTGGGAGCAATTAGAATGATTTAGATGATCGATCATTCTAGCTGTTCGAATCAGAAGAGTTCTGATCCATCGAAAGGAGTTTCGATGATGTCTATGATAGAGATCATGACATATCCCATTACCATACAGAACTGAACCTAACTGGGTCACACAAACAAGGGTTTGAATCTGGTGATCATCAATTGAACTGATCTAGTTCAATTGATCTGAATGAGATTCAATTAGGTTCAAGAAAATCGTGCTAGCACTCGATTGAACCTAACGTTCTTCTTTTACTATCATAAATAAGTTGTCCTGACTGAGCCAAAGGAGTTTGTGCTCAATCAGAGGCCTTCATATGGTCTGAACTGGAGGTTGTCCAAGTTAGAGAAGGTTGTCTTATTTTATAAGACATTACCTGCCATTTTTGGTCACCTGCCATTTTTGGTCTTGTTCTTTGACTTTGGTCAAAAGTTGACCTTTGACTGGTCAAATGTTGACCATAGACACTTTGACTTTTGTCCACATGTCATGCACCTATTGGAGAACTGGTGGGGGCCTGTCCCCCTGCCAGAACCTGGCAAGGAGGAGGGCGCACGCCACCCTAGGCGTGCGCCCAAGTTGGAGGCGCCTTGGAGTCCTTGTTGGACAAGGACTCCACCTCCCTTTTGGATTCCAATCAGAGTTCTACTAAGAATCCAGTTTGACTGGTCTTAGGCGCCCTCTAAGGAGGAATCCAGGGGTCTCTATTCCAACCAATCAGATTTAGATCTGATTTCACAAAGGGTTGTGATTGGTTGAGAGGAAGAGGAGTTGGATCACGCTTAGTCTATAAATAAGACCCTGCGCCCAACTCAGATTCTAATGCAATTAGAATAGAGATTTCCCACGCCCCAAGGCTGCCTCTCCCCTCTTCCTCCATGCCTAAACTTCTCCTCCTTCTCCTCTCCACGTCCAAAAGAGTTTTGGATTTTGGTTGGTGCGTTCCAGATCAAAAGAAAGGCGATCAAAAGAAGAAGGCTGCACTGCTGCAAAGGACGACTGCTGATCTTCAAAAGGAGTTTTGAAGATCCTCCAGATCAGATCCAGATCTGATTTTTGGAGATGTGATAGAGAAGAAGAGGATCTCCAGATCCAACCCGAGTGGATACCGGTAGAGGCCAGGCGCTTGCGTGGCTAGATCCAGAACCTTCCGCTGCAATCAGGATCATCTACAGGGTAATAGGATTACCCAAATCAGGTAAATTAAATTTGATTTAATTTATCTTATTTTATTTTATTTATTAAAATAATAAGAATCAGATCTGAAACATATCAAGATCTGATTGGGATCAAGAGAAAAATTTTTGAAATATATCTCTTGATCTGATCAGATCTGGACGAACCTGGACCGGGAAATCAGGATTTCCAATTATGTAAGAACTCCATTTCTCCATGGGAGCAGTTATTTTCCATGAATTCATGACAGGGGGCATTTCTAAAATCAGCTTCAGTCAGAATTTCTTGGAAGCTAGAATCATGAAGTCTCACCTCACAGTATTGGTTCGGCCTATGGGATAAATTTTTTTAAGAAATTTACTTTGCAAGTCAACCCAAGTTTTAATTGGTCTCCCTATTATGCCAAGCCAGTACTTCGCTTTATCTTTTAATGATAAAAAAATAAAATTAGTTTGAGAGCATCATTAGTTAAATTTTGAATTCTCACCATAAAGTAGATTTCTAAGAATTCATCTAGATGTTTATAAGGATCTTCATTGATGTTCCTATAGAAAGATGGAAGCATCTGGATTGTAGTCGGGTTGATCTCATAGTAGGTAGCATGAATTTCAGGTAATTGGATACAAGTTGATGGGTTATAAGTGGAAGGAATAAAGTATTCCTTCATCAGCTTAAGTGGTTCTCTAACATTTTCAGCCATTTAGTTATCGGGTTTAATATAATTCAGCCTTTTAATTTTATAGTTAGGTTCAACTAGATCAGGTAAAGCATTTTTCTACCATGTATGCACTAGTGCAATCCTAACGTATGGTTCAAAAAAATTGTTAGAATATTTTTTATATTTTTTATTATTTAATTATATTAAAAATTATTTTTTTAATTATTTTATTTATTAATTTTAATTTAATTTAATTTAATTTAATTATTATTTTTAATATTTTTTTAGTTAGTTTAATTTAATTTTTATTTTATTTTTAGAGAAGAAAGGATAAAAAAGAAAGAAGAGTTCTAAAGAAGAGGTCCTAAGGAGTCCTAGAACTAAGAAGAGATAAAAGAATTAAGTTTAATTAGGCTTGATGTTGGTTAGTAATCAAGTTGGTCAATCAATCTTGACTAAGGGTTATCCTAGATCTAGATAGCTTCTAACTGCCAAGGTCACCTTCAAGCTCTCCAAGTATAAGATCAGCCAATCAACTGGTCAAGTAAGTGTAAGGTCGGTAGAAGTTCCTCCGTTGCTTGCCTTAGACATCAATTATGCTTGACCAGATAAGCTAATGGAACCAATTAGAAACCATTTTCCTTCGGACCCAATCATCCCTGAACCACTTTTTGAGATACCAGTCAAATTGACTAACCCTAATCTGGTTTAACTCTTAGGATTTTTTATCCTATTGAACTCGAGTTTCTAGGGCTGATGTCTAATTAATTTTAAAATTAAAGGCTTAGGTCAATACAGGATGCTGGTTGATTGTTTATGGGCTAAGGAAGAGTGATCAAATTTCCATCTTATCTTATTTAATTGGATATTATTCTTAATTTAATTTAATATGATATGTAAAAAAAAAAATTTCAATCAAAGGGTTCTATACAATTTAAACTAGATGTATGCAACTAATTGAATTCTTAAAAGCTTACCTTACCTCCAGCAATCATCAGAAAAAAATAAAACCAGTATGATGCATGCTCTAAACAGTTAAGATTTCTAATCTTATCATGAGACTTTTAATTAGGTTTAAATAGATATTTTTTAAATTAATTTAAAAATAAATAAATAAATAAAAAGGAAAGAGGACTAGAGTTAGGATTGATCTCACCAAGATTAGATGCTTTTTTCCTTTTTTTTTCTTTTCTCTTTTTTTCTACAAAATAAATAAATAAAAAGTTAGTAAGCAATATTTAAAAAATATATTTATAATTAATTTATAAAAAATCAAAGAAATCAAAAAAAATAGCATCTATTTTTTTCCTAGTAACGGCACTAAAAACTTGATAAGAATGCAATGTTGTCGTTAAGACACCATATTTATTAGTTTAATCTAATTTTTTAAAATAATTAAAAATGCGTAGATAGCAGTGAGTCGGATCAAATCCATAGAAAAGATAGTATTTTTAGATTTAAAATTTTTAATTTTATTAAAAAAAAATTAAAAATAGAATTTAAAGTCAAAAATTAAAAATTAAAATTATGAAGTAGAAATTAAATTATGCAGAAAAGTAAACTTGCTACTAAGATCTATTAATTAGATCTTAGCATCTACTTGCAGTAAAATAAAGAACAATAATTAAAGTATAAAAATTAAATTATAATAAAATTAAAAAGCTAAAATTAAAGTATAAAAGAATAAAATTTATATTAATTAAAATTTTAAAATTTAAATATATAAAATTTAAAAATAAAATAAAATAAAATAAAATAGCCTGATCTCTGATCTTGGATCGGCATTGGTAGAAAGATGATGTAGAAGCCTAGCTTTTTCTCTTGACATCAGTTGCCTTGAAGCAGCCATTAATCCAAAGCCTGACTTCACCCTGTACCAAAGCTTTATCTTAATCAGAGCTGTCGATTTCTAGAGGCCTAGGGTCCTTTTTATAGAGCTAGGAGGGCTGGAGAGTTTTCTTCTGGACAATGTGGGACTAAGGAGCTCTTTGATCATCAAAATATGGAGAGAAATCTGAGTGAAAATTAGATTAAAAGGAGTTCTGAAGAAATTCTGCTACTTTGGATGAAATTCAGCCATTGATAGAAATCCAATGAATCAAAAATCATCAAAATCAGATGCATATCGACTCAAATCAGGTTGGATTAAATTTTAGCCATCCGATTGAGTTAATCAGGATAAGATCTGGTCATCGGATCAAGTTCTGAATATTTTAATCAAGTTGGGAGCTTCCTGGATCGTTGGATCTTCATCGACTAATTTTTTGGCCATCGGATCACGCTAGATCGCTGATGAAATTCGAATCAAACCCAAAAATAACCACTATCGTCCGATCTTGACCGCAATCAATCGGATCCATCCGATCATGCCTTTACTGGATCGTGTGGATCGACTGCACCATACACCGCAACCAATTAGCACCTCTTGTCATTGAGTGAAAAGTCAAAAATGCCCTATAAGCCGTGATAGATTTTTTGTGAATCCTTTAAGGGTCTAGGTCCACCACATATCGCTCTATGATTCGCCGATTTCTGCTGAGCTGACAGTCCACGCCTGGATTGTAGATCGACTGACAGCTTCTATGATTGAGTCAGCTTTGACGGCTTAGCTTGGCTTAGAGGCCTGGCTTGCAGAGCCGACTGAGCCATTTTTCTTTTTTATTTAATTTTTATTCATTTTATTTTTTTAGAAATTCATATCTTCTTCGTTTTAGCTTTATTTTATACGAAACTTATTTTGTTGTGATCAAAAAAATAAGCTCTTTCTATTAATAATAAAATTTAATTTTTTTAATTTTATTATTTTTTTAATTAATTTTTTAATTAATAAAAATATGAATTTCTTAAAAATATGTATCAATTAATTAATAATTTTTAAAAATTAATATAAATTAATTAATAAATTAATATTTTTATTGATAAATTTATGATACTTATCATAGCATAACATCCAATGGTGGCACTTAACATGACATCACTATTTTGTGTTGCCATATTTATGGATCTGCTATGAATATTAAACCTGTAATCGTTAATGACGAGCTGTTTATACTCATGCATGGTACGATTAGGATCCATTGAAGGAGCATGCACTTCAAGGCTCACATCACTGAGCGACAATCTCCATACCTAATTAAGGAGATGATACCTAATTAGTAAACATGTTCCAATAAGTTGTACCAGGAAAGAATATATAATCGCTTACATGATCTTTGAACCATTCAAAAAATTTATTGCTATGCATTTTCTCTTTCTCCTGCATACTTAGAGCATCATATTTTACTCTTATGACCTTCTTGTGTTTGCTGCATGCATAAAGAATAAATTTAGGTATAATTGGATATTTTTTTAATTATTATGAAATAAATAATGCTGAGTGACTCATCTTATGTACAGCTCAATGACATCACAGTTGAAGAGCATGTAGTAGTGTACCTTATTCCTTTCCTCAATGCTCAAATTAGTGAGATGGTATGAAGTGGGAAGTTTATCTGACTATGAAATGGACTCAAATGCAGGCTCAATTGGCTCATACTGATCATCCTGATTCCTCATTGACTGATTACGATGTGTCTCGAGCTTATTTAAGTACATGGTATAAAAATTCATATACTCTTGACTCAAATAACCTTCTACTATAGATTTCTCTGGGCGATTCATATTTCTTACATAAGATTTCAGAATTTGAATATTTCTCTTAGTAGGATACATCCATCGGCAAAACACTGGGCCTCCAAGTGCAACATTTTCTATAAGGTGCACGATGAGATGCATCATAATCATGAAAAATAATGGTGAAAATATCTTCTCTAGATCACATAATATAGTCACCGCCCTTGCCTTCATTTCCTTCACATCTTTCTTAAGCAACCTCTTTGCATAAATATCTCTGTAAAAGTTGCAAAGATGAATAACCACCATTCTAACATTTTTTGGCAACACGCGTTGAATAGCTATTGGGATCAATTCTTGCATCAGTATATGATAATCATGAGTCTTCAATCCTCAAGTTTGACATCCTTACTATTCACATGCTTTGATATGTTGCTTAAGTATCCATCTAGGATCTTTATGTTCTCGAACATACGAAGAAATATGAATCATTCAAAGGCATTCATAATATAGCATGCATGAGAAAGCCTCCACTGTTCTCCCTCTGTCGGCTCTGGATGGAGTGATCTTCTAATACCCCATTCTTTCAAGTCAAGTCAAAAATTCAAGTCATCCTTGGTCTTATTCTTGATATTCAAGATTGTTGCCAAAAGGAGCTCGCACACATTCTTTTCAATATGCATTACATCTAAGCAGTGGTGCAATAAATTTGTCTCCCAATATAGCAAGTCAAAGAAGAAGCTCTTTTTCCTCCAATTAAGGTGTGTGTCATCTTTCTTTGATCGACGCTTTCTTTTTTTATTACCAATCGGATCATCTTTCTCAAATTCAACACTGAGATCATCCAACTCTCTAAGTACTTCACTCTCAGACATCCGGCCATACTCCTCACCTTCTTCAATAGTGCCATTGAAGGAGCGTGCATCTCTTCTGTATGGATGGTTTTGATGGAGAAAACGTTGATGCCCCATATAGCTAAAGCTCCTCCAATGTGTCAACCTTCTAGATTGGATGTTTCTTCCACAGACCGGGCATGCTAGATCATCTTTGGTGCTCCAACCTGACATTAGGGTCATTTATTGTCCACAAAAGTGCTGTGCGCATGGAGAATGACTCATTCAGCAAAGCATTAAAAGTTAGAACACCTTGAATGCTCCATAACTATTTTAACTCGACAATAAGAGGCTGCAAATAAGTATCAATGTCATTACCTACCTCCATCGGTCCAGGGATGAGCACTATCATGAAAGCAAAGAATTTTTTCATACACATCCACGGTGGGAGGTTGTAAACATAAATAAATACTGGCCATACACTATGGGCAGTATTCATATGCTTGAATAGATTGAAACCATCGTACGACAAGCCCAACCTCATATTACGTATCTCTTGTGCGAAGTCAGAATGTAATTCGTTAAACTTCTGCCATGCCTCTCCATCAGCTGGATGCCTCAATGCATCATCTTTTGTTCGGTCCTCTTCATGCTATCTCATGTTCTTCTATGTCTTTGCCAACATAAACAACTTTTGTAGTCTTAAAATCAAAAAAAAGTGCCACATCAATTTTTGAGGTACACGAGTCGATGTGCCATCTTTATTCTATTTTCATCTTGATACACTGCATCTCGTGCACTCATTGCGGTTGACATCTCCCTCCCAATAGAGCATGCAATCATTGGAACATGCATGTATCTTGGTATAAGTAAAGTCCAGCTGTTCAATAATCTTCGATGCCTCATAATTATTCTTCAAAATTCATGCATCATCGAGAAGAATGTCCTCCAAAAGCTCTAGTATGCAGTTCACTCCATTATTACTAAACCCATTGGAGCATTTCGCATGATACAATCGGATTAAAAACTTAAGCTTTGCTATCTTTTCACATCCAAAATATAATGGAATATTAGCATTCTCCATCAACTTGCGGATCTTCTCCACATTCTTACTGTTTGTCATTCGACCAATCACAGAATCAGACATGGACGTAGATGCATCATCATTATAGTCAATAAATAAAAAAATATCATGAACCATTTGTTCTACTCCTCCTTTAGATTGATCGCCTCCTTACGGTCTGCCCTCATCATGTGAGTCCCAACAAATTTTATAACCAACATTAAAGCCATAAATAGTGAGGTGATCATTGATATCTTGATGAGGTAGCCACGGTCCACCCATACACTTTTTATAAGGACATTGGATCAGTCCATGGTCCCCAAATTTTTCTATAGCATAATCAAGAAATTTTTGAAGTCCAGCCTCATATTCTGGTGAGAGCCTACTAAACTTTATCCATCCCTTATCCATTTTAAAAATAATGATATTGCAAGTAAATCATGTGTGAAACTCAGATTAAATATCATTTTCAGATATGTAATAAATGCACCCTATCATCAACTAATAGGTAAAGATAGGCCCTATCCCATTCAGAAATTATATTAATTCTATAAATTTATTATAGTAATCAAATGATATGCAATAAAGATCGAATGAAATTTTGGTAGCATTTCTCCTTAGTTCTCCCATGTAGGAAGAAAAAAAAAATACTATCCAAAATTTCATTCAGAATTCATAGCATACCGTTTGATTACTGTAATTATCTATAGAATTATCTAAAATTCTCAAACTATCCATATTGGATAATCAATTGATCATTATACATAATTCTCTAATCCATATAATTACATATAATTGTACGGATGTTGAAGATTATGTACACTAATCAATTGACGGGTCTATCATCATGCAATGCAATAAATAAAAGCAACAAGATATAAATATTCAAAAAATATTATGCAATAAATTCTACAATATGAATTACATTCATAAATAATTAATGATGACGGTGAGGTCGGATCCCTCTCTTCCTCTTTTAAGTACAAACCCATTGGGTACTTGGGTTCGGATTCGGTATCAGTAATTAAAATTAGGTCTGGATCTGAATATCTAGATTCTAATTCGAACCTAATTTATTGATAGATCTAATCCACAACCATCGACATGGCACAACCCAAGGCTACCACTACAGCACGGCCTAAAAACTATAGCATGTAGATAATTATAATATTTATAATATTTATTATAAATATATTATAAATTATTATAAATATATATAATTAATAAATAATACTATAAATTTTTTTTAAAAAAAATATCTATGGCTATAGAGAGTGGGTCGCACCGAAAGCTTCAAGGGTCGTCGGCAATGATGCTAGAAAGGACGATGGTACTAGAGGTAACCTACGAAACAAAAGCAAGACAATGAGATAGAGAAGAGAGAAAAAAAGAAAAGAGAGAGAGCAAGGATGGTCGGAGATGGGGGGCCAGGGGGCATAGTGATAAGGAGGCCGAAGGAGGCTTCGCAAGCAGCCGAGGGAGGGTCAGATTGGTGGGGTTTCGTGGGGGCCGAAGGAGGGTGGAGGGGGCTCGTCGGAAGGGGGTTTTAGTTTCACACCAAGGCCAGAGGAGGAAGTGTGGGGGAGGAGTTTCGTGGAAGACCGATGGAGGGTCGAGGGTGGATGGGGGTTCATCGGAAAGGGGTTTCACAGGGGGCCGAGAGAGGGTTGGATGGGGGTTCATCGGAGGGGGGTTTCACTGGGGGTAGAGGGAGGGTCGGATGGAGGGGTGGGGGGGTCAGATGGGGGGTGGCGGCTGGCGGGGAGGAGCGATCGAGGATGGAGGGTTGGAGAGGGAGGGTGAAGGAGGGGCAACGTCGGTCGGGGAGAGGAGTGTCGATGTTGGTTGGGGGAGGAGGGGTGACGTCAGTCGGGAGGGAAGGAGGGGCGACACCGACCGGGGGGGAGGAGGGGTGATGAGGGCGACGCCGATCAGAGGGGAGGAGGGGCGATGTCGGTCGGGGGGAGGAGGCTCATCGATGATGAAGAGGAGGAGGAGAAGAGAGAAATCGAGCGCGCACAAAAGGAAAGAAAAAATTTAGAGATTTTTAATCTAACCTACGACAGTGGTTATCGAACCACTACCATAAATTTACAACAGTAATTATCAAATCGCTGTCATAGATCTACGATAGTAATTATCCAAAATCGTTGCCATAGATCTATGGCAGCGATTCTATAGCCACTGCTATAGATCTATAGTAGCGATTTTTGATAACCGCTGTCATAGGTGAAAAATAATTTTTTTTATTTTTTTTAAATATTATATAATTTTAAAATTTAATATCCATCTTCATCATTCATTATCTAAATAATTATCATTAGAGTGTCGTCGTAAAAGGTCGCCTCGATCCGATGGCTCTAGCTTCATCGATTAGAAAAATTTAATTTCGACGATCATAAATAATGATGCGATGATCTGATAGATAAAGATCTTTGATGGATCCAAAAATCTATAATGATGATCTCGATGATGTTTGTAGCATACTATTAAAGTTTTACTTCAATCAGATATCGTTATCATGATCAATTTAGTATGGAATTATTTCGATCGTTAAATTAGAAACAAGCGATCAAAGGATTAAACGACGTTCGATTATGAGATAATTTTTTAGTTAAATGATTTTTATTATAATTTTAAATATTTTATATGGTGATGATAGTAAAATTTAAATTATTTTCATATAAACTACTCATGTTAAGCAGATATTGCAAAAGCACGAGCATAACAACCAGTGAAGTTTCAAAATAGTTATTAGAAGATATATAGTTTTAGATCGTTCTTTATCTCACAAGTTGAATTTTACAATCACCACCATAAAAAATGATTAAAGTAGTAGCCAAGATCATTTATAAAAAAAATTATCTCATAATCGGACACCGTTTGGCCCTTTGATTACTCGTTTATCATTTAACGACTGAAACTAACCTATACTAAATTGACCAAAATAATGATATTCGATTGAAGTGAAACTTTGATAGTACACTATAAACATCATCAAGATCATCATTGCAGATTTTTGAATCTATCAGAGGTCTTCATCTATAAGATCATCGCATCATCGTTCATGGTCGTCGAAATCAAATTTTTTTGATTGACGAAGTAGGGCCATCGGATCGAGATGACCTTTTGTAAAAATACTCTAATAATAATTATTTAGATAATGAATGATAAATATGAATATTAAATTTTAAAATTATATAATATTTAAAAATATATATATATGATAGTGGTTATAATTAACCGCTGTCATAAATCAGATTATAGCTGTGGTTCCTACTAACCGCTGCTATAGGTCCGACTTTTGGCAACAGTTATAATGAATCATTGCTATAGATCGATCTATGATAGCGGTTAGTCGGAACCGCTACAATAATCTGATTTATGGCAATGGTTAATTATAACTGCTGCTATATGTCGGACCTATAGCAGCGGTTACATAAACCGCTGCCATAGGTCCGATCTATAGCAGTGGTTAACAAAAATTGCTATCGTAGGCTATTTTTATAGTAGTATAAAGCTCTTCAGATGGTCAATAAGATTGGTGGATCCATCATATGGCTCCAACTAGGCATCTTGAACTGAAGCAAAATCAGCACATCCAAAATTCATTTGTTGAAGGGTGGGTTTATGTTGAAGTTGGTCTTGCCATTCTAAGCTTAAGCATGGCCCTGCAAGGCTTTGATTTGCTAGTTCATCTCCTAAAACTTTCAATTAATGTCGGCATCTCAGGCTGTATAGTGTGTGCATTGAGTAGTGAGGAGAAGAATATCCTAGTTTGGAGTCCTCTCTTGATCAAGGAGTTTAGAAGTGCCTCCGATGACCATGTTCAGGGTTTCCAAGCCGACTATTTCAGCTTGGTTGTTCTTGCCCCGGGCTACAGGGAGGAGATCGGTTGCTCGGTTTCTAGATAAAGGCTTAGTGTAGAGCATTGTATGGGGCAGTGGGGTTGTGGCTATTTGTTATATTCCCTAAACTGCTACAGTTGATATTTATACTTGCTGAACATGTAGTGAGGTGATCGTTGACATCTTGACGAGGTAGCCACAGCCCATCCATATACTTTTTACAAGGACATTGGATCAGTCCATGGTTCCCAAATTTTTTTATAGCATAATCAAGAAATTTTTGAAGTCCAGTCTTATATTCTGGTAAGAGCCTACTAAACTTCATCTACCCCTTATCCATTTTAAAAATGATGATACTGCAAGTAAATCATGTGTGAAACTTAGATTAAATATCATTTTTAGATATGCAATAAATGCATCCTATCATCAACTCATAGGTAAAGATATATCCTATTCCATTCAGAAATTACATTAATTCTATAGGTTCATTACAGTAATCAAATGATATGCAATAGGGATCAAATAAAATTTCGACAGCATTTTTCCTTGATTCTTCCATATAGGGAGAATAAAAGAAAAATACTATCCAAAATTTTATTCAAAATTCTTAGCATACCATTTGATTACTGTAATTACCTATAGAATTATCTATAATTTTCAAACTATCCATATTGGATGATCAATTGATCATTGTACATAATTCTCTAATCTGTATAATTACATATAATTGTACGGATGCCAGAGATTATGTACACTAATCAATTGATGGGTCTATCATTATACAATGCAATAAATAAAAGTAATAAGATATAAACATCCAAAAAATGTTATGCAATAAATTCTACAATATGAATTACATTCATAAATAATTAATGATGGCGGCGAGGTTAGATCCCTCTCTTCCTCTCTCAAGTATAGACCCATTGGATATTCAGATTTGAATTCGGTACCAGTAATTAAAATTAGATCTAAATCTGAATATTCAGATTTCAATTCAAATCCAACCCATTGACAGATCTAGTCCACAGCCGTCGATATGGCACGGCCCAAGGTTACCACCATGACACGATCCAAAAATTATGGCATACAGATAATTATAATATTTATAATAAATATTTATAATATTTATTATAAATATATTATAAATTATTATAAATATACATGATTAATAAATAATATTATAAAATTAAAAAAATTATACCTACGGCTATAGAGAGTGGGTCGTACCGAAAACTCCGAGGGTCATCGACGACGATGTTAAAGGAGGATGACAATACTAGAGGTAACCTAAGAAATAAAAGCAAGATAGTGAGATAGAGAAGAGAGAAAAAAAGGAAAGAGAGAGAGCAGGGATGGCCAAGGATGGAGGGCCAGGGGGAGGGGGTACAGTGATGAGGAGGCTGAAGGAGGCTTCGCACTCGACCGGAGGAGGGTCAGAATGATGGAGTTTCGTAGGAGCCAAAGGAGGGTGGAGGGGGGCTCGTCGGAAGGGGGTTTGGTTTCGCACCGGAGTCGAAGGAGGATAGAGTGTGGGAGGGGTTTCACGGAGGTCGAGGGTGGATGGAGGTTCGTCGGAGGGAGGGTTTCACAGGGGGCCAAGGGAGGGTCGGATGGAGGTTTCGCTGGAGGGGGGTTTCGCTGGAGGTCGAGGGAGGGTCAGATAGAGGTGTGAGGGGGGTCGGGTGGGGGTGGGGGGTGGCGGAGAGGGGCGACCGAAGATGGGGGGTCGGAGAGAGAGGGGAAAGGAGGGGCGACGCCAACCGGAGGGGAGGAGGGGCGATGCCCATCGAGGGGGAGGAGGGGCGACGCCAGCCGAAGGGACGAGGGGCGACATCGGTTGGGGGGGAGGAGCCTCACCGATGATGAAGAGGAGGGAGAGAGAGAGGGAGATCAAGCGCACACAGAAGAGGAAAAAAATTTGATAATTTTTAACCTAACCAATGACAGCGGTTATCGAACTACTGCCATAAATCTACGGTAGTGGTTATCGAACCGCTGCCATAGATCTGCGATAATGATTTTTGATAACCGCTGCCATAGATGAAAAATATTTTTTTTATTTTTTTAAATATTATATAATTTTAAAATTTAATATTTATTTTCATCATTCATTATCTAAATAATTATCAGTAGAGTGTCATCGTAAAAGATCACCTCGATCCGATGGCCCTAGCTTCATCGATCAGAAAATTTAATTTCGATGATCACGAACGATGATGCGATGATCTGATAGATGAAGATCTTCGATGAATTTAAAAATCTACAATGAAGATCTCGATGATGTTTGTAGCATACTATCAAAGTTTTACTTCAATCGGATATCGTTATCATGGTCAATTTAGTATGGAATAATTTTGGTCGTTAAATTTGAAATAAGCGATCAAAGGGTTAAACCACGTTCGATTATGAGATAATTTTTTAGTTAAATAATCTTTATTATAATTTTAAATATTCTATACGGTGATGATAGTAAAATTCAAATTATTTTCATATAAACTGTTCATGTTAAGCAGATATTGCAAAAGCATGAGCATAACAACCAATGAAGTTTCAGAATGGTTATAAGAAGATGTATAGTTTTAGATCGTTCATCTCATGAGTTGAATTTTATAATCACCACCATAAAAAATAATTAAAGTAGTAGCCAAGATCATTTATAAAAAAAAATATCTCATAATCAGACATCGTTTGGTCCTTTGATCACTCGTTTATCATTTAACGATCGAAACTAATCTATATTAAATTGACCAAGATAATAATATCCAATTGAAGTAAAATTTTGATAGTATGCTACAAATATTACTGAGATCATCGTTATAGGTTTTTGGATCCATCGAAGATTTTTATCTATTAGATCATCGCATCGTCGTTCGTGGTCATCGAAATTAAATTTTTCTGATCGATGAAGCTAGGGCCACCGGATCGAGGCGATCTTTTATGAAGATATTCTAATGATAATTATTTAGATAATAAATGATAAAGATGGATATTAAATTTTAAAATTATATAATATTTAAAAAATATATACATATATATGGTAATGGTTATAATTAATCGCTACCATAAATCAGATTATAGTAGCAGTTCCTACTAACCGCTGCTATAGATCTGACTTATGGCAGTGGTTATAATGAACCGCTACTATAGGTCGACCTATGGTAGTGATTTTTTATAATCATTGTTATAGATCCGACCTATGGCAATGATTTTCTCTAACTGCTACTATATGTCGGATCTATAGCAGCAGTTACAAAAACAGCTGCCATAGGTCTGACCTATGGCTGTGGTTAATAAAAATTACTGCCATAGGAGCTATGGCAGCAATTTCAAAAAGTGCTGTCATAGGCCATTTTTGTAGTAATGTAAAGCTCTTCAGGTGGTCAATAAGATTGGTGGACCCATCATATGGCTCCAACTAGGCATCTTGAACTGAAGCAAAATCGGCACATCCAAAATTCATTTGTCGAAGGGTGGGTCAATGTTGAAGTTGGTCTTGCCATTCTAAGCTTAAGCATGGCCCCACAAGGCTTTGATCTGCTAGTTCATCTCCTAAAACTTTCAATTAATGTCATCATCTCAGGCTGTATTGTGCATGCATTGAGTAGTGAGGAGAAGAATATCCTAGTTTGGAGTCCTCTCTTGATCGAGGAGTTTAGAAGTGCCTCCGATGACCGTGTTCAGTGCTTCCAGGCCGGCTATGCCAGCTTGGTTGTGCTTGCCCCGGGCTGTAGGGAGGAGATCGGTTGCTTGGTTGCTAGATAAAGGCTTAGTGCAGAGCATTGTATGGGGCAGTGGGGTTGTGGCTATTTGTTGTATTCCCTAAACTGCTATGGTTGAGATTTATACTTGCTGAACATGTAGGTTAAATTATTCGAAGGTCACCACTGGAGCAAGCTATGCTAGTGTAGTTGGTGCCTCGATCGATTGAGGCAATGCCTTAGTTGGTCTCGATGATGGGGCGCTAGAATGGTGCGAGGCATTAGATGCCCCCTCTTATGGTACTGATGTCTCTCTATTCTAAAATAAGCCAGATGAGCCCTTCTCTCATGAAAATTTATTGCTGTTAAACCTTGGACCATAGTTGAAGTTGGCAACACTAAGGTGGATTAAGGTTTGCAGTGCTGGAAAGCACATTTTAAGGAAAAATGGATCGGCAAAAAGAAGTCCCTGTTCGGAGTTATTTACCGCAGGACTCTCCAATGCTCAAGTTAGTCAGAAGTCAGTAAACAGTGGAATGAAGTGAGCGAGAGGGGTTTGTGAGCTTACCTAGAGTCCTCTGTTTCTCTCTATTTATAAAGAGAGGCTGAAGTCTGGTTCTACGCTGAGCAGCGGTCATATCCATGGAGAACATGCTCCACATGCCACATGCAGCTAGAGTGAGCCATCGCTTGGCGATTTAGGATGCTTTATCCGCACCGACGCGATCTACTGTTGATCCTGTGTATAATCGTTAACGAAAATCATAGTTTGGTGAGATCGTGGTTTCACCTTGTCTATGGTTGAAGTTAATAGGTCAATAATATCTGAAGTATTCTCTCTTTGGCACAAACTAAGGTCAATAGAATATCCCTACATCACTATTGTTGCTCCTGGATCTCCCGACTTGAGGTCGGTCGACGAGGATGGAGGAGCTCGGCCACCAAGGAATATAAGGCCGAGGATGAACTATTGTTGGAGCTTCGCCTGTTCACCTGCAATAAAGTCCCCACCAAAGTGTTCTCCGATAAAGATCCTCCGATGCTCAAGTTAGAAGATTGAAGAACAATGAGGAGAGAAAGCATCAAATTGAGTGGCCTACCTGGAGGGTCCCGGAGCCTCTTTATTTATAGGAAAGGAGTTGGAGTTGTATCCATTTCGAACTCTAATGGCTTTCCGAGTTTGTCGCCCAGGATTGATTTGAAAGATTTCTATCCTTCTTGGGAGATGGGATTGCAAAAGATTCTTCCTTTATCCAAGTTTCCTATTTCAGAGAGGATGTAGTTTCAGCAAGAGATGGTTGTAGGTCAGTCATTGATGAGCTATGAGCCCATTCATGTAGCTCGGTGGCCAACCTCAATCCGACGAGGATGAGGTATGAAGTTCTACCTTATTTTGCCAGGAGGCGACCTTCAGTAGGTCGGCCGAAATTGTAGGTCAGCTTAAGCCGACCTAAAGCTAACCGCGAGCGAAGTGTCCATCGTTCCACTTAGACGATCCATTGGAATAGATTGGCGGCCGATCCTAAACAGGCCGAGGCCATACCAGTCCCATTCCACAACACTTTGCCCCCCACTTAGGAGGTTGATCTACCTCTGAGCGGCCGATGTAAGTATCCTATCGAAGTCGAGGCCGATCTTCAAATCGTGTCCGCATTACAGCGTTGGACATCGGTAACATAATAAGATTGGAAGAAGTCTATCGACCATGAAATCTAACCATCCGTTGCTTTGATCCGAGTCTGCCCATCTTGGCCAATGGGTATCTGACACCTGACGAAGATCTAGAAGGATAGATAAAATGGGAGTAGATCGGAGCTATCCATGCCTCTTATAAATAGGGTCAGTATTACTCTTTTTGACTGCTACTGTTGCTTAAAGGGTGAACTCCGATACTTTGCACGAGGAATAGCTCGAACTCAGCCGAGCCACCGTTGACCCCATCCTAACTCCCCTCGTTGCTCGGCCTCCTCGCCCTTTAGGTCAGTCTCCTCCGCACTAATGAGTTAATCTAGTTTGTCCCGATCTTCTTGGGGCTCAGATAGCCCTTCTGGTGAGAATCACGATTTCAGGGTAATAGGTTCTCTGGGCCAATCCGAAGAACGTGAAGTTTCGGACTATGGTTCTTTCAGAATAAATTTCATCCTCTCCTCAGAGGACTTCGAAGTCATTAGGATGAAAAACCATATCCCCGATGATTTTAAGTTAGAGGTCACCGGTCTCGGGGAGCGTATAGCTCTTCCTCAGCTTGGATGGATCGATGTTTACGAGGAATCATTGAAGGCTGGCCTCAGGTTGCTTCTTCATTTTTTAATCGTCGAGCTTCTGAACCTGTATAGAATTAGCTTTTGTTGTTTGGCGCCGAACTCCTGACGATCGATTTTAGGCTTCTTCACCCACTACCTCCTCCTCGGGGTCGAGCCTACCTTCCATCTTTTTCGAGCTTACTTCACTTTAAAGGAGCATCCGACGGAGGTCAGGTGATGGTATACTTCTCCTTAGAGAGGATGCTGCCTTTTTCGAGGTGCTCCTTCCTCGGTGCATCACTAGAAGAAGCGCTTCTTTTTTGTTTCGGTTGAGCAACCATGGAATTTCAAAACATCATGGGGGCGATCTCATAGGTCGACTGTCAGACCTCCAACACTGTCCGACGTCGAGGAGGAGGCCTTGAGTCAGATCCTTAGTCTCGCTCCTCTCACGCTATCCAGGTTCCTTACCGAGGAGAACTTATTTAAGGTCGGACCGATTCCAGCTGATCCGAGGTGTAAATATTTTTGTACGATTTCGTTTGGATCATCTTTTCATTCCTCATCATTATCATTAATTGAGTCTTGTGTTTTTTATCCAGCGATGAATTCATCCAATCTTGAAACTCTTCAATGGATGGCGAAGAAGAGAAAGACAAGCACAGCATTGGCCCCCAAACGAGCTCGAACCGAGGCTGTCCTAGCACAGCCCATGGTGAGAGGTTCCTTGAGAGCGGCCAACGCCCCAAGGAAGGAGAAGTCGATGCCGACGAAGGCTATGACGACGGTTCGATCTGCTGCTCCAGTGGAGTCTGTCCCTCGACCCTCTACATCCTCCTCCAAAAGAAGCTCAAGTGGGCCAAAGATCTCCATTCGAATGTCCGACCGTGGATTCGATGTTCCAGGGAGTGTTTCTCCGATGGAAGTTTCCTTGGATACCGAAGATAAAAGGAAGGACATCGGCGACTACCGTGTCGCCCGTTCCTTGCTGAAGTCGGTCATTTTACCGACCAATGTCTGGACCTTCGAGGAGGCCGAGGGTGCCTTCCGCATCCAGGACTTCTATGATTCTCTCCTTCGAGTACGTATCGACTTTTTACCGATCTTCGTTTTAACTCTTCCATTCAATCCGTGGCTCAGCTTCTTTTTCTTTTTTCTTTTTCTTTTTTTTTTTTTTTTTAGCTCGTCCATCATATGGACCACTTTATCGAAGTAATTAGAGAGGTTCGGCACCTCTCTAAAGAAGCTGAGGAGAAAGCCGCCCAAGCCAACCAAAGGACGGACGATGCTCAGTTATCTCGACTGAAGGCCGAGGATGAGACCAAGTACCTCAGGGAGAGGGTGAAGCAGCTGAAATCCAAGCTGACCAAAGTTGAAGCTCGGGTGCTGGGAGAGAGGGAGGCCAGAAAGGCATGGGCAGAGGCCACCAGGATAGAGGCGGTCAAGGCCTTCCGTGCCTCAGAAGAATTCCGTAACATCAAGGTGGATTTTGCATCACTCTCCTACCTGCAAGGGGGTATAGACTTGAAAGAGAAGGTCCAGAGGATCTTCCCCGATCTGAACTTGAACCTCTTGGAGTCGGACGATAAGAAGGCCGAGGAAGTTGAGGGTCGAAAAATTCAAATGGAAGATGACTTCAGCCCTGCACGTGACGACCTGACTGCCGAGGATGCAGCGTCGGTACCACCCTCAGCCATCATTATCCTATCAGACCAAGTGGAGGTCGGCGAATCTAGAACTCTGGATGGAGCTTAATGTACCACTTTGATCGGACATGTTCGATCTTTTTTAGGTCGGCCTTTTTTGTTTGCCCCTGATTTTTGCCGAGGTATCTTTGTATAGGCCGACCATCACTTGCAAATACTTAACTTTAATACAAAACCTTCTTTTGCTAAGTTGTTAAGTTCGTATGTTCTTCGTCAGATTTTTCTTTTTCGAGACGTAGATTAGCATAGATCTTAGGCGGTGTGACTAAGAAGTGGCGAACGATTCATGCCGGTGCATTACAATCCTCGGCCACAGCCAAGGAGCGTGTTTTCATGAATTTTATGGGACACGTTCCGATCCTCGGCCGTGGTCGAGGACCGTGCGTTGGCGATTTGTGTTGGAGACGCATACCGTTCCTCGACCGTGGCCGAGGAGTGCACGTTGGTGAAATCCGATGGAGACGTGGCCGAGGAGCGCGCATTGGCGAAATCCGATGGAGATGCATTCCACTCCTCGGCCGTGGCCAAGGTGCGCACGTTGGCAAAATTCGATGGAGATGCATTCTGTTCCTCGACCGTGGCCCGGGAGCGTGCGTTGGCGAAAATAAAACCTGCGAGAAGTTATTATTCATTATCGAATAAAAATTCAAGATAAAAATTATATTCTAAGAATAATATCTTCGAAGATTGTCGGCATTTCAGGTCCTTGAGATCGAAGTTCCATCCAGTCGATAGAGACGGTAAGTTCCAGGCCGGACTACTTCAACCACGCGATAAGAACCTTCCCAGTTTTGTGATAATTTTGACCGTTCGGATGAACAAGAAATCTCAACTCGATGAAGAACTAATTATCCTGCCATAAAAGATTTGCACTTTACTCGAGAATTGTAATACCAGACAACTTTCTGTTGACAGTTGGCCATTCGAACTCAAGCTCATTCTCGGATTTCTTCCAGCAGATCCAAATTCGCTTTCATCCCGAAAGAATTGCTATCTTCATCGAAAAAATATTTATTATATTTATTAAAAATATAATAAATATTTTATATTATTTTTTTATGAAATTAGATATTTAATTAAATATAAATTATTATATAATAAAAAAAATTTTATAATAAATCAAATATATTAAAATTATATTCTCAAATACCAAATTTTTGGAATGTAACTTTTTAGGAAAGTACTTTTCGTGAACCAGACTTTCAACATTTAGGAAGATGCAGATCCACGTTGGCCTATCTTAAAGACTGGATTGGTCGAAGAAATGGACTGCACCCGGACCCGACCAGACTAGACGGCTATCCGAGAACCAATAGACTAGAATCAATCAGAGCCGAATGTTAAATTACTTCCGTCGATGGACGATTTTTCAAACAAGTTAGTTGCTTAAATGGGTTGTTCCCGAACACAACTGTTATATAATGTAGTCTGGATCAAGATTCTGGACCAACTCATCCCACTCTGCAGCCCTAGGTGGCTGTTGTATGCCAAATATTTATAGATGCTTCCATAACCCACTATATGCATCCTTAGAGAGAGTCGGTGAAAATTTGCAGGGGGGGGGGCATCGGTGCAAATGCCTTTAGAAGGGCATCTTTACCTACAAGGCTTGAGCAGAGGCATCTTGACCAATGAGCCAAAACGTTCGTATAATTCAATATCAAATTCTCTGCGATTCTGGAGAGCCATGGCAAGAATTATTAGGATGAGAATTTAATTTCCCGTGCATTCGCACCATACCATGGTAATGGTAATATAGTGACTACATGCCTCGCCATCTTAAAGGTGGTAAAACATTAGCAGAACATATCCAGCATTTGGAGATGCCTTGCCAAGATCTCCCTTTTACTGGTACAGAGTGGCAATAGTAAACAGGTAATTGATGGCAATTATACCCACCAAATTAGCACATGTATGCAGATACCGGATGATTTACACGTTGAAGAACGCGAAACATAAGAACAGCCAGCTCATCAAGAGAAAATGGAGTTCAAGCAGTTCCTTCACGGTCACACAAATCATAATTCTCAACAACGTTTCCCTCCTATGCTGCTTTGCATCAAAGTATTTAGCGTGCGCAGATTACCTGCCTTGGGAAAGTTTTTTGCTACTTCTACTGGTTAATATTCCATTATGAATTTATTCTACTGAATTTCTTGGAGGAAATACATTTAGACTCCAAAAGAAACAGCGGTAGCATCATTTAATTTAGTCTCTGTTATTACAATATTTGATTTTATGAAGAAAACGAACTTCTATGAACAAAGGCGATCGCTCTTGTGAGCTTGGTCAGCAGAACCAGCACCAGGAGCCATACTAATAGGTGTTGTACACACCTCGAATCGAGACTAATTATGAACACTTTTTTCTGAGTCCCGATCATGGTATCGCTTCTAGGGCTAGAATTGGCCGGCTGGATTGACCCATACCCGCAGTCAAGACCGACGTAAAATTATTTTTGGGGCTTCGAGCCAAATTTGGACTAAGATATTTTAAAACGTCCAGGCTTGAGCATGAACCAAGCCTAATTGGGCCAAATCAAATATTTATTTATTTATTTATTTTATTTTGGTTGGCAACTAAGGTGAAATTCTTTTCTACCTGCTTCATCAAGTATAAATCATTCTTTTGCGGACTCCCCACCAAATGAATGCCCTCTTCTAACCGTAGCCCCATCTCCAACCCCATCCATGACCCTTTCCTCCTTGCCCCCAAGCTCGAAGCCAATGCCACCCCCTCCTCCTCCATCACCACAACGACCATGATGATGAGGATGAAGATGATGATGATCCGAATATAGATCGGCCAAAACTTCAAGGCCAATATTGAAGGCAGCTCCGAGTGCGCCACCAGCGATGGCAGTTTGCGCTCCCCTTTCTTCAAGCTCTATCAAATTTGGTCTGAATTTGATGAGATCTACTTACCCTGAGGCCTCCTAGGTTGCTGGCCCTATTTCATGGTCTTTCCGTCCTACCTGAATCTTTTCTATGATTATTTTTTGGAGTCGATGCCCCAGTTGTACATGTGATCCTAGCTCTCGAAGAAGCTCTGCAGTTTTGAGAAGAAGTTTCGCATCATGTCCAGCCGCATCGCCTATGGCCAAGACCCTTCCTACCTTGCTCCCATAACCATAACCCACTTTGAAACTCATCAGATTGGTCCCGGGCCTTAAATCAAGCTTAATTACATACCTTGAATAGATTTGGTCTTGAGCCAAACTTGGTCCAAGCCAAAGATATACTCAAGCCCGGCTTGAAACCCAAATTGAATCTAGTCCAAGCCAAGCTAAATTTTAGCCCTAACTATTTGCTTGAAAAATTATTGCGTCAAACTTCGAAGTACATGTGCTAGATTTCAAATAGATGCCCTGAACTGTGATGAGACCATTTTTTTTGAATGAACTAAATAACATATCTTGATTCCCACTGTCTTATTGCATTCAGAATGCTACACATTTTGATGGCATCACCGTTTTCTTGTACATGTTTGTTTTATTGAGGTTTCCTATGGGCATCCAGGGATTCAGAAAAAGCCACAAATTTCAATCACCAATATTTAAATCCTAATGGGGGAGTTCCACACAACTCTATAAAACTGATATTCTTGTAGAGAATGAATACAACCGAAGGTAGTTCCTGACATGGCAAAACGGTCCATGTAGCAAGCTTTGCAGTTGGACAGAGAAGGCAGCTAATAGTTGATAATTCTTGTAAATAAATACACTATGGAAGAGGAGGAAAATGCCTCAAATTAGATGGTGAAGAAATCGAAGGCAATAAGCAAAACCAGAAATGGATAAGAAGAAGCCGAGCAATGGTGAGGACAGAATGAAAGATCTAAAGCTGAGGAGAAAGATGGTTGAGAGAGGCTGCGAATCTATCAAAAATAAAAAAACTTTGGATGTCAATCAATCGAGAAACAAAGAATCTATAAATCTTACTAGGAAACTTGAGATTCCGGATGTTGATTCATTGAAAATAAAGGATCTATAGGGAAATAGAGAATTTATGGATTCATTAGAAAATAAAAATTCTTCGAGTGTTGATTCATCAAAAAATAGAAATCGATGGATGCACAATCAGAATGTTTAAAACTTCTAAATATGACCTACAGCTATAGCAGAAAAGATTACAATAATATATCAAGTAATCAGTCTAGCTCTGCATGTTAAAATATTTATAGAAGAAAAAAAATTATATATTTCTTATTTCATTACATTTAAGATTTTTTTTGATATAAATTTTATATAAGAAAAATAATATGAACTAGTACAGAATTATATTAATAAAAAAAAATATAGCATGATATAGGATCATCTATGTATCTATAAGAGCTGTTTTGTGATCCCTAAAATTATGCCCTTAAGAAACAACTATTTTTTCTACAGAAGTTCCTTCTTCTTCTCCCCCTCCCCCTCCATGTCCTCTCCATCGCACATAGGATGTTTGGATGTTTCCTCCTCCTTAGCTCCACTCTTCTCCTGACGCCCCACAATTTCCTCAATACTGGCCTGGGCTTGTTTGGATGCTTCCTCCTCCCTGGCTTTGTTCATCGCCTGGATCAATTTCTCAAGACACGAGCCTGCATCCTCGTCAACCGACTTCTGCATCAGGTTCTCCGCCACATCCGCCGGGGTAATCTTCACCTCCTCCATCAGGTCCTGGATGGTGCCGAACAGAGGGTGCGAGTCAACGTCCAAATAGTTCTTGGCCAGCACCTTGAATGCGTCGAAGCAGCAGTACGACATCTCGATGTGCTTGTCCATCCGTCCCCTCCTGATCAGCGCCGGGTCCAGCTTCTCTATGTGGTTGGTCGTGAACACTATCAGCCTCTCTCCACCACAGGCCGACCAGAGCCCGTCGATGAAGTTGAGAAGCCCGGATAGAGTCACCTTGCTGCTCTCCTTCTCTTCTTCTAGGCCTGGTGGCAGATTCTTCTTCTCTTCGCTCTTATCTTCCTCTTTCTTGCTTTTCTGCTTCCTCTGACCGGTGAGGTCCAGCGAGCAGTCGATGTCCTCGATGACTATAACGGACTTGCCCGTCGTCTCGATGAAGAGCTTCCGCAGCTCGGTGTTGTCCTTGACGGTCGTCAGCTCCAAGTCGTAAACGTCGTAATCCAGGAAATCAGCGATCGCAGCAATCATCGAGGACTTGCCGGTGCCGGGGGGGCCGTAGAGGAGGTATCCCCTCTTCCAGGCCTTGCCAATCTTGGCGTAGTAGTCCTTCCCCTTGCGGAACGCTTCGAGATCTTTCATGATCTTCCGCTTCTTCACGGCGTCCATGGCGAGGGTCTCGAATCTGGACGGGTGCTCGAACGCCACATGGCTCCACACCTTGCTCCGGTAGCCACCCCAATTGCTGCTGGGGTTGTTGCAGTAAAGCTTCCGCCGCCGGTTCCGGATACCGACCTCGCGCCCCTCTCTCAACACATGGCTGAGATAGGAATCGAGGACCAGCTGGCGGTTACTTTTGTGGAAGGTGAGCCTGTAGGACCTCTTCTCTTCTTGATCCGGGTACAAGGACAAGGCCTGGGTTTGACGGATGGACGTGTTGGAGGACCACCAAAACGTGGTGCCGCCGAATTCGTCGGTTACCTCCTCATGGCCGTCCATGCTGAGGACGGGTTTGGTGCTGTCCTTGCCAAGTTCGGCCTTGAGGTTATGGGCGCGCTGCGAGCAAGAGGCGCTGAGATAGGCCTCGATGGCAGCGTAGGCCTCGCTCCGCTTCATGTACTCGCCGGTGTACTCTGAGATTTTTATCTGGACGTAGGGGTAGATGAAGGATGTGAGCTTGTGGATGCATTTGATGAGGATGGTTTCAGGGCGGAAGGGGGAGTATCTTTGGATGACCGTCCCGAGGACCAGGAGGCTGGCGAAGGTGTTGCCGAGGATTGCCCATTTCTCAATCATCTCTCTCTCGACTTCCTCTCTGGATTGAGAGGCTGGGACGAAGCCGGTGGGATAAGGGATGGGTGTTTATACTTGGTGAGAAAAGGGACGCTCGGGTGATTTTGTTTTTCCTACATCAACCGTTGAATCTTGCCTCACGTGGTTCTCAAGGACTCCGAACCTTTTCTTCTTCTACTGCACGGACATCCAACGGTGCATTTCATTAAAAAGAAGATAAATCATTCTTCCGCGGCAAGGATACAACCCAAACCTCCGTTAACCACACAGTTTAAGTGGCGGTTGACTTGACTTAGTCTTGCTTAACTGCAAAAAAAAACTTCGGAAAAATTATACCTTTCACCGTGTGCATCTCCACCAATCACCTCTAATTGCCTCGTCTCCATTCCGTGGATTTTATTAATTATACATACAGTGCACGACATTTGTGCATATAGCATATATTATAAAATTTAAAATACATAAAAAATTTTAGAGTTCTGTTATGATATTCTTTTTTATTATTTTTTAATAAAATAATACAAAAGATCCTAACCATCCAGGGTATCTAGGATAATTTAGTTTCAATAGATTAAAGAACCAATTGCATTTTTTCCTGCAAAGTGTTCTGTTTTGATTGAACTAAATCGGATATTCTAGACTGAGTTGGATCCAAAGCTGGCTCGATTCAATTTTTTTTATTAACATTTTTTTTTTCTAAAGCAATCTTCTTTCTCTATGATCCCATGGTATGCCAATTTTGGCATTCCTTCTATTGCCTGACTCTTCACCAATTCGCAAATGGGAGGGATGGGGGAGGGAGGAGCCAAGCGAAGGAGGAGAGGATTCTCCACCAATTCGTAAATGGTGGGGGATGGAGGAGGGAGAAGACGAGTGAAGGAGGAGACGTCGAAAAGGAAGAGGAGGAAGTAGTGGTAGTCGTGGGTGAGTCTAGTGGAGGAGAAGGTGATTTCGTGGTGGGGTGAGTCTAATGAAGAGGAAAGAGATAAAGAAGAAGAAGATGGGCGAAGAGAGGAGGTCGGCGATGGCAATGAGAGAAACAAGAGGAGGAAGTGCATGGTGGCGGTGGCAGTGGCAGGATGAGTTCGGTGGAGGAGGGGGTTGCATAATGGCGGATCGAGTTTGGTGGAGAGAGAGGATGTAAAGGAGGAGTCGGGCAAGGAGGGGAGGTTAGTAGTGGCGGCGATAGAAAAAAAGGGGAGGAAGTGGTGGTGGTGGTGGTGGTGGTGGTGGTGTGGGTGTGAGTCCAATGAAGGAGAAGGTGGCGACGATGGTGGGATAAGTCTGGTGGAGGAGGAGAAGGTAGAGGAGGTGGGAAAGGAAGAGACATGCAAGAAGGAGAGGTTGGTGGTGGTGGCAACAAAAAGAAAGAGAAAGTGTTGGCGATGGTAGGGTGAGCCCGATGGATCAAGGAGAAGGTGGCGACAGTGGTGGAGTCAGTCCTGTGGATAGGAAGGAGATAGAGAAAAAGGAGGTGGTGATGGTGGCATGGTAAGTCCAATGAAGAGGGAGGAGGTGGCACCATCCGGGGGGGTGTAGAAGGGGAGGGAGGGGATAGGGTAGATGAATCGGGCTTAAAAAGAGAGAAAGGTATTTAGGAAAAGAACCTAAAGTATCAAAAAAATTATTGTACTAAATCATCCATGCCACCATAAAATAGCCCTGGAGTTCTACAAAATTATCTGCATCAGCCACACACATGATGACTGGCAATAGGAGATTGCTGGTGGATGGATCTTGACGATCCATATTGAATCGGATGGCCAATAGTTTTTTGAGGGTTAAAAGATGATTCTATCCTTTGGAGCATTGTACCAAACATCAAAAATTTATTATAATCATCGATATAAATTAATAATTATTTAATAAATACTATAATTATTGATTAATATCTATCATAATATTTATAAAAAAGAAATAAACATTACAATTCTAGCAGAAGATGATATCAATGAAATTGTAGTCAACAAAATCAAGTTATATAGATATTTGGGACATGCCACCAAAATCCACCATATTTTTTTTTTCATCAATCTTGGAATGATAGAGCTTTGGAAATCAAGAGGCAGGCAGCTCCTTTCATATTATTTTGCATACAAGACCTCACACATCCTATCTGTTGGTGCAGAATCTGGTTGATGCCGAATCGAGCTAGAGTCGAGAAAGAAAAGGTCACCGTCCGTGATCTGCAAAATAAAGTTCCATCCGAAGTCGATAATGATGGCTCTGGTAGGACCCTCCGACGTTCAAGTTAGCTCTTCTGACCAACAGGAATGGAGTGCTCAGAAAAGAATTCAGCAAAATTTTGAGAAGGAGAAAAGAGCTTAGAGAAAACGTATCTGGAGGATCCCTTTTATAGATGAAATTCGGAGTAGATTAATAGTAATAATCATAACTGTCTGGTCATGGGCTCCTCAGGGATATGTAAAATTTATTATGGAGAGATGTCGCTCGTAATAGACTGATAATGACAGTCATAACCGTCCGATAGTGGGATCACCTGTAGCAAATTGATAAATAACAGTCGTAACCATCCGGTAGTGAGGTCGTCTGTTCTTTGAGATTTAATAGTCGAAGTTCGGAGGAAGCAGGCGTTGGTTGGTGAAGAACTTTGACATATATCAATTTCAGAGGAGTTCAAACTCCTAAAAAAAATATGGCTAGAGGGGATCATCCGAAAGGAATGCTACTTAAAATCTGAAAGTAATCTACTGAAGAAATTCGGATGGAGTTTGACTGATGGAGAAGTTCAGAAGGAGTTCGACTCCTAGAGAAATCCGATCGAAGGAGAGTCCGAAAGAAGTTCGGCTCCTATAGAAATTCAATTAAAAGAGAGATTCGGAAGGAGTTTGGCTCCTGTAGGAATCCGATTGAAGAAAAAATCTGAAAGAAGTTTGGCATCTAGAGGAATCCGACTAAAAAAGAGGTCCAAAATGAGTTTGGCTCTTGTAGAAATCCGACTAAAAGGTCCGAAAGAAGTTTGGTTCATGTAGAAATTCGATTGAAGGAGAAGTCCGAAAGGAGTTCGGCTCCTAGAGGAATCAGTCTGAAGGAGAAGTTCAAAAGAAGTTCGACTTCTATAGAAATTCGACTGAAGGAGAGGTCCGAAAGGAGTTCGACTATCATAAAAATTCGACTGAATGAGAGATCTGAAAGAAGTTCGACTCATGTAGGAATCTGACTGAAGAAGAAGTTCAGAATAAGTTCGGCTCCTGAAGGAATTTAACTGAAGGAGAAGTCTGGAAGAAGTTCAACTCCTAAAAAAATCTGACTGAAGGAGAGGTCTGGAAGGAGTTTGACTCCTGAAAAAATTTGACTGAAGAAGAAGTTCGGCTCCTATAGGAATCCGACTGAAGGAGAGGTCCAGAAGAAGTTCGGCTCCAGGAGGAATTTGACTGAAAGAGAAGTCCGAACTTCTGAAGGAATTTGACTGAAGGAGAAGTTCGAAAAAAGTTTGGCTTCTGGAGGAATCAGTCTGAAGGAAAGATTGAAAGGAGCTCGGCTGTTGGAGGAATTTGACTGAAGAAGAGGTTCGGAAGGAGTTTAGCTCCTAAAGAAATTTGATTGAAAGAGAAGTCTAGGAGGAGTTCGACTGCTGAAGAATTTTCGATCAAAGCTCTTTTATGATTATCAGTTACATTAGGCTAAATACCAGACTGGACTTCGATGGGAGTGGAATTTATCTCCAATAATAGTCTCTCAACTCTCAAGTTCGAAATTCGAAAAAAGTACAAAAAAGACGACTGTCGAAGTTCTTTTTCGGACTCTGCACCCATTGAGATGGAAACTTGAGGAAGATCTTATCTCCCATGGAGGTTGAGAGAGATCTTATCTTCTTTTGAAGTCAAAACTCGGAGAAGATCTTACCTCCTATTGAGGTTGAAGGAGATTCTATCTTCTTTTGAAGTTAAAGCTCGGAGGAGATCTTATCTCCAGCTGAGATTGTAGGAGATTCTATCTTCTATTGAGGTCGAAGCTTGGGAGAGATCTTATCTTCAGTCGAGGTTGTAGGAGATCTTATCTCCTATTAAAGTTGAAGCTCGGAGGAGATCTTATCTTCGATTGAGTCAGGGCTTCTCTTCTCACCTCGTCTAAAATGAACGAGGCTTTCAACTTTGCTCATGTTAGAATGAGGTTCTCCTCCTCACGTTAGAATGAGGTTCTTCTTCTGTTCCTAATGGATTGTAGGGGCACATTAGGACCGTTATCAGGGCCTCTTTTCTTATCTCGTCTAAAATAAGCGAGGCCTTCAACTTTGCTCATGTTAAGATGAGATTTTTCTTCCATTTCTAATAGGCTATAGGGGCATATTAAGGCCATTACCAAGGCCTCTTCCCTCATCTTGTCTAAAATGAACGAGGCCTTCGATTTTGCTCATGTTAGGATGAGGTTCTCCTCCTATTCCTTATGGGCTATAGGGGTACATAAGGATCGTTGTCGGAGCCTCTTCCCTCATCTCATCTAAAATGAATAAGGTTTTCGACTTTGCTCACATTAGGATAAGGTTCTCCTCCTATTTCTAATGGGCTATAGGGGCATATTAGGACCGTTATTAGGGTCTCTTCTCTCATCTCATCTAAAATGAATGAGAACTATAACTTTGCTCACGTTAGGATGAGATTCTCATGTTCCTAATGAACTGTAAGGGCACATTAGAACCATTGTCAGGGCCTCTCCCCTCATCTCATCTAAAATAAATGAGGTCTTTGACTTGCTCATGTTAGGATGAGGTTCTCCTCCTGTTCCTAACATGGCCATTTTTGATTGCTTCTTTCCTATCGTCATATAATTTTTTTACTAAGAAATAATAATGTTGAGATGGAGGAGTTTTATTGAAGAAAAATTACTGATAGTATATTCTCAGATTTTCTGAATTTTAAGGTCATAGGAGCGTTGTTCCTCCGAGCTCCTTCAGACGATAAGCGAATCGAATGACCTCCTCTATTTCATATGGGCCTTCCTAATTTAGGACAAGCTTCTCCTGACTCTGAGACTAAGAGATGGTGGTTCGTCAAAGCACTAAGTCCCCCAAAGATAGTGTTAATAATGTCAAGAGGCAGTCGATCTTTTTATTATTCCTTCTTCCTTGGTGGTTCTGGCTGCGGCAGTGCTCTCGGCCAATCTTCTCTTGCTTCAGGCTGGTGTCTGTGGAGCATTGAAGAGGATGTAGTTGCAAAATCTTCTAGGGGAAGAACTTCGTTGTGCCCTTCCGTCAGGGCTTCTTTGACGACAAACTTAAGGAGAAATTCGGACTCGCTTGCGCTCAAGAAAAGTCCATGAGCATGACCGAACTTCATTCGACCCTCCATCAGCTGCAGATTTATTAGACTCACCCATCTACCACTCTCATGCGGCTTCCTCATCCTTCAACTTGAAAGCTTCTTCCGCTCGGGCATATCCTTCAGTCCGAGCTAGCAAATCGGTAAAGTCCCTGGGGTACTTCTTTTTCAGGAAGAACAGCAAATCATTCTTCTGAAGGTCACTTTTGAGTGCAGCCATTGTAATAGATTGATCCAGGTTTCAGATCTCTAATACAGTAATATTAAATTGGATGACATAAGTTCGGATATATTTTCTCTTTTTCTGCTTGATATTCATCAGAAAATTTGAACCTCGGTGGGAACGTCGGCTGCTAATGAAGTGAGCCGCAAACTGATGCCTCATCTGGTCAAAGAAGAAGATCGTACCCAGCTTCAACATCGAGTATCAGTTTTTTGCTGCTTTCTTTAAGGTAGACGAAAAAGCTCGGCATAAGATGACATCTGGTGTGCCATAGAGCAGCATCATGGTTCGAAAGGCCTCTAGATAATCGACTGGATCAGAGGTTCTATCGTAGCTTTCAAATTGAAAAAGCTTGAAGTTCGACGAAACAAGCTCTTGCATAATTCGAAGAAAGAAAGAGGGATCGGTGCGGATGTCATCATGGTGAGCCAGGGTGACATAGCAGAGTTTCTCAATCCACCGATCCATCTTTCATAATTTTTGATCGAGGACGTCATCTTGATCATAGATCCTGGAAGGCTTTCAGCTGTAGATAGAAAAGGTCTCTTTCGGAGAAGAATCAAAATTCGAATAAGGATCCTCTGCTCTTTGTTTCTCCTTTCCAGGGGTGATGGGTATGCTTGCCTAAGTGCTCCTCCTTAGGATCGATTTCTGACATTTCGATGGTGGGTTTTCTAGCGAGATCACCATCGGAGGCTACCATATGGTCTACACCATTTCGATGAGGCCTTGAATCTACTGCATCAGTAGGTTAAACTATTTCGAATCTACCATGGCTGTCGGTGGAGGAGGAGGTTGAAGCATTGATGATGAAATAGGAATAGATAAATCTGACTTAGATCTGATGGTAAAAGCGGTAGATCTTTGGGTAGTCATCTTCTTTGGAGGCATTTTTTGGGATTGAGAAAGAGGATAGAGATGAATCTTGAAGAAGAAGATCCATAGGATCGACTGAGCACTTCTTTAAGAATAAGAGTACCTCAGAAATAGAGGGGCCTTCCTCTAGCGCTAATCTTGTTGGCGTAGAATCTGTTTAACGTTGGATTGAGCTGGAGTTAAGGAAGAAGAGGTCGCCGCCGATGATCTGCAAAATAAAGTTTCATTCGGAGTCGATGGTGGTGGCTTCGGCAGGACCCTCCGACGATCAAGTCAGCTCTTCTGGCCAACAGAAATTGAGTGCTTAGAAAAGAATTCAACAAAATTTTAAGAAGAAGAAGAGAACTTAAAAAAAAATATTTGGAGGATTCCTTTTATAGATGGAGTCCATAGTAGATTAACAATGACAATCGTAATCGTCTGATCATGGGTTCCTCGGGGATACGTAAAATTTATTACAAAGAGAGGTGTCGCTCGTAATAGACTGATAATGACAGTCGTAACTGTTCGATAGTGGGGTCGCCTATAGCAGACTGATAAATGACAATCATAATCATCCGGTAGTGAAGTCGTCTGTTCGTTGAGATTTAATAGTCAAAGTTTGAAGAAAGCAGGCATTGGTTGGTGAAGAACTTTGGCATATATCAATTTCAAAAAAGTTCGGACTCCTAAAGGGAATACGACTAGAGGGGATCATCCAAGAGGAATGCTACTTAAAATCTAAAAGTAATCCACTGGAGAAATTCGGATGGAGTTCAACTGATGGAGAAGTTCAAAAGGAGTTTGACTCCTGAAGGAATCCGACCGAAGGAGAAATTCGAAAGAAGTTTGGCTCCTATAGAAATCCGACTGAAGGAGAGGTTCGGAAAGAGTTCGGCTCCTATAGGAATCTGACTAAAGGAGAAATCTGAAAAAAGTTTAGCACCTAGAGGAATCCGACTGAAGAAGAGGTTCAAAACGAGTTTGGCTCTTGTAGGAATCCGACTAGAAGGTTCGAAAGGAGTTCGGCTCCTGTAGAAATCCGACTGAAGGAGAAGTCTGAAAGAAGTTCGGCTCCTGAAGGAATCAGTCTGAGAAAGAAGTTCAAAAGAAGTTCGACTCCTATAAGAATCCGACTGAAGGAGAGGTCCAGAAGGAGTTCGACTTCTGAAGAAATCTGACTGAAGGAGAGGTCCGAAAGAAGTTCGGCTCCTATAGGAATTCGACTGAAGGAGAGAATCGAAAGGAGTTTGACTCCTGTATGAATCGGACTGAAAAAGAAGTCCGAAAAAAGTTCAGCTCCTGGAGAAATTTGACTGAAGGAGAAGTTCGGAAGAAGTTCGACTTCTGGAGAAATCCGACTGAAGGAGAGGTCCGGAAGGAGTTCGGCTCCTGAAGAAATTTGACTAAAGGAGAAGTTCGAAAGGAGTTCGGCTCTTGTAGGAATCTGATTAAAGAAGAGATCCGGAAGGAGTTCGGCTCCTGAAAAAATTTGATTAAAGAAGAAGTCCGAAAACTCTTGGAGGAATTTGACTGAAGGAGAAGTTCGAAAAAAATTTGGCTCCTGGAGGAATCAATCTGAAGGAAAAGTTCGAAAGGAGCTCGGCTGCTGGAGGAATTTGACTAAAGAAGAGGTCCGGAAGGAGTTCGACTTCTGAAGGAATTTGACTGAAGGAGAAGTTTGGAAGAAGTTCGACTGTTGGAGAATTTTTGATCGAAGCTCTTCTATGATTATTAGTTACATTAGGCTAGGTACCAGACTGGACTTCAATGGGAGCGGGGTTTATCTTCAATACTATCCATCAATATGCGGTCTTGTTGGATGTCATCCCATTTCTAAGAGATGAGTGCTCTGTAATCTCGACCTAAATAAAAGGAAAGCAAATCCTATAACTCCTGGGCGCTTTCCCTTCTTCCCCATCTCAAACTATCCCTCACCCCAGTTGCCTAGCCGCCAAAGGTTTTCCATCGGCCATCACCCCTTAGCTCAAGCCTGGAGCCTATAATTGCCAAAATTCAAAAATATTTGTCTAAGTTAATTATTGGTATATAGAAATATAGTGATAAGTAAAAGCTATAGTTATACTAAAACGTTAGATAATGTGCAAAATTCTGATATATTTGTCTGGATGATTGTTTCCCCAAAAAATTGATATTATATTAAAATTTGGATGGTATCTAGCTATATAAGTTTTTTCTAGCAAAAATATAATTACAATCAAAACTTTCTTTATGCAAAAAATACTATTTTTTCATCATAGTTGGCGAGAGTGCTGAAATCTTAACTTCTATTTTGCTTCCCCTATCTCATCCTTGCTAGAAGTGAAAAAAAGATAGACAATGTTGAAGAAAATTATTAGCATTGGTGAGAAAAATTAAACAAATCGAATGGAAACTATATTTTTCATTTTATGTTATCGGATTTGATTTTATTGTACAGAAAAATATGAGTTAAGTAATTTGTAGCATGACCACCATTGATAAAAATAATAGCTAAAATCTCTAAAATCTGATATTAATTTTATTTTGTTCATTAGCCTACCTACCTTTATAACAAAATAACAGTCACATACTAATTCTTTGTTTAAATAGTCGTTACTAAAATATGGTGGCTCATCTTTGAAACTATTGTAATGGGGTTTCCTGTTTTCCTTAGAGAATAATAGGAGGATCATTTTGCATATTGAATTAATAGATCTATTCAAATTCAGCAAGCCCTAATATTCAAATAACAATAAATATCTTTGTATTTAATGCCATCAATCGTAGTTGCAATGGAGCTGAAGATGCCTCATGATAGACTTGTCAATGGATCGATTTCCAATTGGAACCTCGATATTTAGATTCGAACCCAATTTTAGTTATTGGTACCAGATCCGGATTCGAATATCCGACGGATCTGGTCTTGAAGTACTAGACCTGGACCCTAATGAATTTTGGATATCCGGATCCGGTTCTGAACTCGAAACTAAAAGAGAGAGAAGAAGGCCAAGAGATTGAGAGAGAAAGAGAGGGAGAGGTCTGGTCGCTCACCGACCGTCGGTGAGGGAGATCGAGAGAGGGAGAGAGGGAGGGTGGGGCTCCGGACTCGTCGGTGAGGAAGATCGAGGGAGATCGAGAGGGAGAGAGGGAGGGAGGGGGTCCGGCCTCGCTGGTGAAGAAGATCGAGAGAGGAAGAGAGGAAGGGAGGGGGTCCGGCCTCGCTGGTGAGGAAGATCGAGAGAGGGAGGGAGGGGGTTTAGCCTCAACAACGAGGGAGATTGAGAGAGGGAGAGAAAATCGAGAAAGGAACAGAGGGAGGGAGGAGGTCCAGCCTTATCGACGAAAGAGATCGAGAGAGAGAGAGTGGAGGGAGGAGGTTCGAGCTATCCAGCCTCGCTGATAAGGAAGATTGAGAGAGGGAAAAGAGAGAGAAGAAGGGAGAAGGTACGGGCCATCCAGCCTCGCCGATGAGGAAGATCAAGAAAGAGAGAGGGAGGGAGGGAGGGCGACCGGCCTTGTCGGTGAGGAAGATCGAGAGAGGGAGGAGGTCCGGGCCGTCCGGCCTCGCCGATGAGGAAGATCGAGCGGAAGACAGGAAGATGAGGAGAGATCGGAGATGGAAGATTTTTTATGATATATATATATATATATATATATATATATATATATATATATATATATATATATATATATATATATATTTCTAGGTCTCGGATCTATTAGAATTGGATATTAAATATCCAGATTCTACCCATTTATGTTATGGTTTATCGGGTCTAAATTCGAATCCGAATAAACGGATCTAATGCTAATACTAGATCCGAATCCATTGGATAAATATCCATGGATCTCGAGTCTGAATCCGAGCCGTTGATAGTTCTATTTTGTGAGGCCAATATTAAAATTCTTTTTTTTTTATAATATAGTTGATAAAATAAAAAAATATAATCCAAGAGCATATATATCATACATATTTTTTTATTAAAATATAAATAAGCTATTTAGGAGTTCATTTCTTATAGATACATTCAGTTTACACCCCGCCCCCCACCCCCCCCCCGGCCCCATCAAAAAAAAAAAAAAAAAAAAATCAGCTTATCCTAAAATACAGGGACGTGTTTTTATCAATTCAATCGATTGCTCATTATACATTTTTATAATAAAAATATCTGTTGCCTCAAAACGGTACCATCTGGAATCAAACGTACAGAAGTTTACGGGAGATGCCAAGTCTCTTGTCAACGTGGAGATAAAAATGCCAAGTCTCCCTTCCTTTTTTTCCTTTGGTACGAGTCTCCTTTGAGGTAAAGATGAGAACAGATACTGCACTTGATCTACTGACCACTTGCTCTTTTGCGAAGAAACTTTAGACTACACTAAATTCCAATTGAAATTAAGAGAAAGGCCAACTAGTTTGTATTGTCTGTGGACTAACTAATTGGAGGAAGAAAACAAGCACGTCTTGTCTCAAGGAGCTAGTGATCAACCAATGACTACCATATGCTGGAAAATTTGGAATAAAAGAAATGCGGGACCATATCTGAGGAAGAACAGCTCCAGCTTTTCCGTGCATCAGACGGCCCTGCACTTGTTCAACAGCTGGGGCCACCTGTGCTCAGGAAATACAGAAAGCCGACATAGCTCCCTGTGGAACGAGAAATTATTGCATTAACCGGGTCCAAGTTAACCAGGGCAAATCCTGGAGCACATGCACGGTGGATAGCGTACAATCAAAAATTGGTGAAATACGAGGCATAACGTGACGTGTTATCCACCGTGGGATTTGGTGCAGTGCACCTGGCGCATGCAATACTTGGACCCATGGAACAATTTGTCTTCTTTGAATCAACAAAAGACTGTCAACTTGGATTGGACCCATCGGATTGCCTTATCCCATCGTATAAACAGGATGGATTAGGTTCATATTTTAAGAACCCATTTACAAGCAGGTTAAATAACTCACCCTATTAGGGTTACGGGTTATAGCGGATTTGGAGCATATCGAGATGGACTGGCTCATCTATTTTATTTTAAAATATATTAAAATTATTTTTTTCATTTCAAATTTTTAAATTTTTATTTTCTGCTCAACCCTAGCCTATCTGTATCTACGTGATCGTCTGCTTCTGAATGCCGTAGCTTGTAGGACCGTAGCGCATCGTCCAGACACCCACCCATGGTAAATCCTGCGCAAATAGGAATAGCCCCGCCGGCCACCGGCCCACCCCTCCTCCTTCCCGCCCCGACCACCCCCACAGCCCCGCCCCCACCTATGCACGCCACCCCCCCACCTCTTCTCCCATCCCAGCAACCCCACCCGGCCACCTTCTCCCCATCTCGGCCCCCACGGCCTCCCCCCCCCCCCCCCACTCGGCCACCTTCTTCCCACCCCGACCCTTCCAGCCGGCCACCCCCACGGCCACGGCTCCACCCCACCTCCCAGCCCCATGTCTCCCCGCTCCAACCACCCCCTGCCATGGCCCCACCCCCCTCCCAGGTCTCCCGTCCAGCCCCCCCATCCGGCCACCTTATCCCCGCCCCAACCCCCCTATCCAGCCACCCCCATGCCACGACCCACACACCCCCAATCCCACAACCGCCTGCCTTCTCCCCGCCCCTCCCCCCCCCCCACACGGCCACCTTCTCCCCGTCCCAGCCCCCCCATCTGGCCTCCCCACAGGCCACACCCCCACCCCAAGCCGGTAGGCCTCCTCTGCTCGCCTTCTCTCCACCCTGGTCCCCCACCCGACCACCCCCATGGCCCCACCCCACACCCGACCATCCGCCCCACCCCCATGCTTCCCTGCCCATTGCCCAGGCACCCTCCTCCCCCGTGGCCTATTAGTCTCAAACAAACCACACCCTTTTCTTTTATTATTATTATTTTTTGGCAAACTTTTGATAAATTAACAGCATGTTAGTACTAGTATCTAGATCTAGATATAATTTTTATATGATTATTTTTTATATATGAAATTATGTAGATACTAATATCTCTTATTTATATTTTTATTTTATTTGATTGTTATTTTTTTTTAATTATTGATTGATAGATTATTAGCTTGTTTCTTCTCTATTGTATGGCGTGTGGCTGATTTCTTGCATCATGACTGAGTTTATTTCACTCGGATGATGAAGTTGTCCTGATTAAGTGAAAATCTAAGACAGATTCTAATTTTTTGAGAGAGGGAAATCCTGATTTTTCGGTCCAGGTTCGTCCAGATCTGATCAGATCAAGAGATATATTTCAAAAATTTTTCTCTTGATCCCAATCAGATCTTGATATGTTTCAGATCTGATTCTTATTATTTTAATAAATAAAATAAAATAAGATAAATTAAATCAAATTTAATTTACCTGATTTGGGTAATCCTATTACCCTGTAGATGATCCTGATTGCAGCGGAAGGTTCTGGATCTAGCCACGCAAGCGCCTGGCCTCTACCGGTATCCACTCGGGTTGGATCTGGAGATCCTCTTCTTCTCTATCACGTCTCCAAAAATCAGATCTGGATCTGATCTGGAGGATCTTCAAAACTCCTTTTGAAGATCAGCAGTCGTCCTTTGCAGCAGTGCAGCCTTCTTCTTTTGATCGCCTTTCTTTTGATCTGGAACGCACCAACCAAAATCCAAAACTCTTTTGGACGTGGAGAGGAGAAGGAGGAGAAGTTTAGGCATGGAGGAAGAGGAGAGAAGCAGCCTTGGGGCGTGGGAAATCTCTATTCAATTGCATTCTCTTTGGGTTGGGCGCAGGGTCTTATTTATAGACCTCTTGTGATCCAACTCCTCTTATTCTCAACCAATCACAACCCTTTGTGAAATCAGATCTAAATCTGATTGGTTGGAATAGAGTCCCCTGGATTCCTCCTTAGAGGGCGCCTAAGACCAGTCAAACTGGATTCTTAGTAGAACTCTGATTGGAATCCAAAAGGGAGGTGGAGTCCTTGTCCAACAAGGACTCCAAGGCGCCTCCAACTTGGGCGCACGCCTAGGGTGGCGTGCGCCCTCCTCCTTGCCAGGTTCTGGCAGGGGGACAGGCCCCCACCAGTTCTCCAATAGGTGCGTGACACGTGGACAAAAGTCAAAGTGTCTATGGTCAACATTTGACCAGTCAAAGGTCAACTTTTGACCAAAGTCAAAGGACCAAAAATGGCAGGTGACCAAAAATGGCAGGTCATGTCTTATAAAATAAGACAACCTTCTCTAACTTGGACAACCTCCAGTTAGACCATATGAAGGCCTCTGATTGAGCACAAACTCCTTTGGCTCAGTCAGGACAACTTATTTGTGATAGTAAAAGAAGAACGTTAGGTTCAATCGAGTGCTAGCACGATTTCCTTGAACCTAATTGAATCTCATTCAGATCAATTGAACTAGATCAGTTCAATTGATGATCACCAGATTCAAACCCTTGTTTGTGTGACCCAGTTAGGTTCAGTTCTGTATGGTAATGGGATATGTCATGATCTCTATCATAGACATCATCGAAACTCCTTTCGATGGATCAGAACTCTTCTGATTCGAACAGCTAGAATGATCGATCATCTAAATCATTCTAATTGCTCCCAAAATCCACCAGTGACACCTAGCAGTATATGGTGGCAACCCATCAGAGCTGAATGCGAACCTCTTGGTGCAGCTACCTGTGTGATTAAGTTCTTCTATCTTGAGCCCCGATCAGATTAGGGTTAAGGTAAACTCGTCAAACCCTAGTCTCTGTCATATGATATAATCATTCGATTCGAGTCCAATGTGAAAACCTAAATAGAAACTCTTTCTATTATTTCACTCTGCCATGGCCATGGGCTTCAGGACTTGATTCTCATGATTATCATAGGGCTGCTCCTCTACCACCGAGGTAGATAGATCCCATCTTGATGCAATCCAGTTCCTACAATGAACATGCTATAGCCAACATACACCTCAGGGTTCCATATGGCTAGGAGACCGAGTAATGGTGTAGTCAAACTATAACACCCTCAAGGTGAACTGCCGATGCATCTCAGGTCAAAGAACCAGACACACTACTGCAGCATCGAGTCAGTCATTGACGAGAAGGTAGACTTCCTAATGACTACTCGAGGTGGTCACGCTCAGTGCCCTCGTTCTCTAACGAGTACCTGTACTTTCGCTCCGGTGTCTCCACACCGTAGACTCAAGACTCATCTACTAAAGAGAAGCGATCGTACACCAACCTTCCGGATCAATCACCATCCTCGTGATGATCCTATGGTCGGGAGCTGTTTATGAGTTAATAATGATTATTCATGTCTTAAATTTTCAACTCTTGAAAATATGAATTATCATTACCATTAACTCAAAGGATGTATCACAGACACTAAATACACATGTGTGATAGAAAATAACCCATTTTATTGATTATAGTCAAAATTATAATTTTGCCCCTAGAAGTGTATTACAAGTGTCAGCCAATTCTGGCTTCTAGGGCACATATATCTAACAGTCCAAGAATCCCATTGTTTCAACAAGTGCTATGGCGCCATTGTTGTCGCAGTAAAGAGGAATGGCATCTGATGGCATTACTCCAATTTCTGCAGCAAACTTCTTGTACCAGAACGCTTCCTTTGTAGCCTCTGATGCAGCTATATATTCTGCTTCCATGGTGGAATCTGCTATCACAGTTTGCTTGGAACTCTTCAGCTGACAGCTCCACCATTGCACACAAACAGACTTCCAGATGTCGACTTTCGATCATCTATATCAGACATGAAGTCCGAGTCTGTGTATCCTTGAACTTGGAGTTCTTCCGTTACCAAAGACCAACATCATATCCTTAGTTCTTCTCAAGTACTTAAGGATACATTTCACAGAAGTCCAGTGTTCTTCACCTGGATTTGACTGATATCTGCTTGTGACACTCACAGCATGGGCTATATCAGGTCGTGTACATAGCATGGCATACATGAGGCTCCCTATTGCAGAAGCATAAGGGATCTTGCTCATGCGTTCTATTTCCTCAGGTGTGCTGGGGCACATCTTCTTGGAAAGATGAATACCATGTCTGAAGGGTATTAATCCCCTCTTAGAGTTTTCCATACTAAACCTCTTTAGTACTTCCTCTATGTACATCTTCTGTGAAAGTCCTAGCATCCTATTCGGTCTATCCCTATAGACCTTAATTCCTAGAATAAAGGATGCTTCACCTAGGTCTTTCATGGAGAATTCCTTGGACAACCACATCTTGACTGATGTCAACATGGGAATATCATTCCCAATAAGGAGGATGTCATCCACGTACAATACGAGGAAGACAACAGCGCTCCCACTGACCCTTTTGAAAACACATGGTTCCTCTTCATTTTTGATGAAACCAAACTTTTTGATCACATCATTGAAACGAGTGTTCCAGCTCCGAGATGCTTGCTTAAGTCCATATATGGACCTTTGCAGCTTGCAAACCTTGTGATCAGTATCACTGGATGTGAAACCTAGCGGCTGTTCCATATAGATATCTTCCTCAAGATATCCATTTAGGAATGCCGTTTTCACGTCCATTTGCCATATTTCATAATCGAAATAGGCTGCAACGGCAAGCAATGTGCGGATGGATTTTAGCATAGCTACCGGGGAAAAGGTATCCTGATAGTCAATGCCTTCGCGTTGACTATAACCTTTTGCCACCAGTCTAGCCTTGAATGTCTCCACATTCCCATCTGCACCAATCTTTCTCTTGAAGATCCATTTACACCCAATAGGTACTATACCTTCTGGTGGATCTACCAAGGTCCAGACTTGGTTTGAGTGCATCGAGTCGATCTCTGACTTCATTGCCTCAAGCCATTTCTCGGAGTCGATATCTGATATCGCCTCGTTGTAGGTTTTGGGATCATCACCATGAGCACCATTACCTATGAGGAATATTTCCTCTACGTCCTCTTGAAATAATACCTAAGTATCTTTCAGGGGGATGGAAAACTCTTTCTGATCTACGTGGTGGAAGAGGTAGTGTTCTTATTGGCTCAACTTGATTTGGTTCCACTTGGTCCTTAGCTCATTCTGCTTGTGAGACTTTCTCATCAAGCTTGATCTATTTTTCCAATGCCGCTATCTTGAATAAACTATTTTTCAAGAAATATGGCATGTCGACTCACAATCACATTGTGGTCTTCTGGAATGTAGAAATAGTATCCTAATGACTCTTTAGGAATATCCTATAATCCTATGAATCGAGCTCTGAAGGACCTAAACTCTAACTTGTCCGCTTGTTGTCTTTTGACATAAGCCGGACAACCCCAAATTCTGAGATGACTCAGACTTGGTTTCTTACCGTGCCATATCTCATACGGTGTGGTAGGAACGATTTTAGAGGGAACCCTATTCAGTAAATAGATTGAAGTTAATAATGAATATCCCCAAAGAAAATCAGGGAGGTCTGTGAAGCTCATCATGGATCGAACCATATCTAATAGAGTCCGATTTCTCCGTTCTGAAACCCCGTTGAGTTGAGGTGTTCCTGGTGGAGTCCATTGAGAGACTATGCCATTTTCCTTAAGATAGTCTAGGAATTTTCCGGCTAAGATATTCACCTCCTCGATCTGATCGAAGAACCTTAATGGATTTTCCAGTTTGTTTTTCTACTTCATGTCTGAATTCTTTGAACTTTTCAAAGGCTTCAGACTTGTGTCTCATAAGATACACATACCCATACCTAGACAGATCATCAGTAAAGGTAATGAAGTAGACAAAATTGCCTCTAGCCGGCACATCAAATGGGCCGCACACATCTGTATGTACTAGGGCAAGGAGATCTGTGGCCCTCTCCCCATGTCCAACAAAAGGGAGTTTAGTCATTTTGCCTTGAAGACAGGATTCACAAGTTGGATATGACTCGAAAGTCAATGGACTCAATAGCCCATTTTTCTCCAATTTGTTAATCCTATCTTCTGCTATATGACCTAATCTCAGGTGCCATAGATATCTGTCATTTGGACTATCCCTAGGTCGTTTTTGCATTCAC